>CM069913.1:38997447-39524191 GCA_036172215.1 Camellia granthamiana
CTGCTTAAGAGTGAACATTTTCGTTATTTAGGATCGATTATCACAACGGTGATGGAGATTGATGCAGATGTGGTCCATAGGATTAAGGCGTGATGAAGTAAGTGGAGAAGTGCGTCTGGGGTACTGTGCGATAAGTGAACACCCACTAGACTAAAAGGTAAGTTTTATAGAACGGCTATTAAACCAGCGATGTTATATGGGACGAAGTGTTGGGCAACCAAGAAATAACATGTAGATAAGATGAATGTGGCTGAGATGAGGATGCTAAGGTGGATGTGTGGCAAGACTAAACAAGACAGAATTAGGAATGAGTGTATTTGAGAATGGATAGGAGTAGCACCGATAGAAGATAAGTTGAAAGAGAATCAATTGAGGTGGTTTGGTCATATTCAAAGGAGACCAATAGAGGCAATAGTGAAGAGATACAATGTAGTGATGGTAGATGGAAGTGTTAGGGGGGGCCGGCTAGGCCTAGATTAATGTTGGGTAGCGTTATAAACAGAGATATGGATCTACTTAATTTGACTAACGAAATGGCCTTTGATAGAGCCGCGTGGATAAGAAGGATTCATATAACCGACCTTATTTGATGGGACTTAAGGCTTGGTTTGGTTAGTTGGTTGGTTGGTTGGTACATTGTATTACTGAAAGTTTAAACACTCCAAACAATATTTTTAAGTTTTTAATTCATACTTTTTAATTAATGTTTTAATTATTATTATTATTATTTTTACTTTTTACGTTTACAATAATACTTTAAAAAGAATTAAATTTGAGAATTTTTTTTATAAAAAATATAAAAATTTAATACATTCGTACAACTTTTTATACTCCTAAATATTTTACTTTTTAAATATATATAGATTAAGGGAAAATTATACAATAGTCTTGGAGTATCTTATGGTCATATTCTCTTACCAATCATCATTCATTATGTCCTTTCACATTCCTCAATAACCTAATACAAATAATTAATACCCCACGTTGTCCACAACTTATACTACTATGGAATACCATGTGACCATACTCCCAGACTACCGAATAATCACCATAGATTAAGAATATCCCCAAGAGACTCTTTACACGAGACATATTTGTTATTATAACTAAAATTATCATCTTTTAGTCACTTTAATGGCTAGCTATTACAATACTCCCTCCATCTTAAAATATTAGTCTCTTATTTTATTTTTTATTATTCTAAAATATTAGTCTTTTTTCAAATATCAAGGAATAAAATAATACAAATTTATTATTTTGCCCTTATTTTAAAATCATTAATAACACAAAAAGAACAGTTATGATAATTGATATTCTCAAAAAAATGTACTATCAAAGGGTAATTTTGAAAAGGACTGGCCTTTCCTCCAGTACTGTTGGACCCGTGGGGGGCCCACCACCTGTCCCCTTTCAATAATCCGAACTGTTCAATGTGTAGAACTCGACGAGTATTATATGCTTGTAAAAAATTACGTTAATCAGATATCAATAGCTATCTTATTAAATCAGATTTTTTTCAACAGTTTAGTTTTTCACCGTCCTTTTTTTTTAATACAATACTGATTTGATCACTGTAGACACCCCATTTTTGACCGACCTTAAGACACAGACGTCACCGATTGAGCGCTTGGTGATGTTGCATATTGTGCTCATTCTGAGGTTGCGGAGTCACGGCTGCGAGCCTTGCCTCCGGACTTCCGGACTCTTTTGTGCTTTGCCTCGGTTTGTGAACCAGGCCATGTTTTCTTTGTTTTCTCTTCCCGAAGGGAGGGAGAGGTCTCGTAGATCATCTCTCAGTGGCCGTAGGCTACACTCCATGGTCGTAGGCCATTTTTCCCATTGGGAGCCCGGTTTTCGGTTTTCGGAGCTGTCAGCCGTGTGCCTCGGTTCGGGACCGCTTAACTACCTTTGTTTGCTCCGATTTTTGGCACACACCTTGTTTCCTCCCTTTTGAGGGACACTGTGGCCCGAGAGACCAACTCCGTGGTCGAACGCCACTTCCGGTGCCTAACAGCCTGTTTTCGGGGCCCCGAACTGCGTGTTTCGGCCCCCGAACCTTCGTTTTGCATCCGTCTTGGTCCATTTTTGGAAGGGACGTTATTTTCATTGTTAGAAAGGTTGTAGAAAGGTGGGAGGCTAGCAATTTTTTTGAAAAGCCAGTTTTATTTCTTCATCGCTATTCGTCGCCCGTTTTCTTCACTAGAAAGCTAGTTTTTCCCACTCTCGGGCCACTTTTTCTGAATTTCCACCGCACCATTGTGTTGTACACACCTGGGAGGCCACCAATATGGGTAGGCCGGCCAGCAATTGTTCCTGACCCTTTTGAACCCCTTTAAAAAGCTGGTTTTTCTCTCTCCTGGTTTACATTTTCTGGGTTTTGACCATACAACTGTGTTGCACTCATCTAGGAGGCCATCTTTTTGGGGTGGCCGGCCGGCAATCCTTCTTGACCTCTTTGACCCCTGGCCGGCCGACCAAGGGAGGTGGCTGGTCGGCCACCTGGACCTTTTGCACCTGACCGGCCATTTTTCTCTCTTCTGGTGCATTCTAGCTGTGCTAGCTGTTTTGCACCAGACCTTCTGCCCGAGGGTCTGTCCTTTTGGGGGGAAATTTGAATTGGTTTTTCCCCCATTTTCCCTTGGCTTCTCTCCTCTATAAAGCCAACCCTTGAGCCTCATTTCTAAGGGTTAGAAAATCAGCTGAGGCAATAGTATACATACACCCCCTATATCTCTACTCCAAGCCTCCAAACACCTTGATTCTTGGTCATTTTACCCTACACCTCATAGCCTACCACCTCTACACTCCATTCCAGAAACTTGGAGGCCATTTGCAGAGGTTGAAAGCTCAGAATCTTGGACCAAAAGCTGCTGGAGGTTGGCTCTTCAAGGGTGAGCCCCTATTTTCCCCACTTTTGCATCATTTGCTCTATAGCTTAGCCCCTTTTTATTGCATTTTTGGGCTTTGACCTGAACTGAAAATAGTCTTATTTTGAGCTCATCTTCATGTTTGATCAAGGACTTTTTCCTGTTTAAGGTCTTCTACTCCCCCTTTGTGCTTTATCTCTCTTTTAGGGCTTATCTTGCATGATACATTAGCCTTATTTGTGAGCATTTATGGGATTCGAGCCAAACTGTAAAGTGCCTTATTTTGAGCCCCTCTTCAACTTTGTTGAAGGGCTCTTTGCTGTTTGAGGCCATCTGCTGCCTCTTGTCCTTTATCTCTCTTTTAGGGCTATTTTTGCATCATATTTTAGCCTTACTTGTGAATATTTTCGAGGCTTGATATAAACTAGAAAAAGTCTTGTTTCGACCTCCTCTTTAAGTTTGTTTGAGGTCACTTTTCTGTTTGGAGTCATTTCCTTCCTTGCATGCTTCATTTCTACATGCTTTGAGCCATGCATTTGAGCATTTGCATAAGTCTTGTTTTGGCCTCTTAGCCACTAAAATCCAGTGGATTTTTAGTGGCTTTGATGAGGTTTTGAGCCTTGAAATCATAGAGGGGTGACCCTCTCACCCCTCATTCTCTTTACTAGCATGCTTGGCCACCCAAAGGGACTCTATTTTGCATGCATGGAAGTCATGTTTCAGGCCTCATTTTGTGAGTTTTGAGGTCTGCCTTGGCTCTTTCCGAGGCCCTTTTAGCCATATTTTATGTCTATGATGCATGTGTAGAGCAATCTCATTCAAGGCCTCTCAAAGAGGCCTTTCTTTACATGTTTCCAAGACTGATTCCAGGGCCTATTTGGTGGGTTTTGAGACTGTCATAACCCATTTCCAGAGTTGATTTGGTCTTGCTACATGTCTATCTTGTATGTACTTAATAACTCCTTGCATGGCCCTCTAAAGGAGCTCATCATTTTTTGCATATGTTGGCTGCATTTCAGTGATTATTTGGGCATATTTTCACATGTTTTGTTCACTGATTTTTGTTGGTTTGATGAGTTCTCATGCGCTTCATATACATGCCATGTAAACCATGTTTGCTAGTCAAAGTTGCATGCTATTTTAGTCCATCATGCTAGCATCTTTTAGTCATGCTTTGAACTAGAAATGTTCATTTTTTGGGACTGCCTTGGCTCTATCTTTGTGCTTCATAGTCAAATAATGCGTGCTTTGTATAGCTATAAGTTAATACATGTGCCTAGTTTTGAGTTTCGGGGCTCATCTCATGCATCGGGTGCCATATTTCCATGCTTCGGGATCATTTTGCATCATGTTTCAGTGCTGGAATTTGCATGTTTGTATGCCATATTTCATACCTTGCCATGTCTTGTTAGAGTGGCATTTGGTGCCTTAGGTTCGGTCCTCGGTTTGCGTGCATGTGTGTACGCATTTCGATAGTCTCATTTTCATCTTATGGCTACTAATGTGAGTGTGGCTGAGGTCCACTCATATTAGTGTAAGTCCATTATGCATTGTGTATGCCATTTCAATTCATAGCATTGCGTATGTTAAGTTATATGTTAGAGCATTGTGTATGTCTTGCTACATCGTGCAGTGTGTATGCCATCTCATAGCAATGCGTATGCTAGGTTGCATGTTAGGATTGCATTCATGCATGTCATGCATATTGCATTGTGTTTAGGATAGAAGTTAGCCCAAACACGGGAAACGAGGGACGTTTCGTACTCCGAGTGACGGAACGTGTCTCAATTCCCGGTCATCGACACTCCGGATTAACCATGATGGAGTCTCGGTCTTGTTGTGTTTATATGTGCATTCATTTCACATCGAGTCGTGCCATTCGACTCCTCGGCCATCATGCATCGAGATGCGTGATTGATGGCACGAGGATCGAGGTGTGCATACATATGTGAAAATACTTTGCCATGCTCCTTTCTTGCTCTCTGTTGCAGCATATCAAGAATCAACAGCCTTTTAGAGCTTCGCACAACATTCCGAGATTAATTGCAAATAGAGGCAAACCGGGGCATCGCAATGGATTTCCGCGCAAAACAACTCAAGCATGCATCATTCATCATCCGGAGCAGAGCTGAGGCAGTCCATAGGCTTGCATGCTAATTTACTGCTTTCCTAGATTAATTTATTAATTAATTAGGGTTTTCTACTTATTCGGACTGTATTATTTATTTGGGACTGTATTATTTATTCGGACCCTCCGAGCGAGGGCAATGTTGTAATAAGTGTGCGTGCGTGTGATGTATGTCTTCCAACCCCACGTCTTTCTCCCTTTTATTTACCAGCTTATGATGGTTAGATTAGGGCATGTTTCAATTAACATACAGTATGATAGCATGTTTGCATTCATTCATCTGTTTTGCATGCACCGGGCTCGGCGCATCATACTCACTGCATTGTATTTCAATTCTGAGTTGAATACATGTTAGCTGTAGCATTTCATATGCCATGTTTAGAATAGCCAAGCCTATCTTAGTTGCATTTTGCATGTGTTGCATTAGGCATTTCTGTATAGTTAGGACTATGCATGGATTTATAACATAGCTTCTGTTTTGGCTTGGAGTACTCGGTAAGTTTTATGCTTTAGCATCCTTGCATGCGTGTGAGTGACTGCCATGATAGCATGCTTACCATGAGGCTATGTGCTTACGTGATATAACTGCCTGAATGCTTGTGGGTGAAGGTTGGGTTATTTGGATTGGAATAATTCATCGACTGTGAGTTTTAAGCCCATTAGATAATGGCAAAACCATCTTTTCTAAAGGCCACCTGAGGGTAGCAAAATCTGCCTTTTAAGCCTACTTGCGAGTAGCAAACCACTTTAAAAAACAAACAGGAAATGTTTTGTTCCAATTCAGGCGACCCAGTCTATACTTGTATGCTGTGCGCATCATATAGTAAATCTAGGCTAATAACCGGAATAAGAACGCATAATGTTTTCAAAACTAGATATCATGGTTAGTAGAGGCCGATCTTTGATCGGGCGAGCGGGGGTGGTCACGAAGTGACCTTTCCCAATCGTACCCAAGTTCCCGAGCTGAGGCAACTTTGGTGATGACGGACACGTGGCCTTAGGCAACGAGTCAGGGTTTCCTAAATTTCTCAAAATAAAATATTTAGGTGGCGACTCAGTATCTGGCAAAGCAGTCCATGTTTGGCACTTCTTTCAAAAATCTGTTTTCTCAAAATGATTTGCCAGATTTGGACTCTTTGGTTCAAATTAAGAACCGTGACAATTTGAGTCCGAACTGTAGTGAGCCCAAAATGAACAGAACGGGGATTCACCCTCCCGGGGACGTTCGGGGACATCTACAATCACGTAGTTATCGATATCCGATCAACGTGACTTTTTACAAGTATATAGTACTCGGCGAGTTTTATACATTGAACGGTTCAGATTATCAAAACGGGACTTGTGGTGGGCCTCAACGGGTCCAACAGTATGCTCCAGTATGTGGAAGCCAACCTCTTTTGAAAAATTAATATTTTTAAAATATAATAATTGTACTATCCAAAAAAGTTGGATTCTCCAAAATGAATCATTATTTTGGAACAGATAGAGTAATTATTTTAACAAAATTTTTCAATATTTGAAAAGTCTTGAAATGCTCTTTAAATAATTTGTCTATAGATAGATAAAAGAAAGAGTAATATTGAAATATATAAATAAAAAAAATTTACAAAATAAAGAGTATATATATTTTTATATTTTAACTAGTGAAAAATAAAAAGTGTGACGGGCATTGATTTATGTGAATCCAAAAAGTAAAATTTTAATTAAAATATTAAAACATTTGCTAAAAACTAAAACATATAAATTAAAAATTCTAAAAAATAATTTTTAAAACTGCTTTGTGTAGAGATGGCAATCGGAACCCAGCCCGACGGGGACCTGATCCCCAGACCCCTAATTGAGCGGTTATTCCCTGAAAAATGCCCCCAACGGGGTAGGGATTGTATTAAAAATTAAATCCCCGATGATATTCAGGCTGGCGACGGGGATACATGTTTCAGCCCCAGACCCGGCCCGACCCCGGCCTGGCTGCCCCTGACGTGAAATTACTCTTTTGCCCGTGCCTATATATGAAACATATGTGTGAGTGTGTAGGGTTTTGTTTGAACACTCCCACACACTCAACTCCTCATCTCATTTCTCTCTCTCTCAGACTCACTCACTCACTCAGATTTCTCTCTCTCTCACTCACTCTCTCTCTCTCTTAGACTCACTCACTCAACCAAACCAAACCCTCTGCCGATCCTCTACCACCACCGCCTCCGCCATGTCTTCCTCTTCTCTCTCCCTAACGCCGCCGCCTCACTCTCACATCTGCCGAAAAAGTGGCAGCAACAACGCCTTTGCCTGTCCTCCGCCACAAATTTCGTTATCTCCGTCGCAGCACCGCCTGTCCGGCCTCCGTCGTAGCTCCGACTTGTGCACTAGTTGATCTGTGAGAACAACTCAAATCTATATATGTGTGATGATGATATATATATATATGTGTGTGTGTGTGTTAACAATTTCAGATCTCTCTTTCTTTTCTTTTCCTCTTCTTTTTTTTTTTTTTTTTTTTTTTTGTGTTGTTAAAGTTGTTGATGATATATATATATGTATGTATGTATGTATGTGTATGTGTGTGTAACGAACAATTTCAAATTTTTTTTTTTTTTTTTTAAAGTTGGTTGTTGTTGATGATGAAACATTGAAACAGATATTTATTTATTTTTGATTATTGTTTGTGTTGAAAAAAAAACAAAGAATAGGTCGGAGATTTTTCGGGGTCGGGGAAATCCGATCCTCGTTAGGAGGCGAGGGCGGGGGGTGTGATGGCGTCTCTACCGGGGATCCGGGACAAGGAGGGAGATTTTTCTGCTTTCGGGGATCGGGGACGGGGAGTGTAATCCCTGGCCCCGGCCCCGGCCCGGCCCGTTGCCATTCCTAGCTTTGTGGGCTTTCACTTCACTACGATGCAATTCAAAAATTTGACTGCTCAGTCTGCTTGACTATACGTGTAGATTGTTTATTATAAAAATTAAATTGATCTAATAAATGTGTTCATATATTTTAATTGATATTTCTTTTTAAAAAAAATATATAACAAAAATAATTTAAAAAATAAATTGTTTCTTTTAAATTTTATTTGCAGACAAATCTGATGAGCTAATGATTATTGGATTAATTTAATATTTTAATAAATAATATATAATAAAATAAATAATTTGAATTGTTGAAATAAAATCATAATAAGGCCCACAATAAAATGAATAGTATTACATGCACTAATTAGTGTATTAATTAATATACCAACATTAGTTATGATATTATTTTTTATCTCACTCATTACACAAATTATAAATATCAAAAATATTTTAAATTATATCACATTATCAATTAATACATTAATTAATATACTAATTTGTGCATATATCATTGGTCCAATAAAATAGACATAGACAAAAGTCTATCCCAAAAAGAACCACGTGGCTCGTCAATGATCAATGAGAATAACAAAAAAAAAGAAAAAAGGCAAGGGTCCCAAAATTTGGGATCATAATTTATTTAAAAATAGATATATGTACTGAAAATTAAATTAATAAAATATAAAATTTACATATGAAATAAATTTAAATTATTAATATAAAATTTTGAATAATTTTTGAAATTTTATGTTTGAATTTGTAACATTACTGATAACAAAATGATGAGTAATGGTACCTTTGCAATAATGTTTGAGAGTTTTAATGCAATTCTAATAATGTGGAGAGTATCTATGTGAAGGTATGGCCCACACTCATCTCTCTCTCTCTCTTTCTACTCTCTCTCTCTCTCTAGAGCTCCATTTAGAGCTCTCAAATTAGAGTTACGTATCATTACTTGTACCCTTGCCATCTTCCCCCAATTTAGCAAGATCTGGATACTTTGTCTAGTTTTTCTGTATGGAGATTGCATAGAACTTTGGCTAAAAATGGACACGTCATTATAATTGTTTTTAGTTGGGAGATTAGAGAAAGAATTTAAAAGAAAAAAAAAAAAGAAAAAATAATTGAAATATAAATAAAATACACTTATATTTCATTTAGTTTCACACACATTTTCCCTTTCTTTTTTCAAATTTATTTTCAAATCCCTCAATTAAATACAACGCTAACTGTCACAATGCGGTTTTGAAAATCACCAAACTCTTAACTCACGTTTTCCTCTTATTTTTTTTCTTCTTTTTAATTCACACAACCATGGTTTTGAAAATGGAATCGGACGACCCAGTTTGACCTGTTAAACCGTCGATTTGTTAGAATTTCGATCTGTTCCAAACTAAAAATTGACATATTTAGAGAGAATCAAAAAGATGGGCGATTAGACAGCCAAACCGAATGATCTAGAAATGGGTCAACCGAACTAGCCGAGCTAAACAAATTAAAAAATTTGAAATTTTTGGATATTTTCTAACTAATTTTTTATTCTTTCTTTCTTATTTTATATATATATAAATTAATTATAAACTATTTTTTAAGGGTCTTCACTTGTGAGGAATCCCATTGGGACTTTGAAATTATTGTGAAAGTCTCTACCTATTTATAAGAAAAAAGTCTTTCAAAAAAATTCAAAAAATCTACGTATGATTCAATCAAATTTATTAGAGGGAGATTTAAAATTTTGATATCCCTCCAAAATTTTTACTTTTCTTTTAATCGAATTATTTGAATTAAAATCATATGGAAGGAATATTAAATATTGGTTTCCTCTTCCAAAATTAAATTAATAATATTTTAAAATATATTATTATAAAAATTTGGAGAAATATTTAAGATAATTTCATATTTTTAGTTTTTTTTTTAATTTGTAATTTTATTACTTATATTTTTATTTAAATATAATTTTAATATATTTATAACGTCACGGTTCGATTCCGGTTCAACCTGACAGTTGAATCGGTGACTCATCCACCTAAATACTTTTTTGATTCACTCACCAGTCCGATTTTTAAAACCATTGCACACAACTACACTTTACCATTTAAGAAAAAATTCACACAACTATGCACCCTCAATTTTATATTTTTATTCTAAGTGACTGTTTCGGATTTATTTTTTAATTATTATTTGTTGTTTTTAGTAAAAAAAAAATTTAAAAAGTTAAAAAATTATACACTTTTAAGTTTTACCTTGACTAGATAAACTAGAAAAGTAAAAATAAAATAAAAATTTGAAAAAAGTTCTCTGAATACTTTTTTTCCTTTAGAGAATTTTTTAAAATTTTATTTACTTCTTAAATTCTTCTACACTAGACGTATTGAAAAAATAAATTTTTGTAACACAAATTTTAAAAAAATAATCACAAAAGACAATAATTTGAAGGAAAAAAAAAAACGTTGTAGTTAATTATTTTTTTTTTTTTTTTTTGATTCACCTTTGTAGTTTATTATCAAACCAAGCCCAAGACAAACAAAAATTATATATGTGATGTTTCAAACCAATCATTTAGACAAAAAAATCTTACAGGTGAAACATTGATTTAAGGGCTGGTTTGACATAAGCTGTATAAGTCAAAAAGTCAAAAAGTTACTCCAAAAATCCAAAAAGATATTACTATTTACCCCAAAAAAATTAATTTTTTTCAAACCTTCCGTACACACGGAATTGACGCTGCAGGCTGCTGTTGCGCCATTTTCAAACAAAATAAATGATTGGGTGTATTTTTTATACACACCGTTGTTTATCTCATGGGGGCCATCATGGGTCCCGTTTTGATAATCTGAACCGTTCAATGTGTAGAAATCGTCGAGTACTATATATCTGCAAAAAAATCACATTGATCGGATATCGATAACTATATGATCAAATCAGTTATATATAACAAATGGACTAGTGTTATAATTAATGATTGAAAAATAAATAAATCTGATCAGATAGCTATCGATATCTGATTGACGTGATTTTTTATAGGCATATAGTGTTCGACGAGTTACACACATTGAACGGTTCAGATTATTAAAAATGGGACCCGTGATGACCCCCACAGGCCAAACAAAACCGTCCAAAGCTTTGTACAAAAATTACCCAATCATTTCCAACTCCATAACACTCAGCCGGTTGTACAAAAAGTGTACGGCTGGGCCCACTCCTCTCCAATCATCTCTTACACACTTTTTTTATACAATTTTTTAATACACATTTTTCCATAAAAATTCAAAAAGTTAACCCAAACCTTCATATTCTTTTTTTGTCTTTTTTAGTCCAAAAAGACAAAAAGTGCACTTTTTTAGGACACCCCAAACCAACCATCAACCTATAAAAATAAGTCTTAGAGATGAACTTTTTTCAATTTTTTATTTTTTATTTTTTATTTTTTATTTTTTTGATTTGTCTAGTGATTAAGGCCGAATTGTGCAATATTGAGACTGTTAATTAGAATCTCTCAACTTTATTTTCTTGTCAAACTATATATTTTATGTCTGTTTAATATCTATCAGGTTGTATATAGTCGGAGCATAAAATGAGCAAAAATACAGAATTTGGAGAGAAAAGAGCTTCCTGCACGTGCGGTTGTACCTCGGAAAACGGGCCGATGTTTTGAACCTGTTTGAAAGACAACAGAGGTATAACAAGGCAAGAAAGATGCTGGATTAGGGTTCGAAAATTATTCTAAGGAAATTGAGGCTAGAGTTTAGAGAATGTGATTTTCCCTCAACCTTCAAGGATAATTTCCATGGGGGCTTCCATAGCTTCCATCTTTTCCACCTCTTCCCATTCCTCCATGAGTGGTTAGGCTCTTTTTTTCTAGGGTTTTGATAAAACCCTAGCCATGTAAAAGGGATTTTTCTTAGGCTTTAATTGTGAAACTGTTTGAACACATGTATGGATGTTTTAGAAGTTTATAATAATTATTTTTTTCATCTCTTCAAGTATTTTATTCTCTGTGATTGTTTAATGTTTTCCATACATTAGTTTTATTTATATTTGTATTCAAAGTACGAGACGAGTCATGCTACGAGAGATGGGTCGTGTTACTATCGTAGTTTAGAAAAAACGCCTCGTGCTACTTGGGATGATTTGTGCCTGTATATTGAATGCAACAACCCTCTTGATCAATATTTCAAACTTGTAGTTATGAAATATTGGGTATTTCAAACCGGCCGGATTGCAATTATTGGCAAATGTTTAATTTCATTTATATGGTTAGTGGTGAATTCTTTACCCTAGGATTTTTTTCAAAAATTAATCTCTTAAACCCTAGGTTTAATTGTCAATTTAATTTTTCAATTTCATTTAATTCCTGTTTAGTCATAAAATCTCTCAATCTTTTTAATCAAAATTTATTTAAGAATTTAGTGATTAAATTAGTCTAATTTCACAATTGTCCCTGTGGATCGATACCTGGACTTACTATTGTTCTAAAAGAATTTGGTATAGTTTAGTGTTTAATTTTGGTATGTGAAACGACCCATCATCTAGTCAAGTATCTATCTTGTATTTCAATATATAAAGTGAAGGCTTTAAATTTTTCCAAAATACCCTGTAGTTTTGTGAAAAAAAGAAAAGGACAAGACCCAAAACTAAGATGATGAGTTTGGGAAAATAAGTCCTAACCACTTGAACAACAAATATTATATATGTATTTTTGTATCAATATTTTTATACTGCTATAATTTTTTAAAATTGCACATGCATTACGTGTGTGGCCCGCTAGTAACCTAAAAGTGTAGAGTTTTTTGAATTTTTTTAAAAAAATTATTAACTAAAAACAATAAAAAAAAACAACGAAAAATTAATAAAAAAAAAAAAATCCCACATTTGTATCATTTATACCATATTAATTATAACATAATCACAATATTTAAAGATACATCACACAATTTATTCTTCGTTTTTATATTACTGTTATTTGCATATATACAAACATTATTTTAATATGAGGATGCAGCTTGCCTCCAGTCTGAGATCAGACTGGACGGTGCTGTTCCGCTCGTGGGGACTCACCATGGGTCCCGTTTTGATAATCTAAACCGTTGAATGTGTAGAACTCGTCGAGCACTATGTGCTTGTAAAAAATTACGTTGATCGGATATCGAAAACTATGTGATCAAATCAGTTTTGTATAAAAAAAGGACAGTAAATAAATTAACAGTTAGCAAAAAAACTGATCCAATTAGATAGTTATCGATAGCCGATCAACGTGATTTTTTACAAGCATATAGTACTCGACGAGTTCTACACGTTGAACGGTTCAGATTATCAAAACGGAACTCATGGTAGGCTTCCATAGCCGAACAGCACCGTTTAGTTCGATCTCGGACTGGAGGCAACCTGCTTCCTTAATGTAATTGCAAAAAAAAAAAAAACACCTTTTACCTGGCGCACTCATTGTCTTGCGTGACCTTTTACCTGACGCATTCAGGAGTATTTTGAAAAGTGAGTTAAAAGTCACTTCTTAACTTTTAATCTATTTCATCTCTTCCAAAAAAAAAAAAAGTGTAATGATTAAAAAAATCAACTTTTTAAAAAAAGAAGTCAAAAAATCAACTTTTAATCTTCGTTTGGGAAGCTTGGCTTTTTGACTTTTTGGCTTTTTTTAGCCTCGTTTGGTTTTTGTTTTTGACTTTTGTAAAAGAAAAAGTGTAATGATTATGGTTTAGATGTAACATTTTATCTTATTGGCGCCAATTTTATTTTTTGTGTTTTTTTAGCCAAAAAGCCAAAACCAAACATTAACCATCTTTCCAAAATACCCCTCAATTGTCTTCCGTTGCATGACATTATTTTTTTATCTTTACCACTTTTTAAAAAAATGTGCAATTTTTTTTTTTATATTTTCTTGATTCATTTAGGTTTCGTTTGGGAACAGACTTTTTTTAATAACGTTTTGATGTTTTGGCTAAAATATGATGTAAAAAAAACTAGTATGTTAGGGAAGAACTTTTTTAGAAAATCTAAAAATAAAAATAAAAATTTATTATAGACAAAAAAAAATCAACTATTTATTTATTTTCCTAGTTCTTCTAGTATTCTAAAAATTTAAGGGCTTGTTTGGTTTGCTTTTCGGAGAGTTGTTTTTGAATTTTTTTTCTAAAATTTTCACTGCAACAAAAGTAACCTATGGTGACAAAAGTAATGAAGAAAATAAATCTCGTCACTAAATAAGAGTAATTCATGACGAATTATAAAATTTTGTCATATATAATAAAAAAATAAAAATAATTGGTGACGAAATTTATTTTCGTCAATAAATATTTCTTTTTAGGTGAGGAAAAATTAATTTTTGTCATCGAAAGTTTTCTCGGTAAATTTTTTTTTCTCACTAAATTTTTTTGGTGGCGCCAAAATTTTGAGACTTTTGATGAGAAAAAAAATTTGTCACCAATTATAAAATTTTTAGTGAGGAATATATTTTCGTCACCAATAATTTTACATTTTTTTTTGAAAAACTCGATTTTAAAAATTTTAAGATTATATGGTGAAAAATATAATTTCGTCACTAATCAGCTTGTTCAGTTTTGGATTTCAGAAAATTCTACTTTTTTATTTTCCGAATTATCTTTTCAATGAATTTTTTTAATATTCTAATTTTTTTTAAAAAAAATTTTAGACACACATAACATAAATATACTTAAAAAGTATAACATTTGTGAATTTTTTTTTAAAAAAATACAAAATTTCCCCCCCTTTTTTTACACTTGAAAATATGAATTTTTACACTAAATACGAATTCACTAATTTTGAAGGTAAAATTTTGACAAATTAGGCTGAGAAAAAATTAGACTACTAATTTTTTCCTTTTTTTTTTTTTTTTCTTTTTTGGTTTTGTTTTGTTTATCAGTTTTCCTCTCATATCTCTCTCTGAAAACAAAACACAAGTTAGTCCTTCTTCAGAGTGTTCTCCTCTAGCGCCACCACCAACGTTGCCCGTTCTCCTTCTTCAGTGCCGCCGTCGACGTTGCATCTCTGAGCCTGTCCACCCATCTCCTTCGATGCCTTGTGTTCTCTTCCATCAGCGCCTCCTAATGACGAAAACTAGTAAATAAAATAAATTTCGTCACTGAACAAAAATAATTCATGAGGAATTTATAAATTTTGTCACATATAATAAAAAAATAAAAATGATAGGTAACGAAATTTATTTTCGTCAATAAATACCTTATTTTAGGTGAGGAAAAATTAAGTTTCGTCACCAAAAATTTTCTCGCTAATTTTTTTGGGTGGTGTCAAAATTTTGGGACTTTTGGTGAGAAAAAAAATTGATCACTAATTATAAAATTATTTATGAGGAATATGCTTTCGTTACCAAATTTTTTAAATATTTTTGAGATCTTCTGGTGAGGAAATAATGTTGTCACTAATTTTGGTGGGAAAATTTTGATGTATTAAGCGGCAATGAAAAAAAAAAGGGTTTTAAATTTTTTATCCCTTTTATGTTTATCCACTACTACAAAATTGGGTTTTTACACCTTTATATCAACGACATGCAGTAAATGCAAGTTGTGGTTTCTTAGTTTTACGACTTGCTTTTTTTGCATATCGTAAATAATTTCTCAACCACAACGTGTGTATTGCGTAGGTTGTAAATGCTAATAATGATGATTTTTTTATGACTTGCAATGTTAGCCATAAATAATAAAAAAATTTATGACGTGCATATGACATGTCGTTAATTCATCAACTATACACAACACTTATATACAAATTGATAAAAATATTAAATATTTCACGATGCACAAAAAACTAACCGTTAAAAATTATACTTTTCACGATGCACAAAAAATTAACCGTTTAAAATATTAGGGGTGGTTTGGCATATCCTATATAATCCATCTTTTTATCTTTTTTCCATCACATCACCTCTCTACTTTTCTGCACATCTTTTCATAAAAAGATAAAAAGTGCACTTATTTAGATCATCCCAAACAATCCTTTACACTTTCCATAATACACAATGATATCCTAAAAGATGTGACTAAAAAAAATAGCGCCAAAATAAAAATTTCAGAGTGTCGAACACTACCTAACATTAGAACTCTCTGTGTCTTTCAGTCAGTCAGTCAGTCAGTCAGTCAGTCAGTCTGTCTCTCTCTCCATAGCTTTCGTCTCTCTCTCTCTCTCCATCATTTTTTCTTTGTTTCTTCTCTAGAATGACCATCGCTACAACTACAAACCCTAGATTCTCCACCGCCTGCTTCTCTAACCCCGACCCTCTTTTTGGCCAAACCCTCACCTCCGACATCCGGCAAAGATCAGTCCCAGTTGGAGTGCTCCATCTCTATCTCACCCTCTTTTCATCTCTATCTCCATCTCTGCCTCACCTTCGCTCTCAATCTCTGCCTCACCATCTCTCTCCATCTTGATCTACCCTTTGAAACCCTCCCAAACCCTAATTAAAACCCTCTCGATGAGTTCTATATATGGCGATCAGATGATGAGTTCTATATATGGCAATCCACTCTCACAACCGATGATGAGTTCTCTACTTTATCAGCTAAAATTTTAAAACAAATAATGATTGATGAAGGGTTTAAATAGTCATCTAGAAGGCCCTAATTTGTTGGGGTTCAAGATCAATTCCAAGGGTTGGTTGATTTTTGATGGCCACGACAGTAATATGGCATCATTTGTTTCTTGATCAGCTCAGGTTAGTTTAGTTGGTCTACATTTTTTGCATCCCATTGGAATTAGATTTCAGATTGTATAAAAAATAAAGCTTTTATTTCTTCCTCCAGATATCTATCTTCCTTTTAGTCATGCGCGTATATAATTATGAATAAATCTGCAACACAGATATCAATTTTGTAGAATTTGACACAAGATGTGTATGAATGAATAAGATTTTTCATAAATAGAGTCCCATAAGATTTTTCATCTTAAGAGTCATATGTTCTTTGCTGGAATATGGACTGTCACTTGAGAGGTGAGTTGCTTTCTATTATGGATTTTAAAGAGGAGAAGCTTCCTATGAGGTATTTGGGGGTTCCTCTTGTCTCTACTAAGTTGTGTAAAATAGATTCTGATCAATTGGTTGCTAGGATTACTAAGAGGAATCAATCGTGGGCTAATAAAGTGTTGTCGTATGCTGGTAGAGCCCAATTGATTAAAAGAATTTGTATTAATAGAATTCTTAATTTTAATATATAATAGAATTTGTATTTGTTCAATTCCAATCTCTTAATAGAATTTGTATTTGTTCAATTCATTTCTTAATGGGTTTGAATTTTGTTGTTTTTTTTATATAAACAAATCTTTGGGTTTAGTTTGATTATTGGATTAAAAAAAGGTCAATTGATGGTGTTTGATTGCAATTCTAGATTCTAGATTATTTGATTTTTTTCAGCTTATTTAACTTAGAAAAAGTGAGATTACTTGTAATTGTTTTCAACTTAAGAATGTGCCTGAATTCATTAGAAGCTAAATAGTATAATGATAGTAGAAAGAAATGAGATAAAGAGAGATTATTTTTAATTAAATTCCATGTATATATAATAATTTAGTTGCCATTTTTTTTTTTGTTTTTTAATATTAGCAAAGATATGTATCAATACTAATATTGAGAACATTAGGAAAATGAAATCTTAGGATACCACCATAGTGTATTTGCTAATCATTTTTCACATTGGTGGAGGTTGTGCCTCTTTGGGTTGGTTCAGACCATGGTTGTTTGTTGTGGTTATGCCTCTAATTGGATTGCTTCAAGCCATTATTGTTTAGTTTGGTTGTCAGGTGGCATGAGAGGTGTCACACTCTTAATGGTTTTCATGAAAATGTTGTTGGCTTTAGAATTTCGTTCTTAATTTTTTTTTTTTTTTTAATACAACTCCAAAAGGATGTAGCCATGGCTAGAACTCTGTTTTTGTGTATATAACCTACTCTACTATACAACTATATCACTATGAGATTGAATAAATGATGGTCATGACAACCCAATACTACACACACATGTTAAGCAAAGAAGATCTCATTCTTATGAGGTATTAGTAAGTTTGTTGTCCCCTAGTACATGGGACTAACTAAGGATGTCATTTATATACTTTTCCAAACACTAATAGCATAGGATATCCATATGTATAAAATATTTCAATAGAGTCACTACTACAATAATGGTTAAAAGTCACACTTTTCAGATTGAATTTAGATAAGAATCATGCTTAAAAGTAGCAAATTATGAGTACAAAACTCTAAAATTTTGCTCAATGCTTGCTTTAGTCTAAATTTATGTTCAATGTTGAGAAGTATAGATAAGGAACATGAGGTTGCACCTACCTTGCTTCATTCTACAGACTTGATGTATGGATATTGTAGCTTTCTTTTGTTTTATTTTAAAGCTATTAAATATATTTTATAGTTTTTTTTTATTTTTTTAAAATTTGACAATTCTAGTGGCTTCTTTGAGCTGTGTTTGCATTGCTAAATATATCTATTGAATTGTGGTTTTAACTTTGCATATCTAAACATCATTTATATTTTTTAGATTAGATATCACTCTCTTGAAGAAGAAATGGCCTTTGGACCTGGTTGTTGGTTGTGGGATTATTTAAGAAGTGGGCTTCTAGTTTTCTGCATCCACTTTCTAGTGGTGCTAGGTTCTAAGGCACATAATGGTTATGTTTACAAAATTGGAATTGTACGTAGTGTTTTTATATTATTTTTGTTACTATCAATGACATTTTGTTTTACATGTTGGCCAGCTCTTTGGTTTGGTGAACACACTTCTGAAAATTCCAGAAACACTGCAGAGAAGGATCTTTTTTATTCAAAAATTCGTCATCCAAGACCCAACTTGTTGTAGTGTTTGTTTGGTTTGCCATTTTTCTCAAAAAAATTTCAAAATCGCTTTGTTTCTCTTACACATTAATCAATCATTTCTTCTCTCTCCTCTCTCATTCTCAATCACTTTTTCTCTCATACACATCTACTCAATTACAACAAAATATCAAATCATCCCAAACTTCAAAACTACTTTCAAAATATATAACCAAACAAATTAAAAAAAATTCTAAACTCTTCCCATTTTTATTTATTTTTTTTGAAAATCACTCTCTCAAAAGTAAACCAAACGCACCCTAAGACTTTTTAAAATATTTTTAAAAAATTATTAAAAATATTACTAAAACAATCAAACCCAAACATTCTCAAGAAAGTAGGTATCCATCCAACGAAAAACTATGGGTGTGTTTGGTTTTGTTTTGGGAGATAAATTTTTTTTAAAAAAAAATTTGGGAAAAGAGTTTAAATTTTTTTAAAATTTGTTTGGTTGTATATTTTAGAAATAGTTTTGGAGTGTGGGAGTTTGAGATGATTTGACATTTTGTTGTAGTTAAGTAGATGCGTGTGAAAGAAAAAATGATTGAGAAAGAAAGAGGAGGAAAAAAAATTAAATTGATTAATTTGTAAGAGAGAGAAAGTGATTCTGAAAGAAAATTCCAATTAAACAAAATTTAAAAAAAAAAATTTCAAAAATTATGTTTTGAGAGTTAAGCCAAACAAGGCCTATATATTATTTTGGTCAAACTTCACTTTACCCCCCTATAGTTTTGACCATTTACAGATTACCCCTTGACATTTGAATATCACCACATAATCTCCCTGTGATTAATAGAGTAATGTGCATAGTTAACACCGTTAATGGCAAACGTAAAAAGACGAATTTACCTTTGTGTATATATATATCTAACATTGCTTATCATTTTCACTTCTAACAATCGTGCATATGAGAAGAGGAAAGTGAAGTTGAACAAATTAGGGTTTCAAGCTGAGTTTGCACTGTGCTAATCCAGAATTATTTAATTACACTGAGTTTCAAGCTAATCGAATGGCCCAACAAATCTGTGCTTCAAGGAATATATGTACAGATTATATATATACATATATACAGATTATATATAGGTTGGAAGGAAGAACAAATAAAATGTGTGTGTATATATATGTATCTATATATGTATGTATAGGTGTGTGTATGTATGTATGTATATTATGTATATGTATATATATGTATGTATATCAGCGTTCCAGATGCTATGGGTTGTTTCCAGGAGTGCTCGTTTGTTCTGGGTTGTGACAGTGGCGGTCGTGGTGTTGCGGGTGGTACGACCTGTTCTTGGAATTCTCCGGCAATGGCGTCATGACTGGTTTATCATTAGTGGTGTTGGTCTCTGGTTTGTGGTCTGTTCGTGAGTATTCCGGCGATGCTGGGTTTATCTCCAACGTCGCTGTTACAGTGAGTGTAAGTGCTGTAGCGTGGTGTAGTGAGTTCGATGATCTCGTGAGATACAGGTGGCGACATGTAGATGACGTGTGGGTTTTCTGTTCTGCAGTTGTCGTTCATGGCTTCCAGCATGTATTGTCAATGGGTTCTCACTGAGTCGCCAGTTTTGGCAATAATTATCTGATCGTGTTCTCCGGCGAATCAATCTTCACGTGACCAATGAAGTCTCCTAGAAAGGTACCAATTGGAATCCATAATCTTCTACCTAATCTGCAATTCCTCAACTCCTGAATTAAGGAAAGCATATCAAGAAGCTCCAAGATATTTTAAGCCTTTTAAATAAGGCTAAAAGCAAAATTCCAAGCAGCAAACCCATCACATAATGAAGCACATTTACTTGATAGACATTAAAAATAGCCTCCCCCTAATGTCAATCTCCACTAAAATCTCAATATTTCAACAGTACCACAACTATATATGAATGATATTTAATTAACAGAAACACTATAACTTCTGTCAACATCTTTGTTACATATTGATTCACAACTTTAACACTACATGAGGTTTAAAACCATAACACAAAAGCATGCCGTGTTAAAATGTTAAATAGCAGAAAATTAAATAGCAGTGCTTAGCAAAGAATACATATTTTCTGAATCCAAAATTAACAGATTCACAATAAACATCTATAGTTAAAAGGTAAACATTCCCACTGAAATGTCAAAAAAATATTACCGAAATTTCTGAATCCAAAATTAACAGATTCACAATAAACATCTACAGTTAAAAGTTAAACAATCCCACTGAAATGTCAAAAAAATATTACTGAAATCTCAGTTCAAAAGCAACCCCATAAATGTCTGCTGCCTCAAAGATTACCGAAATCTCAACAAAGGACTGGGAGAGGAAGACTAGTTAAAGGAGAAAGAATGAGAAAGAAGTTTACCAGATTACCGAAATCTGAGAGAAAGAAGTGATCTCAACAAAGGACTGGAAGAGGAAGATGAAGACTAGTTTAAGAAGATTACCGAAATCTGAGAACTTCTCGCCGTCGTTGGGAGTGGGTTGCCGGTGCGAGTGGGTTCGGTGGAGGAGAAGCGGGCTAAGTGAGAGTGAGAGAGAGAGCTTGCCTGTGTAAGGAGAACCAATGAAAGGCGTCGGCCAGTTGGGTTTGACGAGCTTCTCGCCGTCGTTGGGGTTGGGTCGCCAATGAAGGAAAGATTCAATGGAGGAGAAAGGGGCTAAGCTCGAAGGGACCTGGGTGAGAATGATAGTTGTATAACCTGTATATACGTTTGGGTGGAAATACAAAAATTGAATTTGTTTTATTTATTTTTTATTTTTATAATAGTTGGATTTACAACGATTGATCTCAGTCGTTGCGCGGAGGAAATGAAGGAGAATAGTCAAAGAGAGGGTTTGAACTCCTATTTTAGGGATGAGATTTTTTTACAATCTAGATTTGGACTTGAGCGTCTAGGTCCATAGGCAGGGACGGAACTAGCTAGGGCTTAGGAGATCATGTGTCCCTTCCTAACTTTTTTTTTATATCTATACTAATACCTCTATATGTAAAGATTATTTCTTGTTTAACCTTTATATAATTGCAATAGTGCCTCTCTTTACATGTAAAATTTTATAAGTGTCCTATTTGATTGTTTTGGCTGTTCTTGTACTTCTTTTATGAGAGATCAAGGATAATAATTGAATCAATTGATCATTTTATTCTTGTTGTGGGACTTGTATAGTTGGTTGTTTTTTTTTTTTTGAAAAATGTTTCATGCCACTAATTCAATACCACTAATGCATCACTAATGACATGGCATCATGTAGACTCCACTATTGATGTGATAGTTTGGCCTTTGTTTTTTTTTTACACTTGCCAGCTCATTAGTGGTGGTGCTTTTAAAGCTACTGATTTAGTGCTTTAATTCAGAACTATTTTTTTTTTTTTTTGGGTTTTCCATTATAAAACTTTTTGTTGAACTGACAGGATTCATAGGATTGGACTTGATGGGATTGGTCATTTTATTTCACATCATTTAAGTGAACAAAACATATTGGGAGTGTTTGATTAGAGGGATAAGAGGGGGGACTATTTACTGTGTGGATTGTAATTCGGAAGAAGTATTTAAACCGGTGTTTGTTTTTTTTTTTTTAGTCTGCCGGACATGGAGTCCAGCCAGACTCCTTATCCCCCATATGGGGGACTATTGTATCCTAAGGGGGGAGGTGGGACAATTTTCAAGGGACTATCCACTGTTGGGATTAGATGATAAAATGATCATTTTAACCTTCTACTATTTAATTATGTATTATATTTAGTAAAATTTAATAAAATTTAAATGTCTCAATTTAAAAATAAAATAATTTTATTTAACTTTGATGTTTTATTTATTTAATTTTTTAAAATAATTTTTTATAAATATTTTATTCATGTTTTATTTTAAAATTTTGTTTATAATTTATTTAATTTCATTATTTAAATTTTAATAGATGTTTTATTTAACTTCATTATTTTATTATTATTATTTTTTAAAAATAAATTTATTTAAAATTTTAATTAAAAAATAACATATATTTTTATTGATATTTTATTTATTTAATTTTTAAAAAATAAATTTATTTAATTTTGTAAAAAATAAAATAAAATAAAATTTTATTTAATCTAACTAAAAATAATTAAAATATTAAAGATATATTTAATATTGCTATTACTTAGTAAACAATTGAAAAGGGTAAAATAGTCTTTTGTTCATTTATCCTATCCAGTCCGTCCAACCAAACGTTGGATTTACTAAAAATAGTCCTTTCTAGACATCTAATCCCATGAAAAAATAAATACGGAATACACATCTAATCTAACCAAATAATCCGGAGGATTCACAGTCCCAGGATTCAAGTCCGATGGATTCTAATCCCCCCTTATCCAGTCCGCCCAATCAAACACACCCATTGTGTATTATTTTCTGTTGGCATTGAAGAAATACCCCATGCCATCAACTCTTCACATTAAGGGTTGGTTTGGGGTGTCCTAAAAAAGTGCACCTTTTGTCTTTTTGGACTAAAAAAGTTGAAAAAAAATATATGAAGGTTTGGGTTAACTTTTTGACTTTTTATGAAAAAATGTGTATTAAAAAATTGTATAAAAAAAATGTGTAAGAGATGATTTGAGAGGGGTGGGGCCCAGCTGTAGAAACGGCGGGAGTGAATTGGAGTTGGAAATTATTGGGTGAATAGTGAACAAAGCACTGGACGGTTTTGTTTGGCTTGTGGGGGTCATCACGGGTCCCATTTTAATAATCTGAACCGCTCAATGTGTGTAACTCGTCGAACACTATATACCTATAAAAAATCACGTTAATCTGATATCGATAGCTATCTGATCAGACTTATTTATTTTTCAATCATTAATTATAACACCATCCATTTGTTGTGCATAACTGATTTGATCATATAGTTATCGATATCCGATCAATGTGATTTTTTGCAGACATATAGTACTCGACGAGTTCTACACAACTAACGGTTCAGATTATCAAAACGGAACCCGTGATAGCCCCCACAGGCCGAACAACGGTGTGTGTGCAAATCACACCCAATCATTTCATTTATGTGCACTGCCGCTGCACAGCAGCTGCCTTTTGGTCAATTCGGTGTACTTGTTTTGAAAAAAATTAATTTTAAAATTTTTTTTTTTGGGTGAATAGTGATATCTTTTTAGATTTTGGAATAACTTTTTGACTTTTTGACTTATATAGTTGTTGGCTATATATTTTGTAAAAGCCAGTAACAATTCGACACGTGGCAGAATAAGGGTATTATGGGAAGATGATTCACGTCTTCAATCCTGATCGTACACGTGGGGATGACAATTGGTTCTCACGTGATCCGAGTAGCACCAGATCAATAAAGAAACGAAAGATGACGTGGCCTCAACGGTTACTCATATTCAAATTCAAATATAAGAGGGAAGTTTAACTGCAAGTGATGGCGTAGTGGAACTACTTCTAAGGCAGCATGATCAGCAATCATGGAGGAGCAGTTCGACGGTTTGAAGTGCAGTTCGAAGGTCATCATTGGCAAGTATAAATAGCAAGGAAGTCCCCAGAAAAAAACCCCCAGACTCAGATCATACAAACCAGTCATTTACTTTATATTTTCTTTCCCAGTTTTACATTTCCTGCACTTTAAATACCTGCACTTTAAATACTTGTCCTTTAAATATCTGCACTGCACTTCGATTCCTAGGAGTAGTTTCAAGTAGATTCAAGTAGACTGTTGCTGTAAACCTCTTCGAGGCTGAGTTTGGACTATTGTAAGTGTTCATTTTTAATGAAATACTGCGATTGTTCTTCATATTACTTGTTATTTTTCTTAATTTCTCCTAAGTCAAGCCACCAGTAAAAGTCCTCTTCATTGAGGCTGAAAGAACTAAAAAACACAATCGTCTGATAAATTGGTTGGCAATTATAATTTCTGTAAGGACTGATTGATCCTTGCTGGCACGCTCGCATTTATAAAACTATCCTTCGAAAAGCCAAAAAGCCAACATATATTTTTGGCACGCCCAGTGGGACTTAATTTAAAATGGCTAGAAGAAGACGACAAGGAGAAAATGAACGTCTGGAAGAAGGCGTAGAAGGAGAGGTAGAAATACCTAATCCAGAGGATAATGTGGTAACACATCTTGTGGAGGCTCCTATGTTATCAGAACCTATGGTCGAACAGACCAGTACTTCTGGACAAGAACCATATGTTCATAATATTGGACGAAACCAAGGAATTGGAACATCCACCGTTCCAGCTACTCAGCCAACAAATCCATGGGATGGCTTAGTAGATGCTATGGGACAACAATTAATGAAC
This sequence comes from Camellia granthamiana, assembly GCA_036172215.1. Taxonomy (NCBI): domain Eukaryota; kingdom Viridiplantae; phylum Streptophyta; class Magnoliopsida; order Ericales; family Theaceae; genus Camellia; species Camellia granthamiana. The sequence goes on from CM069913.1 coordinate 39,022,420, forward strand.
ACCATGGAAAGGTGGGCAACATCCTTTTTGGATAGAATGAATAACCACCAACCAACAAATACAAGACACACAGAGGAAGTTTTAAATGTCCCTCAGCAAAGATTGGCTAAAGAAAAACAGCCTATGCAAATTAATGGACAATCTAATGGTCAGACTAGTACTCAGAATTATGAAAGACCATCGCCTCAGTCTTGGTATGAACCCATTTCAAGGCCTGTAGTAGGCCAAAATGCCTCAGTACCCAATAATGAAGCCACACATGTTGGTGGATCTGGGCAAGTACAAGAAATTGGCATGAGAATGGTTACAAATCCCATGTTCGAAGCCATACCTGGCACAAGGGGATATAATAATCCTTTGTTTGAATTTATACCCGGGGGGTTGGAGAGTTTTCCTGTAAATGGAAGGGACACAACACCTGTTCCAGCACCTTTCGCAGGTCCCTTCGCAGGACAGGCTCAAAGGGGTTACCCATATCCCCAACAGCAACCTGTACCACAGGGACAACCAGTCCCAAATGTACCACCTTATGGACCAAGAGGGCCACAAGCACAAGTTTGTCCACCAAACCCTGTGTTTGTTCCTCCAGTACTGGTTCAGCAGGCACAGAATATGGTCCCTAGGGACCAAATTGTTGATATTGTTAGGGAGATGTGTGGACCGATGGCTCGGGGGGTCCAGACTCCTGTATACAGAAAACCATACCCAGAATGGGTAGATAGGGTACATGAATATCCAAGAGGATTCAGAATACCAGATTTTACCTTGTTCTATGGAACTGGAAATCAATCAACAGTAGAGCACATTGCCAGATTCACTGCTCAATGTGGTGAATTCACTAATCATGATTACATGAAACTGAGATTATTTCCAAATTCCCTAACTGGGGGAGCCTTTGTATGGTATATCAACCTTACACCTGGCTCCATTCAAAATTGGCAACAAATGGAGGAGGCATTTCATGCCCAATTCTTCCAATCAGAGCCAGAGGTGTCCATGGCAGACTTGGCAAGATTGAGTCAAAGGCCTGAAGAAAAGGCTACTCAGTTTATTGCCAGATTTAAAAGGGCTCGAAATAAATGTAGGGTCATCCTTCCAGAGTCATAATTTGTAAGATTGGCTCAAAACGGTTTAGAGTTCAGACTTCGAAAGAAATTTGACTCAACTGAATTTAGGGATTTGGTCGAATTAACCTATAAGGTGTCTCGATATGAAGCATTACTAGAGGAGGAACAAGATCGAAATAATGCTTCGTATAAGACGTATTATAGAGATCCCAATTATGAGATTGATGCAGCAGAGATTGTGGGCAAAGAACCTGTAATCTGTGAAGCATTAATTCATAAGGATACAACCATCGACCAACAGTTTAAAAAGAAAGACTTTCACAGAAAGTACTCTTTTGACTTAACAAAAGCAGATGACATTTTTGATCATTTGCTTGCAGCCAATTTCCTTAAGTTACCAAAAGGAGTCAAACTGCCATCTCCAGAGGAACTTAAAGGAAAAGTATACTGTAAATGGCATAATTCTTGGTCTCACTCAACTAAAACCTGTATTGTTTTTCGAGACAGGATCCAAGAGCAAATTCGAAAAGGAAGTTTGAAGTTCCCAGCCAAAACAGAAAAAGCCATGGGAATTGACAGCAACCCATTTCCAGAAGTTGGAGAAAGCGCGGCTAATGTGGTTGTACCAAACTTTCAGAATCTATCTCTGCAGGAATTGGAAGAGGTCAATGTGCAAATGCATATTGCCAACCAGACAACTGCCAAGAAGGAGATTGGAAACCCACCAACTATTGGACAAGGTTTCTCACGTCAGAGGGAACACTCTGATGAAGAAGCACTGGACGATGATTCTCTCGAAGCAGCTGTAGTGCAGAGGATGTGTCCCAAATGCAGATTAAGTTACAAATGGTTAAAGGGGCTTCCAATTGATGGGAAGCAATACTATAAGGATGTTCAGAGACGTCCTAAATCAACCAATGCTCACAACAAAAGGCCGTATCCGGCTGGTGACAGGCAACGCCCATTAGTGGTTGAACCTGTAGTGGACAGAATGCATGCTAAAGGCAAGAGGCCTGTGTATGAGTCTAGGCCACCTAACTACTACAGAGTAGAAAGCAGCCATTCTGAAAGAAGATTGGAGAGGGGTTCAGGTTATGGGAGTAAAGCCAGAGATTGGCCCTTTAGACCAACCCTGCGAAGGACAGAAAATGGCTCTTTTCGTCGAAGGACTGAATCAGGTTCGAAACATGAAGTCAGAGCCAAGCATTTACCTTCACAGTCAGTTTCGAAGGTGGCTTCGAAGGTAGAAGGAAACAGTTCGACATCTGGATCAGTGAGCTCGTGGGTACCAGGGGTCCCAGATTGGTTTGTAATGCAGAACAAACCTAGGGAGGCACCTACTCAAAGGGATGTTGGAAACCAAGGCAGGATGGTTAAGCCTCCTTTGGTGGCCCCAAACAATTGGGTATTACTTAAACATCCAAAGACAAAGGAATCAGATATGGTCCCAGTCATTTCCAGATCACAAAGAAGGAAAATTCAACGCAGGTATACCCAGTACCAGCAAGATCTGAAAGAAAGTGGAGAGAGTTCTTCACAGGTCAAGACAGAAGGAAAGAAAACTTCGAAGTCAGACCATACTCCAAAATCGACTCTACAAAGCAAAGTAGTTTGTAGCAAAGAACAATTGGCCCAAGTTCATTCTGAACTAAAGGCCAGGGAGAAGTCTAGTTTGGCAGGATTGGAGAAGGCTCTGATGGAAAGTGATAGCGAAGTGGGAGACGAGATTGACATGAGCCAAAAGAAGGAAATGGCAGAAGAAGAAATGTTCGAAGCCTTCATGGCTGAACACACATTTCTGACTGAAGAACCAGTTGAAAAGGATCCTTCGAAGGGATCAGTTATCAATGAAATACCAGAGTGCAGCATGGAGGATGCTGCTGAGGACACTGAGCAAGGTAGCCAAGAGGGGAAGAAGGTACAGTCAGCCATCCAGTTTGGCTCATTTCCCCCTGTATCAGTCAATATGGTACACATACTACCTCATGAATTCCAGGCTGAAAATGAGGGTCATGGTGACCAAGACATGGATCCAATTCCTGTATCTAGTGAGGAGTCACAAGTGAGTATGGTACAGGATGCTCCTGAAATGGCTACTCCAATGGAAACTGAGTATGAGAGCGAGGAAGAAGTGAGCATCAACCTTTCATACCCTTTTGAATATCCCTCAAATTCCATGACCCAGCATGTCAAGCCTTTGTACATCAAGGCTTTCTTTGATGGGATACAGCTAAACCGAGTCCTGGTAGACAATGGGGCAGCAGTGAACTTATTACCGAAATCTTCTTTGAAGAAACTAGGGAAAAAGAATCCCAGGTTGATCCCAACCAGCACGACTATTGCTGGTTTTGCTGGAGATAAACAGATGGCTCAAGGGATTCTGCCTATTAATTTGAGTGTGGGAACCAGGGATTGTATGACAGCATTCTTCGTCATCGACAGCAATGCCAAATATAATGCCTTACTTGGGAGAGATTGGATCCACACCAACAAATGTGTGCCTTCCTCTTTGCATCAGAAGATCATGATGGCCTTGGGCAATGGAGAGACAGAGGAAATTGATGCAGATCCTCAACCCTTCATAGCCTGTGCAGACTTTGCAGAGGCCAAGTTGTATATTGAGGGAGTAACACCACTCAGTATACTGAGGAAAGCTGATGGCTCAGCCGAAGTGACGGCTGATGAGGAAGTGACACACCTAAAGCACTTAGTCCAAGAGAGTGCTGATGAAGAGGTTGCCGTGAAAGATGACAATGATGCCTGGTTATAGGCAAAGAGATGAAGAGCAAGAAGCCAAGTCTTTGGCTCTGGTTAAATTCTCACCATTGGACGTAGAAGCAATAGTCCAGAAAGTACAGGAGCAAGAAAGAGAAGCCATGATGATTGGCTGTAAACAGGAGCAGTTACAGGTCAGAATTTTGACCCTTGGGAAATATTGCGCATTGGACATTGAGACAAAGGTCCAGGAGATACAAGAGGAGGATGCCTTATGGACAGATTTTGTCTATGAGGAAGAAGGTAAGGATGTGGAACCAGAGAACTTGCGAGTGGAGCAAAGCAAGAAATATGCTTCGAAGGTAGAAGGAATCAAAGAGGAAGCTTTAGTAAGTTCTCAGACACAAGACCCCTTAGAAGAAGTGAATTTAGGGGAAGGTTCTGTACAACAGCCAACCTATATAAGTGCTTGTTTGAACGTTCTGGACAGAGACCAGTTATTGGTTGTTCTAAAGAAATACAAAGATTGCTTTGCATGGTCTTATAATGAACTACCAGGATTGGATAGGTCATTAGTGGAACATAGGCTCCCTATGAAACCAAATTTCAAGCCATACAAGCAGAAACCGAGAAGGATGAGTCCAGAAGTAATTCAGAAGGTCAAAGAAGAGATTCTTAGACTACTTAAGGCAGGCTTTATTAGGACAGCCAGGTATGTTGAATGGCTATCTAATATTGTGCCTGTAGTTAAGAAGAATGGTAAAATGAGGGTATGCATCGATTTCAGAAACTTAAACCTAGCAACTCCCAAAGATGAGTACCCTATGCCTATAGTGGACCTACTGGTAGACAGTTCAGCAGGACACCAAATTTTGTCAATGATGGATGGGCATTCTGGTTATAACCAAATCTGCATTGCGGAGGAGGATATCCACAAGACAGCATTCAGATGTCCTGGAAATATTGGCACCTTCGAATGGATTAAAATGCCATTTGGCCTGAAGAATGCTGGGGCAACATATCAAAGGGCTATGAACACCATCTTTCATGATCTCATTGGAGGGTATCTAGAGTGTTATATTGATGACATTATAGTGAAATCCCAGTCCATGAAAGAACATCTGTTTCAGTTAGAAACAGCTTTTGAAAGAATGAGGAAGTTCAAGCTAAAACTCAATCCTCTCAAATGTGCTTTTGGTGTATCATCTGGAAACTTCTTGGGTTATGTGGTGCACAAGAAAGGAATACAGATTGATCAGAACAAAGCCAAAGCCATCATCGAAGCTAAGCCTCCATCAAGTAAGAAAGAATTACAAAGGTTCCTTGGGCAGGTTAACTTTCTTAGAAGGTTTATTTCTAACACTGCTGGGAAAACTAAAGCATTTTCTTCCTTGTTAAGGCTGAAGGATGAAGAAGAATTTATCTGGACAACAGAGCATCAAACTGCTTTCGAAGGTATTAAAGCCTACTTGGCCAATCCTCCAGTATTGATGCCACCAAAGGGAAACAAGCCCTTGAAGTTGTATATAGCTGCAGCAGAAGATTCATTGGGAGCTTTCTTGGCCCAGGACAATGAAGAAGGCAGGGAACAAGCTGTTTATTACCTTAGTAGGTTTTTAAATTCTTGTGAATGTAAATACTCAGCTGTCGAAAAGCTGTGCCTTGCTTTGTATTTTGCTGCAATGAAATTAAGATATTATCTTTTACCTACAACTGTCTTGGTGATTGCAACCACAGATTTGGTTAAGTATATGTTGTCAAGACCTATGTTGAGGGGAAGAATTGGCAAGTGGATACTAGCCTTATCAGAATTTCATTTAGAATATGTCCCTCAAAAGGCAGTAAAAGGGCAAGTCTTAGCCAATTTTCTAGCAGACCATCCATCTCAAACAGAGAACCAAGAAGTAATGGAACTTGGCATGACCAGTGTTGAGCCATGGAAGATGTGGTTCGATGGATCGAAAGCCAATGGTTTAGTTGGAATTGGTATTGTGATTAAATCTCCACAAGGGGTAGAAACCACACATGGTTTCAGAGTGGATGAAGTTACTTGTTCCAATAACCAGGCTGAGTACGAAGCCTTAATAGTGGGACTAGAGATCCTTATTGGATTACAAGTACATGCAGTTGATATATTTGGAGACTCTCAGTTGGTGGTTAACCAAGTAAATGGGATTTTCAAGTGTCAAAGCATAAGTATTTTACCATATTATGTTGTTGCATTACATCTGCTTTCTCAATTTCAAGTAGCAAATGTAACTCATGTTCCAAGATTCTTGAATAATAGAGCTAATGATGTGGCTCAGAAAGCTTCGAACTTCAAGAGAAGGGATAATACCCAAAGGGACATAAGCCAAACAACATATCAAAAATTGATACCACCTTTGAATAAAAGGAATGTAGTCTTAGAAGTTAATCATAATGACTTGCAAGAACAAGATTGGAGGCATCCAATAATGCAGTATTTGGCTGGTCCATCTTCGAAGGCCAGCAGAAAAGTTAAATTGCAGTCTATGCAATACATAATGTATGGTAATGCTCTTTACAAAAGGGGGGGAGATGGCCTATTGCTAGAATGTTTAGGCCCAAGAGAAGCATTAACAGCTATGGCTGAGGTTCATGAAGGCATTTGTGGTGCTCATCAACCCGGCGTAAAGATGAGATGGTTGCTTCGAAGGCATTCTTATTACTGGCCAACTATCCTTAAAGATTGCATAGAATATGCAAAGGGCTGCCAGGCATGCCAAAAGCATGGCACAATAAGGCATGTGCCCATAACTGACCTACATGCAGTAGTGAAGCCTTGGCCATTCAGAGGATGGGCCATGGATATGATGGGAAAAATACACCCACCCTCTTCGAAACATCATTGTTTCATTTTAGTGGCTACTGATTACTTCACTAAGTGGGTCGAAGCTAAGCCATACAAGGCTGTAGACCAAACAGAGGTTATTGGGTTCATTAAAGATCTGATCCATAGATTTGGCATTCCACAAACCATAACAGTTGATAATGGGACTGTGTTCGATGGGAAAATGGTGAAGTCTTTTGTGGCAGAGTTTGGAATTAGCCTTGTTAATTCTACACCCTATTATGCACAAGCTAATGGTCAGGCTGAATCATCCAATAAGTCCTTAAAAAAGGGAATACAAAAGGTTGTGGAGGATAATCCTAGGGATTGGCATAACCTATTGTTAGATGTGTTATGGGCTTACAGAACCTCCCCAAGGTCAAGCACAGGGGTTACTCCTTATGCCTTGGTATATGGGCATGATGCAGTTTTACCTGTGGAAATCAATGTTAAATCTTTAAGGGTAAGATGCCAAGATCAGTTAGTTCCTGAGCAATACCATCAAAGCATGTGCTTGGAATTAGAAGGCATAGATGAAGCCAGAATTTTGGCATTAAATAGCATTCTTTTCCAGAAGAAGAAAGCAGCCAAGAATTATAATAAAAAGGTCAAACACATTGGCTTTGATGAAGGTGATTTGGTATGGAAAACAATACTCCCAATAGGGATTAAAAGCCATAAGTTTGGCAAATGGTCACCTAATTGGGAAGGACCATACCAAATTCATAGAGTTCTGCCTTTTGGGGCATATCATTTAAGAAATTTGAATGGTTATGTACATCCCAAAAAGATTAATGGCAGATATTTAAAACCTTATTTTCCAACCATTTGGGAAACACAAGGAATAACATAAAGCATCAACTACGAAAACATAAGACTACTCAAATGATAGACAAAATGTGTTCTTTTATAAAAAATTAAATACATTGTGCCACAGATTGGCCCAAAAATCATTACAGTGTCTTAATTGTTTTTGTACAGTGGACTTCCTATGGCTAAGTGCTGGAAACAGTTGAATAGCTGTAGCCATGTCTTCTTTTCGGTCAGCCAGCTCCTGGTTGGTAATTTGCAATTTGGTATCAGTTCGAACCAATGCTTGGTTTACTGCAGCCAACTCCTCTTCAAGTTGAGCTTTTTTCTCCAGCAGTTGGATTCGAAACTGGGAGACAGAAGAGTGTTGTTCCTTGAGATCTGCTACTTTAGTATGCACTTGGGAAACAAAACTCTGATCTCTAACCAGCTTCTCATCCGCAGTCTTAGCAGCATGACAGATGTTAAGATAGAAATCAATAGTAGCTGCAGCCTGGGATAGATGACTTGAGACATTCATGCCGGACTGTTCAGCAATGTTGCAACACTGAAGAAACCCATTTCTAATGATAGGCCTTTGTAGAGCCTCAAAGGGAATCTTCGAAAAGGAAGTTAGCAGTTCCAAACATGTGTCTAGATCTATTAAAGGTGCAGGAGGCTTGCTGCCGGGAGAAGAAGGACTCTCGAAGATTTCCAGCAAGGAATCAGCCAAGACTAATGGCTCAGCATCAGCAGTAAGGGTTGGAGAGGAGGAGGATATGTCGAAGAGACTAGCCAATCTTCCTTCGAAGATGTCTACCTCATCCCTGGACATGGGAGGCATAGAGAGTGTTGTGGTGGAAGACACAGAGGACTGCATGGGGATGGGAGAAAATGATGGAACATCTTTGGCAGCCTCCATGGTCTTAGCCACCAACGAATCAAGTGAAGAGGGGCTGGAAGTGGACATAGGTGATAAACTATGAATTGGAGAACTACCAGCACCCTCTGTGGGAGAATCAACTGCCATTAGAGACGGAGTAGCAGTTGGTTTTTCTGTAGGAAAAGGAGAAAGAGCAAGAATTGAAGAAGCATACTGAGGCGGGTTAAAAGCCAAAAAAGGAAGATATGGTTCTAGACCAAGGAAGAGAGATGGAGGAATGCTGGGGCTCAAAGAAGGCACATCAAATGTAGGCCTTGAAAGTGGGAGTGCGATTTGAACAACCCTCACATTCTGCATTTGATCGACCTCAATTGAAATTGAGGGAGGCCTAACTGGAAAGATGAATGCAGTAGGTGTTGCTGCAAGAAGAAGAAACGAAAAGCAATGTCATAATCCAGTGTCAAAAGTTAACAAAAGAAAAGCAATGGAAGTGTGAAGGAAATTACTTGTCTCAGAAGCACTAGCACTTATGGGAGAGCTGCGAAGGAAGTAATGTTCGGCAGTTTGTTGCCTTCTTGCCATTTCCCTGTGCAATACATCAGTAGCAGCAGCTTCTTCTCTTAAAATTTGTTGCTGCCGTCTCTTCTCAGCCCTCTCGAAGACAACTATTGCTTTGGAATATTCTTGCTCCACTACCTTGGCAGCTGCTTCATGAATGGGGTCTTTAACCAAGGTAGCAGTTGAAGCGGTTACTTTCCTCATCTTTCTTATTGCTTGGGCAATTGTCTTGGAATCAGAATCTTCATCAAAATCAGAAGGAGAGACATCAAAGTCAGAAAGAGAGACAGTAATTTTTCTTCTCTTTTCCCTTTGAATTGGCTTTGTCTGCTCCTCAATTGTCCTCTCAACCCCTTCAGCTTGAGGCTCAGATGCCCCAAAAATAAGCTTCTCTTCTGATTCCTTAGTAGCTGTCTCCTCTTGGACCAAATCTGCTACTCTTTTCCTCCTCATCAAGGGTGGCTCGTGTTCTTGGTCTTCTTCCTTTTCTTCTTCTTCTTGTGTTGCAGTTGTTTTCTTTTCAGGATCAAGCAGTTTCCTCTTCTTTTGCTGTTGACCACCTTCATAGAAGAAGAATTAAAGATAAAACAACCAGTGTTGTATAGAAGACCAAAGGAAAAGGAAGACAAAGGTATATACCTCGGGTGATTCTAGCAGGAATTGAAACAGCAGAAGTGGATCGAGTTATAGCAGGAACTGCAACTGAAACAGTGGAAGAAATGGCAATCTCAACTCCCTTGGGCTTAGGCACATCCAGCATCTTTAGTGAGTTATGAAGTGAGATGGCCAGATAGACTTCCATGTTGCTCACCCACCAATCTTGATATATCTTCAAGACAGTACCTTGAGGAGAGAAGGGGATGAACTCAAAATTAGCCAAGTCGTCCATAAACTTGAAGGTTGCCTCTTCCAGCCTTGACTTCCGAACCTTCAAATCCCTCTTGGTAAGGCTCAGATTAGTGTTGCTGCAGAGCGGAATTGGAACTCCTTGTGTGAGGCCAAATTGTCTAGCAAATTGGGCAGGACAATAAGGCTCAGCTATGCATTTATAAGCTCTAGGATTGGTGGTCCCAATGAATAGTTCTCTGGGAAGCAGGAAAGAAGCCCATATCTCCTTGTGAGCAGGCGAGATACAGAGCTTGTCACTTAGGAAATTATTCAACCAAGTCGGGCCAATACTGGCTTCGAAGGGACGGAAATAATGAAGAGGAGGAGCGGCTGGCAGCTGATGAAAGAAAGAGAAATAAAAGGCAAAAGTGGAGGGGTAAAGTGAGGCATTGGCTAATCTTATGCCATGGGTAAAAGAATGTGACCCAGCAAATTTGAGGCATTTGGATTGCAAATCGGTAAAGTACGCGAAAAGCCAAAGCTGAAGGATCCAGAATGGCCCCCCTTGGTTAGCATCTAAGGGTTTTTCACAAAAGAGAGAACATACTCTATATACATGGCCCAAGATATACGGAGCTAAGGCTACCCGTTTTTGCAAGACAAAGGCTTTGGTGAGAGGGGCAAATTCCGGCATGATCCTTTGAGAAGAAGTGCAGAAGAGAAATTTGCACAGCCAATACAACAAAAAGGAGAAGAATTCCCTATCAGTTACTAAACCCTCTTTTTTGTTCTCAACTTTGACAAAATCGCTATAAGATGAGTTAAGAGAGGGGAGGGAGAAAGGGACTGCTAAATCAGGAAAATCTGGTGTAATGGGAGCACCAATGGGGGACACTCCCAGTAGATGGCAAATATCAAGAACAGTAGGGGCCATCATCCCACATCTAAATTGAAAGAAATTAAAAATAGGGTTCCAAAAGCATAAAGCAGCAGGAACTAGAAAAGGGTCTTCTGAGATAGTTACCCTAGATAGTCGAAGGGCATCGAGAAGACAGAGCTCTTGAAGGTCCAGTGTCCTAGCAGGGACAACTCGGTCATACCATTCTTGCCACTCTGGTCTCATCGTGGGCCAACATCGGTGAGGGCGATTGACTCTCCAGCTCTTCCAATCAAGACTACCTTCGTAGAGAAGACGTTGATCCTCCAGACGAGGATACAAGGCAGGAAGTTCAGTAAGGACCTCCTTGAATATGGGCCCAAGCACGTACTCTTGTTGCATATGGTGACGAGGAACAAAGATACGCCCATCGATAGCGCTTTTTTCCCCGGCCTTGTACTTCTCACATTCAGCATCAATAAGCCTTTTCAAGGCCACAGATGAGCTCACACGCTCTATGGATGGGATTCCTGATGGAGAAGAGGCCATTGATAGTATGCTTTTTCGGAAAGTACAGAAGGGAGTAGGAAAAGTGAGAGATAGATGAGGGTTTGTATGCGTAAGTGAGCAGAGGGGTTTCAAAAGCCTTTGTGTCCAGAAATACATCTCATAAGTCGTTAAGTACTAAAAACGTACGAATACGAGGAGTTCTTTCCAATATTGATAATTTTTGGAGGGAAGAGCACATTCCGGACGCTGATGCCAGCTTCGAAGCAAGATGTTTGGCTTCGAAGCCAAATTTTGGCGCCAAAATTCAAACAAACGGCTTCGAAATACGGAAGCCAGCTTCGAAGCATACTACATGCTCATGGACTGAACTGTTCAAATATTGGTCTACTTCAAAGGGTTTTAGGACCTGTGTATCAAAGTAATGACCTTCGAAGCAAATCCTCGGATCCTTTTAGGGATAAGAAGCACTATTTGTCACATTGAAACCAATCGCTGGTTTTATTATAAAAAAAAGAATTGCTTTTGAACCAGAACAATGTGGATTACTCTTCGAGGCAAACTAGTTAATTTGAAATTGATTGGTTACATTAACCATGACCATATATTGGTTATAGTTAGTTCTGAAGGGTAATGTTAACAAGTTCAGAGCATTGATTCCAGGTAATAACAGCCAGAACTGTCAACGATACCCCATAAACTGACATGTTGGCTCTTTTAGCGTTTCATTAGACAATTAAATCCAGATTCGAAGGATGAGATTGTTTAATTCAAAGCTATAGATTGGCTTTTAAAGACAAAAAGGAACAAAATCAAACAATGACAAATATAAAAGGACTTTGTTTGTACTAAAGCCAAAACAGTTACATCAAGTGACCCTATCTGGGTACGAATTCGAGCTCATAAAAATAAGGAATAGAATAAATAACAAGGTCATGGAATTTCATCCAACAATGATCAATGAATTTTTGTTCTTTCCTTATTATTTCTTCTATCTCCTCCAATGTTGGCTGCATAAGCTGGTGTGCTCTTACTTCATAATAGAGCTCCTCAGCCTTTATTTCGAAAGCTTCCTCCCTCAGTGTTTGTTCCAACTCATCCATAACCAAATCGTCCCAATACACAGACTCTTTATTTCTGAAGTCATCGAACTCTTCGAGGAAGTTCTCTGCTTCGTATTGGGCATGGATTCGTAGGGATGAGAGTTGATCCAAAGATTGCGTAGCAACCAGGGAATTTCGATGCCAGTGGAGAAGCACTGGAAGTTGGTCCAGAAATAGGTGAAGTTCTGCTTGGGCGATGGGGTTAAGGATATGGCCCCTGGTCAAAATATCACAAGCCCATTGAAAGTTCTTAAGAGGGGTATCATCCTCAAGAACATTGAAAGGCAAGTGAGAGAAAGCCGCTAGCAGAAGTTGAGCTTGTTTCCGCTCAGCTGGAGAAGGGGATAATGGAGGGTTGTAAGGTGAAAAGACTCTGTCCATTGGAAGAGCAAGCCTTAGTTTCTCTATCCAGGAAAGAGCGGGAGGAGAAGAAGGAGTAGAGGCTTCAAATTCAGAAGATGAAGAAGAAGGTGTGGATGCCTCTATTGTAAGAGATGGCATGGGAGTGGAAGGAACAAAGGCATTAATGTAATCAAGCCAATCAGAAGAACAAATCTTCGCCTTCTTGGCTAAGAATGAAGGACTGTATCCTTGTGCTTCTTCTGGGCGCTGGGTAGGATGCATTATCTTTGTAGGCATGGATGAGGTATACCAGGCCACAAGCAGATTTTCTTCTAAACTACGTCGAAGATCAATGGGCACGTAAGGGTAGACTACTGAACTTCGAGCGAAGGAAGGAAACTCCAAGGGATCAGTAAACTCAACAAAATGATGGTTGATGCGCTCCCTTACATCATAAGTCTCAGAGGTCGACCAGTTTGTCCAACTAGAAGTCCCAGACGATGAAGAAGTTATAGCTTCATCCCATGCAGAGGTGTGTGAAGAAGAACTTCCCAAATCCATATTTGTAACTTATCGAAGCAAAGATTTGAGGGTAGTTTGTTCAAAGTACAAAGGGATGCTAGAGGAAGAACTTCTTGTATTTACGGAGTTGTGAATCGAAGGGTTAATGGCAATGTGCGCATAGTCCAAAGATTGATAATTCGCAAAAGCCTTCACGACCTGAATATGGAAGGGCGGATAAAGATGGCTAATGAATGCGTGAAGATTCTTTCGAGGGGAAACAGCATTACTCAATGGCTCTTCGTATGCTTGATCAGTAGAGTGAGAAGTTGATTGAGCCATAATCCGTTCGGATGCTAAAGATATTGAAATATTCAATAATTTGAGAGTTAATGCTAATGATCACCAAATGGGTGACGGTTATGTTTCCTGAAAGTGGATTCCGTGCACATTCCAAAAACGCGGGAAAAGTTTTTAATCCACTAATATCACCAAGTATTGGGTATATTAGTGCGGGGGGTAATGTTGGCTATATATTTTGTAAAAGCCAGTAACAATTCGACACGTGGCAGAATAAGGGTATTATGGGAAGATGATTCACGTCTTCAATCCTGATCATACACGTGGCGATGACAATTGGTTCTCACGTGATCCGAGTAGCACCAGATCAATAAAGAAACGAAAGATGACGTGGCCTCAACGGTTACTCATATTCAAATTCAAATATAAGAGGGAAGTTTAACTGCAAGTGATGGCGTAGTGGAACTACTTCTAAGGCAGCATGATCAGCAATCATGGAGGAGCAGTTCGACGGTTTGAAGTGCAGTTCGAAGGTCATCATTGGCAAGTATAAATAGCAAGGAAGTCCCCAGAAAAAAACCCCCAGACTCAGATCATACAAACCAGTCATTTACTTTATATTTTCTTTCCCAGTTTTACATTTCCTGCACTTTAAATACCTGCACTTTAAATACTTGTCCTTTAAATATCTGCACTGCACTTCGATTCCTAGGAGTAGTTTCAAGTAGATTCAAGTAGACTGTTGCTGTAAACCTCTTCGAGGCTGAGTTTGGACTATTGTAAGTGTTCATTTTTAATGAAATACTGCGATTGTTCTTCATATTACTTGTTATTTTTCTTAATTTCTCCTAAGTCAAGCCACCAGTAAAAGTCCTCTTCATTGAGGCTGAAAGAACTAAAAAACACAATCGTCTGATAAATTGGTTGGCAATTATAATTTCTGTAAGGACTGATTGATCCTTGCTGGCACGCTCGCATTTACAAAACTATCCTTCGAAAAGCCAAAAAGCCAACAATAGTATAAGCCAAACCAGGCCTAAATACATCTGTATAACTTCTCGCTCTTAGACTAGAGCGATGTAATATATATATAGTAGTTTTCATAGACCATGCAAGGCATGAGCTACAGTAGGTTTAAATTTTATATTTTAATAATTTTTTAAATATTAACATATTGTTCTATAAAATTGAATAAAATAAATCGTTAAATATATGATAGAATTATATAGTATGATATATATTATTTTTTAATTTGTTATACATCCAATGATGTCGACTCCAAATCTATTATCATATAATTTTGGATGAATTTATGACTTTTTAATATTTCTCTAAATTTATAAATAAAAAAAATTATGGCGTGTAACTTTTCTCAACAGATAAATATAAAACAAATACAAAGATAATTTTTCCATCTAAAAAACACTACTAAGATAAGTCACTAATCTAATAATAAAGTAATATATATATATATATGTATGTATATGCAAATGACTAATTTTATTAAAACATAAATCATATTTACATAACAAATGATTAATTCTATTAATAAATTAATCATTAAGTAAATGAACAACTTTTATTGATATGAAAAATATTTTTCAATTAACCATTTGGTTAATAAATAAATCAATTAAAAATTTTTAATAATATGAAAAATATTTTTTAATAATTTTTTTTGATAATTTGTTATTACATAGTTTTTTTTTTCTTGAATATTGTGTTAAATTAAAATTTATAACAAACGATAGTTATAATTTCTAATATTATAAAACTGATTCATATTTTAAACAAACTTTATGGGTGTATTTGTAATTTGTTTAAAAATAAAAGATTTATATTTTATAATTGATCAAGAATGTTTGTGTAATTATGAAAAAAACCTATTTTATAATTGATCAAAAATGTTAGCGTAATTACAAAAAAAACTTCTTGTATAGTTGACAAAAAATGTTTGCGTAATTACGGAAAAATTTTCACTCAACATATAGGTCACTATTAATAAATTATGCAAAATACAAGGGCAAAATAAGAAAAAAATTAACAATATATATATATATAAATAGAGAGAGAGAGAGAGAGAGAGAGAGAGAGAGAGAGAGAGAGAGAATTGAACAAATATTTGAACAGAATGGTAAATTGATATTCCCATGGAGTACTGAAACAAATAAAAAAAATCACAACAAAAGAAGTAGAAAATTACAACACACGCACATTCATCTCACAATGGAGCTAGTTACTATCACAACTGGGCTGTTTGCTTATGGCATCTTCCGCAAAGAGCTAATTATTTAAAAGCTAAAAAAGATATGCTTTTGATTTTTATTTATTTTTATTATTAACTTTTAACCTATAATAAATTACACCAAACATGCCCAACACATTATATATGAGATAAATTACCAATAGCTCCTAATAGTTAGACTTAATTTTTATCAAGTTCCATTGAAAATAATTCTTAATAAAATTATCGCTAAAAATATTTTTTTTGTAACAATTTTTTACATACGTTGCTAAAAATTGACAATTAGTGATTTTTTTTGTCATAATTTTTATAAATTGTTTCTAAAACTTACAATTAGTGACTTTTTTTAGGGTAAACTACCAATAAGTCTTAATAGTTAGACTTAATTTTCATCAAGTCTTATTGAAAATAATTCTTGATAAAATTGTTACTAAAAATATTTTTTTTGTAACAATTTTTTACATACGTCGCTAAAAATTGACAATCAGTAACTTTTTTTTGTCATAATTTTTATAAATTGTCGCTAAAACTTACAATTAGTGATATTTTTTTATGACAAATTTTTTCCATAAGACCTATTAGACAATTGTACGGGGAGTGAATATTCCGCAGAGCCCGTACTCCTTTCCACCAAGCTCCTTGTCTGTTCGATCGACCTGCGAACACAACGGCGGTGAGCTACCCGGCGGTGTGTGGTCGGAAAACCCCTCTGACGGTCAAGTTAGCACACACTCAAGGATATAGAGAGAGAGAGAAGAGAGTTGAGTGTTTAAGTCGTTCTCACCGAATGATGTTCCATTCTCAGCATGGGGGGCGCAGACACGCTTGTATACTTTCTGCGCCCAAATCTGCTCCCATTAGTCTCTTGACACGTGGCGCTGCTCTCCCATCTGTCAGCACAAATCCTGCAATCACCACCTAACCAAACCGTCAGGCTATATTAGCGGAGCCCGGCAGATCGGCGGAACCACCTCGGCCTTTCGCGACCGCGATGCGCAGCGCACTCGAGTGCTCCACTCGCCGAGCTCTAGAACGACCGAGCTCGGTTGCATTTCGGCAAAGCCGAGTTCAAGATAGATGGAGCCAGCAAGCCGAGGGCCTTCCTGCCGCGCTAAACGCGTGAACCGTGGAATCCATAATGGCAGGCAATCATCTCGGCCGAGCAACTCAAGTAGCTCGGCTTTCTCATAGACAAGCCCACGTAGCTCGGTCCCAGCATGGTGCTGGGCCTCAACCGGGCAAAACCTTATCTGGACGAGCCCAAGCTATCACGACCCAAACATGTTCGGCCCCTCATTTGGCCCGGCCTTTACCATGGCCCATTCCAGCTCATAAATCTCCCTTTCAATTGCCCCTTAATTCTGTCCGCGCAAGCGTGACTGGGATTACATGGTCCGTCCGGGGTAGACTCTCCCTCGGTCCCTAGTTTGCAAGATGTTAACCGCGCTAATCTCCATGCCCGGTTTCTGGGCTTGCTCGGTCGTCGCCTCAACCTGCCATCTTGTCTCTTCAAAACTGACGCCGCCAACATTATGAACACGCATCGTGCATTTATTGGCCTCGGGCAGACAACCCAGACGTCCCTTCATATTCAAATTTAGGTGCCCTTTCACTCTTATAAGTACGCCATTTCCCCTTCACTTTCTCTTCTTACTGCCTCTCTTCCGTTCCTGACGTCTTAGAGCTACAGTGCTTGACCTCCATTCTTGTTCCTCTTCTTCGTTCGTGCTTGAAGAAGTAGCCTCTGCCTCTAAACTGGTAAGTTCTTCGAATCCTCTTTGTTGCTCTTTTTTTTTTCATTTGGTATTTCACATTCTAAGGCATAAAGTCCATAGGTTTTAGGATATACCCCCCTATAAACCCTCTCATGCCTGTTCTTTTCGCTGTTCTTCAATTCCAGTGATGAACACAAGAAGATCTGGAGCGGACCGGGCTCCAGGTCTTCTTTTGATCCCAAAAAACATCTAAACCGAGCAAATTGCAAGTTTGCAAAAACCCCTGTAGAAACCAAGGTAGGCAGAGGACTTGACCGCTCGACCGGGCTAACATCTGGTCCGCTTGAGCGGCTGAGCTCCTAGGTTTACCTTCGCGACCGAGGTGGTCTGGCACTATACCTGACCAAGCTAAAGTCAAGCTCGTTTTGCGCGACCACGTTCCCGCTTACACTTACCCTCCTTTTCCTGCAGAGTCCAAGAGGACCACACACCAATACCGAGGCTCTCAAAGACCAAGCAGCCATCAAACAAGAGTCTGTGCCAAACCACCTCAGCCGCGCTAAGACCAGCCGGCTACACAAGGGGCGCTACCGCTTCCTGGTCGACACATCGGTTGCTCTAGCTGTGTTCCGGGAAGAGTATGGTATCCCGGACGACGTTCACCTAGAGCTCGGTGCCGAGGAGACGACCCCATGGGGCAAATTAGACCAGTGCCCCTTCACCGTGCTCTCCATAATAGAAGGTGGCCTCCGCTTTCCGGTTAACCCCCTGCTGTACGAGTTGTTACGGCGCACCAGGCTAGCACCAACCCAAGTCTCAACCAACACTTATAGAATAATTAACGGGATCCACGAGTTGAACAACCGGCTAGGAACCAACTTAGGGTTAGCCGAAATACTTCGCCAATATACCCTCGGGCATACAGGCGACGGCCTTGCCTATTATTTAAAGATCAGACTGGGCAAAGAGAAGATAGTGACCGGCACCCCGGACAAGGACTTACATGACGACGACTTCTTCTGGGTGTCTGGTAACTACGAAACAGCCGATGTGCCGGGCTGGTTTATCAGCAAGAATTTGGGCGAAACATGTAAGCCGCGCTAACTGCTCGGTTAGATTACTTTCCTTAACCATTTTGTACTAATGCGCTTTGTTCCTTTCCTCTTTGCAGCGATCGAAGCTTTGCAAGCCAACTACCATTACCCTAACGAAGCAGCAATCAGGACCGTGCTTCGCTACTGCAACCGGGATTGCCACGAACTCCTCGGTTACGTACCGACCTACAAATACTCAGCTCCACGCCAGAGTAAGGTCACAGACTTTCTACGTGCTCCATCTTCACCTCCCGATCCCACTTTGCCAGACGTGCCCCTTATCCGGTTAACTGAGGCAGAAGAGATGGCAAAAAGAAGCCATATCAAAAACCTCATCACTGCTACCTCCACCGAGCTACCGAGCATCCCAACCTGCACCGCTGCAGCCGGTTAATCAAGCGGGACCGTGGTTGCACTGGCGTCTCCTGTCGCCGGGCAGGCAAGCAAAGAAAGCCGTCAGGCTGGGAAAAGGCCACGTATGGACCCCTCTGCCGAGCTAGTTGCGGAGTTGAACACCGAGCAACTAGCAGTGACAACTGACCCAACACCGCCATAGAAGCCGCAGCTCCAGCACCGGGGTAAGGAGATCCCGGTGACTGCCTCGGTCAAAGGTGACAAGGAGCATCTACTCGCTTTTGACCTAACCAAAGCCTTGTTGCTACCGAGCAACGTGGTCGGCAGCGACCACGTACCGGACACCCGGCTGGTGAAGTCCTCGGTTAAGTCCATGACCTGGGTAAGAACTTTGCATACTTTGTTCAAATTTTTCCAAGTGTTTGCTCGGTTTCCTTCCTCTGATAAAGTTTTCTTCTTGCAGGCCATCTAGAAACAACACTTGGTGATGGAAAGGATCCACCGACTATGGCAGAAGGCAACCGACGCTGCCAGCCAGGTTGAACATCTTCAAGCCGAGCTCGGACGATCCAAGGCTTCGTTGGAGATAGCAAATTCTGACAACTCCAGGTTGCTCGGCCAGCTTGGTGTCGCCGAGCAAGAAAAGGACGCTCTCCGGACCGAGCTGAAGGCGTTGAAGTAGTCAAGGAAGGAGAAGCTGGAGAACGCCAACAACGCCGGTTTCAAGAAGGTCAAGGAGAGCTGCACAAAGCAAGTCCATGCCACCCAAGACATCTTCTTCAAGGAGGGTTGGAAGGCTGCTTGTGAACAGCTTGGACAAGGATCTGGGACCGACGTGTTTACCTCTCCTCCAGCTGCCTTCCTGTCGACGTACCTTGTGCCATATGCCAACGACGTCTTCAGCGTATTGCAGGCTGAGGCCGAGGAAGAAGAAGCAGAGGATGCCGAGGAAAATGCCGAGGGTGACAACCGCTCAAATCAGGTCGGCTAGGAGCAGACCGGTGTCCAGGAGACCATAACCACGGTCGACCTGGAGGCGACCACGACCAGGGATGAATTCACAGACCTTTCCCCCTTAGTTTAGTTTTCTTTGTCTTCTTTCTTTTTGGTTTGAAAATGTAATCGGGCTACTGCCCCACCTTTTGTAATGCTATTACTTATCAATGAAAAGTTGTATTTTCGTTAAGTGTTTGCATTGTGTTTAAGCTAAACAACTTCAGCCGGGCAAACCACCTCAGCTAAACAAACCATCAACTCGCCCTTGAGCAAGTTATAAACTTATTCAACCGGAGTAAAACATCTTGGTTGAAATCACAAAGTTGAGTAAAACGTCAACTTATTCAACAGGAGTAAAACATCTCGGTTGAAATCACAAAGTTGAGTAGAACATCAACTCAATCAACCGGAGTAAAACATCTCGGTTGAAATCTCGAAGTTGAGTAGAACATCAACTCAATCAACCGGAGTAAAACATCTCGGTTGAAATCTTGAAGTTGAGTAAATCATCAACTCAATCAACCGGAGTAAAACATTTCAGTTGGAATCTCGAAATTGAGTAAATCATCAACTCAATCAACCGGAGTAAAACATCTCGGTTTTAATCTCAACGTTGAGCAAATCATCAACTCATTCGACCGGAGTAAATCATCTCGATTAAAATCACAAAATAAGCATCGAAAACAACAGAATGCTTCAACAAAGGTAAGTCACTTCTATTACATCGACAAAAAGAGTATTACATTCTGAAATGCAAGGCAAACAAGTCTTTGTTCAAAAGAATAATCATAAAAACTATGAGAACTAAAAATAGTACAATTTGAGATTGGCTGCATTCCATGGCTAGGGTATGCCTTTATCGTCCAAATCTTCCAAGTGATATGCCCCTTTGCCCGCCAGACCGGTTATCCTGTAGGGTCCTTCCCAGTTTGCCCCTAGCTTGCCTTCGCCTGGCACCAGGGTGTTGTCCATGACCTTTCTTAAAACCCAGCCACCAACTTTAAACGGTCTGGGGTGCTCGGTTTTGTTGTACTTCCTGGACAATTCTTGTTGGTATGCAGCTACGTGAATCAAAGCTTTTTTGCGGCGCTCTTCAATAAGGTCCAATTCCAGGGCGATTGCTTCAGAATTCAGCTCAGGCTCAAAATTTTTACTGCGGATGGTGGGCATACCAATTTCCAATGGGATGATAGCCTCCATGCTGTATGCCAGGGCAAAAGGAGTTTCCCTGGTAGATCGCCTCGGGGTCGTCCGGTATGCCTAAAGGACACTTGGGAGTTCCTCGGCCCATTTTCCTTTGGCCTTCTCAAGTCTTTTCCTCAATCCGTCAAGAATGGTCTTATTTGATGCTTCGGCTTGGCCATTGGACTGCGGGTAAGCCGGGGTGGAGTTATAGAATTCAATCTTCAATTCTTCACAAAATCCTCTGAATAAGCGGCCGTCAAATTGGGTGCCATTATCAGAGATCAGAATCTTGGGGACGCCAAACCGCGTTACCACATTCTGCCAGACAAACCGTTTGACGCCCTTCTCCTTGATAGTTGCTAGGGGCTCAGCTTCAACCCACTTGGTGAAGTAGTCTGTAGCAGTAATGAAGAACTTCCGGTTGCTCGGTGCCGTTGGGAGTGGTCCCACTATGTCTAGTCCCTACATCGCAAAAGGCCAAGGGCTTGTGAGGGGAAGGAGTTCTCTGGCTGGTTAGTGAATTTGGTGGGCGAACTTCTGGCATTTCTCACATTTGCGAACATATTTCTGAGCGTCCGCTTGCATGCACGGCCACCAATATCCCTGCGAGATAGCGCAGTAGGCCGAAGATCTGCCCCCTATGTGACTGTCGCATATGCCTTCGTGAATTTCGTACAGGAAAGCTTCCATGCGGTTTGGGTGTACACACTTAAGACAAGGACTGGTGAAAGACTTCTTGTATAAAGCGCCAGATGGAAAGAGCCAAAACCGCTCTGACTTCACCCGAACTTTATGCGCTTCCTTTTATCAGTCGAAAGTGTCTGCTCTTTCAGGAAGAGAATAATAGGGTCCATCCAAGAAGGGCCAAGCTCGGTGCTGAGTACTTCTGTTTGCTCCGGTTTCTCTATACTAGGCCTTGGAAGAAACTCAATCAGGAGAGGACTGGGAGAGGTTCGGTCGACCATGGAAGCCAGACCGGCTAACTCATCCGCGCGGCCGTTGTCTTCCTGTCCAATTTGTTGGACCCTGATCACCTGGAATCGCTTGATGTGGTCCCTTACCAGAGCTTGGTACTTTTCCATTCTGTCATCCTTTGCTTCGTAAACCCCAGACACTTGGTTGACAACCAGTTGGGAATCGCTGTAGAACATCAGCTCGGACGCACGCACTTGGAGCACACTCTTAAGTCCGGCCAGTAGCGCCTCATACTCGGCCTCGTTGTTGGATGCAGGGAATCCGAGGGTGATAGAATGCTCAATGGTCAGACCATCTGGCGAGACTAAGACTATGCCTAGTCTGGCACCATGACGATTCGAGGCCCCATCTACAAAAAGTTTTCACATTTTGCCAACAAAGAGCTTCCAACATTCTGAGGGGTCCTAGGAGGCTTGAAGGTTGATGGGATCACGGTCGCTCGGCTGTTCGGCTTCTGGTTCAATGCTGATCGGTTCTACTTCCTCCCCCCTCGGCGATGCGGCACTGGACCCAACAGGTTGGTCTGTTATGCCCAAGTTCGTCGTCGCATCGCCGGGCTGCGGTGACATGCCGGCTGGAGGTTCTATGGCGGGGCCCGTAAGTTCCGCATCGCCAACACCGCCCTGCTGTACAATTTCGGTGGAATCTGCGTTGGCCTCCTCGGCTACCGGGGTGAGATCCACCGGACATACTTGGTGAGTCCCGGGCGAGAACTCGGCAACAAAATCTGCCAATGCTTGAGCTTTTATGGCCGTTCAGGGTTGAAACTTAACGTTGAATTGTCCCAACTCGACTGCCCACTTCAGAATGCGACCGGAGAAGTCTGCCCGTTCGAACAAGGCTTTGAAGGGAAACTCGGTCAAAACGATGATTGTGTGAGCGTGAAAATAGTGTGCCAATTTCCTGGAGGCCATGATCAATGCTAAGGCAAGTTTTTCCAGCGGCAAGTATCTCAACTCTGCCGGTAACAAGGTTTTGCTCACGTAAAAGATGGGTAAATGCTGGATACCCACTGACCGAACAAGCACTGCGCTAACTGCATGCTGGGACATGGCCAGATAAAGGTAGAGTTATTCGCTGGGCTCGGGCGTTACCAATAGTGGTGCAGAAGACAAATACTCTTTGAGTTCGGCCAGAGCCCGATCACATTCCTCGTCCCACGAAAACTTAGATTTCAAGGCTCGAAAGAAAGGGTGGCAACGATCTGATGACCGGCTTATGAATCGGTTAAGCGCGGCGGCCATCCCGGCTAGATGCTGCACGTCCTTAGCCGAGTGGGGCTGTTTCAACTCCTGTACGGCCCTGATCTATGTGGGGTCTGTCTCGATGCCTCGGTTTGTGACTAGGAAACCCAAGAATTTTTCGAATCCCATGCCAAAGGCACATTTAGACGCATTCAGGCGTAGCTTGTGCTGTTTGAGGATGGCAAACATCTCGGCTAGGTCGCACAAGTGGTCTGCTTGATGCCGACTTTTAACCACCATGTCATCGATATAAGCCTCCATCGTCCGGCCTAGTAGAGGAGCAAACATTTTGGTCACTATCCTTTGGAAAGTTGCCTCGGCGTTCTTTAAACCAAAAGGCATGAATCGGTAGCAGAAGAGTCCCCTTGGAGTAGTGAAAGAGGTGATCTCACGGTCAGGGCCATGCATGGCAATCTGATGATAGCCGCGGTAGGCATCCAAGAAACTTAGCCTGTTATGTCCGGCCATTAGATCCATCAACTGGTCTATTCTGGGCAGGGGAAAACTGTCTTTAGGGCATGCTCGGTTGACGGTCTTGTAGTCGACGCAAACTCGCCACTTCCTATTCTTCTTGGGTACTACGACCGTGTTTGAAATCCACCGAGGGTAGTGCATTTCCTGAATAGCCCGAGCTTCAAGCAAGTTCTTTACCTCCTCTGCGACTACCTCAGCGTGGTGCAGCGCCGATCTCCTGGTTCTCTGAATGACCGGCCTTGCACCGTGGAAAACATTGAGGTGATGACAAATAAAGCTCGGGTTGATGCTGGGCATGTCGTAGGGCAACCATGCGAAGACTTCGATATTTTCCACCAAGAATTCTACCATCTCGGTCCTTTCTTGGGTGGTAAGGCTTGAGCCGAGCAAGAAGAACTTGTTCAGGCTTTCAGTGTCAATCCGCACTTCTACCAACTCCTCAACAGCTTTGTCCTCAGCCTTGGCGCCCACATCTTCAAGGACTCCACGATTTTCCGGTCCTTCAATCATTTGGACGAAACCTTTGGCAGCTCGGCTCCTGTTCACTGCCACGAAGCATTGTTTCGACATGACTTGATCGTCCTAAACTTCCTTAATTTCCCCCATAGCCAAGGGGAATCTCATAACTTGGTGGTAGGTCGACGCCACAACCTACATAGTGTGAAGTCATCCCCTACCGAGGATCAGATTGTACGTAGACGACATCTGCAATACCCAGAACTCCACCTGCTTGACCACGGATCCGGCTTTGACCGGTAAAATTATCTTTCCCAAAGGCCACTCCGGTTGCGAGTTGAAACCAACCAGTGGAGAAGTTGCCAGAGCCAAGTTTGTATCTCGGAGTTTGAGTTGTTTGAACGCGTCGTAGTACATGATCTCGACCGAGCTTGCCTGGTCGATCAAGATGCGCTTGACATCAAATTCTTTGACGCGGAGTGTGACCACTAGGGCATCGTTGTGTGGCGTTTGAATGCACTCTAGGTCCCTCGTGGAGAAACTAATCACGTCTTTCTCCTCGGTCTTGCCCCTTTTGATCGCGGTCTGGACCGACAACACTTCCCTCATGTGTTCCGCCTTCTTAATCATCCCTCAGAGCTTACAGACACGTGCTAGCTCCACTATGCCATGGATCACATTAACCACTCCTTGAGGGGGCACCTCCAAGTCATCCGGTCCATGCTGATCAGCCGGGGTGGGATGCGCGGCCTTAATACCCCCGTCAATGTAAAGATCCAAGTGTCCGGCTACGACTAATTCCTCTAAATGTTGCTTCAGAGGCAAACAGTCCTCTGTCCGGTGTCCTCGCTCCCCGTGATATGTGCAGCGATATCGCGGATTGAAACCCTTTTGTGCGTCCCCTAACTTAGCAGGAAACCGGACGTAATCCTCGTCACGAATTTCACTAAGTATGCGATAGATTGGAATCTTAAAGACTGTGGTGATGCCTATCCGAGCTTTCAACCTTCTGCTAGCATCAGCTACGTCATCGCGGGGGTATTCATCTCGGTCATTCCGACGACCCCTTCCCCGGTTTCGACGATTTGACCCTCGGTCAGATTCCTCAGCGCGATCATTTGATCGGTTAGTTTCCTGTCCGACCGCGTGTACCTTGCCAGCCGACCTCTTGTCTGTTACCACCGGAGTTGTCTTCACGGTGGAAGCCGCCGCATCATCCTCTACGCGGATGTGCTCATTGATGCACTGTATTAGTTGGCCCATCGACGTTGGCTGGCTTATGGTAAGTGAGTCCTGCAACCTATGTCCGACCTAGAGACCGCGCTTATATTGGGTGATTGCCAGGTTGATCGGGCAATCCAAAATCTCATTGAAGGTTTCCCAATATCTAGAGTTATATGCCTTGAGTATGTCGCTCGGCTCCATTTTGACACTGAGAAGGTGGTCCACCTCCTTTGGCGTTTTTGTGTTGGTCTTGAAACGAGTCACAAATGCTTCCGCCAACTATTGCCACCTTTTGATGCTTCCCTCCGGCATTCAAGCCCAGCTCACCCAAACTCGACGGAAAGATAAAGCACATAAGAGCGTCATTGCGCCTATGTCCGGCCATGACCTACCAGAAGTGGCTTACATGCATGTATGGATCGGTCTTTCCATCGTAGAGCGTAAACTTGGGCTGGTGGAAGCCCGCAGGAAGAGGAGTGGTTTCTATCTCAAGGGAGAATGGGGTGGCGCTCAACCTCGCCAAATCTGTGTCTAGAGGGAGAGGCACGGCTGGGCGGGGTGGTGGCATTATGACCTCTTCACTGGCATGACCCCCGTAAGATAGCCACTGGAGCGCCGGCACCCTCTGAGTCTCTCGCTGGGGAGCCCGCTCCTTCAAGACTGCCCGCAAGTCCTCTGAGCAAGCAGAATAGGAATACCTCGACGTCGTCGCCGGACGTGAGGGTTGATAAGTACTATCTTGTGCGCTAGACTTCTCTACAGGCGTGTCGGATTCCCCAACTCTGTAACTTCTGGTGATAGACAGGGAGGGAGTGCGCCGCTAGCTTTGACTGCCTGAATGGCGTGGCTGGGTGCGCTCACTGTGGTCTCCCACTCCAGCTACACCCTTTCCTTTGACATGTCGTTTGAGATCTTCCATCTCCGCCGCCATTCTCCGGATGACGGCGTCTTGGTCCCTTAACTTGTGCTCCAGACGCCTCGCGTGTGATTCTCTCCGCCGCCGATCCCCGTCTGGGCTCCGAGAGTGACCAAAACTCCTTCCGCGCTTATCCCGCGCTTATCCCGCGCATCTCTTGAATGTCCTTCTGGGGAAGTCTCTAGGTCCGCCATGCGTGGGATGGCGGGGAGTCCGTCTCTCCGTTTGGCCGACTCCGGGGTAACTTCGTCGATGGCAGACAATGGTATCTCGTCGTTGTTCGCCATGGAAGACGATCAGATGAGCTTTGAAGACAAGGTTTTGTCTAGCAAGTTCCCACAGACAGCGCCAATTGTATGGGGAGTGAATATTCCGCAGAGCTCGTACTCCTTTCCACCAAGCTCATTGTCTGTCCGATCGACCTGCGAACACAACGACGGTGAGCTACCCGGCGGTGTGTGGCCGGAAAACCCCTCTGACGGTCTAGTTAGCACACACTCAGGGATATAGAGAGAGAGAGAGGAGAGTTGAGTGTTTAGGTTGTTCTCACCGAATGATGTTCCATCCTCAGCATGGGGGACGCAGACACGCTTATATACTTTCTGCGCCCAAATCTGCTCCCATTAAATTAGTCTCTCGACACGTGGTGCTGCTCTCCCATCTGTTAGCACAAATCCTGCAATCACCACCTAACCAAACCGTCAGGCTATATTAGCGGAGCCCGACAGATCAGCGGAACCACCTCGGCCTTTCACGACCGCGTTGCGCAGCGCATCCGAGTGCTCCACTCGCCGACCTCCAGAACGATTCAAGATAGGTCGAGCCAGCAAACCAAAGGCCTTCCTGCCGCGCTAAACGCGTGAACCGTGGAATCCAGAATGGCAGGCAATCATCTCGGCCGAGCAACTCAAGTAGCTCGGCTTTCTCATAGACAAGCCCACGTAGCTGGGTCCTAACATGGTGCTGGGCCTCAACCGAGCAAAACCTTATCTGGACGAGCCCAAGCTATCACGACCCAAACATGTTCGGCCCCTCATTTTTCCCGGCCTTTACCATGGCCCATTCCAGCTCATAAATCTCCCTCTCAATAATAAATTCATTTATTAGGACCTACACGTAAGTACCCCATTTTTTTATGACAAATTTTTTTCCATAGGATCTATTAGACAATAAATTCACTTATTAGGACCTACACGTAAGTACCCCTATTATATAACTTCTCAGCTTATGGTAAATATTATTAGCTAGCCAAGATTTCAACACTATATTTTATATAAAGTAATGTGCGCGCCATTTTAAGGTTGAAGGATAACACGGAAGAAAGGTGTATGAATATAGGATGGAGAAAGCTTAAATGAGAAGTGTTGAAGAATCATTACTAAAGCCATTTTTGCTTCCAACATCGCAAAATTGTTCCCAATGCAAATTCGAGGACCCTAACTGAATGGAAGAAAGGATGCTTGTTCGTTCGTTGCCTTAGGAACTCCTTCAGAAAATCTCTTTGGGTTGAACTATTTTGAATCTTCTCCCCAAAGGTCACGATCATGATGGACGAAGAGTATAGGTACCATGATGTTTGTTCCACAAGGTATCACCATGTCTCCTAACGTTGTCTCTTTATGATTAACACGGGGCATCATTATTGCTGGTGGATATAGAATCCCGTTCAATATCATTGCTACCTGTAGATATTAAAATTTAGGTGGGTGATAGTGCTACTAGGAATGTCATTGAAAAAGTGTTTTTTTTTTTCTTATATAAAAAAAAAGAAGCAAAATCATTGATGTGTTTCCATACAAACACACACATCCGTATATATGAATATGTATGTACAAATAAACCCTACTATTCTCTCTCTGAACTTGCCCGACTATTCTCTCTCAATTTCTTCATTTTATGCTTCATTTGTTAGGGAAGTTAATTTCTTCATCTTATTGCTGAAGAAGGAACAAGAAAGGTAAGGTGAAAAGGTACAAGGTGGATAATTAATTGTACCTTCTCTAAAGGTGTTGATGTTAATCCTTTGAAGACAAAGTTTATATGTTGTGATTTCAAAATTTTAATATTGATTATTTACTTAACAAAACTAACTAATTTAAAAAGATAGATATAAATCCATCTCATGCCTACTCTCAGAAAAAACAAAAAAGTATGACGCATATATATACTTATAGTCTTGAGGTGGTTTATCCCATCGTACTCTGGTTTATTGTTCCCAAAAACTTGTTGAGCCTCTTCTCTTGCACACGTTTGCTAGTTTGGATGTAAACCTAACATAATCATTGCCCAAACGAGCAACTGTGCAGTAGTCTCTTGGTGGACAAAGTACTTTAGCTTGCACTCCTTAATCACATCATCAATCCTCATTCCTGCATTCTTGTTTCCATGCTCTTTGATTTCTCTCAAGTTGGCTTTCAATAGCACACTCAGTAAGTCCGCATCACCTGCTCCTCCTAACTTCATGGCTTTATCCCTTTCATTGATGACTCCCCTCACAAGAATTTGCACTTCATTGTTGATTGCTTTGATTCTCTTATTTATCTTTGTTGGTAGAAACCTACAAATGAAAATTTATAGCATCGAAAAGGCATTGATAATAACAACATCAATATGTTATGAAAGAAACAATACTTTGATTGGTAAGAAAACAACCGAAATAATGTTTAGATTTTACGGTTTTTTGTTTACAGAAAACATGCTTAAAACATGTATGCTTAACACACATGGTATCAAAAACTTAATTTAAAAACAAGGGGGTGGCTAGAGGTGTTGGAGGTTGTGACTAGAGGTGGGGGTGGCCAGCAGTGGTGATAAGCGGTAGGTGGCTGGAGGAGGTGGGAAAGGGAGGAAGGAATGAAAACTTGTTCAAAAACAGATGAAAGTAGCGTTTTTTATATTACTTGAATTTAGTAAATATTTTACATTATTAAAAAACAAAAAAACAAACAAGTTTTTCGGGAGTAAATAAGGGAAAAGAAACATGCTATATTCATCTCATGGTCGCATTAACTAGAACCTTTAAGTATAACAATTTAATACCCAGTAATTATAGCTTTCAGATCTATGGTAAACTCAATGAATCTCCTATCTATGAGAGCTATTTTAGGGGCAATTTTTTTTATTAGTAGTAAATAGAGATATTCAACATCTGAATATTAGTTGCAACTATTCTCAATTAGTGATATTCTAGCATTTGAACAAGGAAACCAGTTATTCAACATCAATCAAAAACCATTCAACGTAATTAAAATATAAATTATTTCAATTGTCACATATTTCAGATATACCTTTGTCCTAGAAAGCTCATTGACTGTGAAAGTTGAAACACAAGACTAGCTAGTTGCATTTGGAGTTCAAATATCCTTCTGCCTTCTTCATAGTTACTACCAAATGCTATTTGAGCAATCACATTGGCAGCTAAATTTTGGAGATGAGGTGACACATCTAACTCACATGAACCCCCTTTTTCCGAGACCAACTCCTCTCATTTGCTCATCATCTTTGTACAACACACATGCATCGCTGGTAGCATGTGCTGTATAAAACACAGGGAAAATAATGCCAAGAAATTGTCAAGAACATAGCCTGACAAGATTAAACAACATATAGTTAAAATGCATCAGAAATTTGCTATGACACGTGTGCGAGTGCTGATATTGGTACTAGTACATTGATATTGTAAAAAAGATTTAAAAAATAAGGAATGGGTACGAGTGGACACGTTTATAGAAAAACTATTTATTTTAAATTTGAAATATTGTATAAGCTTTTGTTTGGCATAGAAGGTTTTTAGGCTTTTTGGTTAAAATAGTCACAAAAAGATAAAATAGGTTTTTTAGCCAAAGAAAATAAAATGTTATATCTAAACCATAACCATTTTATTTTTTCTTTCACAAAAATCAAAAAAGTCAAAAAAAAATATATCACAAATGAGACTTTTTAACCCCAAACTATAGTCAAAAAGTCAAAAAAAAAAAAAAAAAAAAAACTAAAAAGCCAACCCATATCCCAAACGAAGCCTAAATTTATTCGTTAAGATCTAACATACAATTCATATTTAATGCCAAAAATATGATAAAAATTAAAATTAAATGTCATTATATTAAATAACTTATAGACTAAAGCATACCCATAGCCTTGTGTGATAGTTTTATGTTGTCTAACCACCATAATGTAGGTTGTTAGTTCACGTCCCTTGTGGGGCGTGGGGGGATGGTTCTGTTTCCTTTCCCTTAAGATCTAAGTTAGAGTAGGTACTAACAAGTAATTAAAATTAAAAATAAAAGGTACTAACGAGTAATTAAATTAAAAATAAAAAGTTGATTTTAAAATTATGTTAAGCATTAAAAAAAAATAGCCAATGAATCTAACTTTACAAAAGAAAATACTATTTCTGTTGGGAAAAGAGAGTAAAGCTTGTCTTTTAGCTAAATGGTGGTGGAGATTTGGTGTTGAAGATAAATCCTTGTGGAAGAGGGTTCTGTGCAGTAGGTACCAATGTAATGGTGGGAGATGGTTGCCTTTTCTTTGTTCTGCTGAATGTTACTCTAAGGTATGGGGTGGGATATTAAGTGTCGGCCAATCCAACCCTTGATTGCAGAGTATTTTTCTTGACTATATTAAGCTGGTAGTGGGAAATGGGGGCAAGACTCAGTTTTGGAAAGATCACTGGGGTGGAAATCCGTGCCTTATGAAGGAGTTCCCTAGGCTGTACAGCTTATCAACAGAAAATGACATATCTTTAATTGCACTGCTTGAGAGGAAAGATTATCAAGGGTCTGGGATCTCAACTTTCGAAGAGTGTTGTTTGCTTGGGAGGCTGAGGATTCGGAAAGGTTAGTCACTTTCATTAATCAGGAAGAGATAGGGGCAGTGGACAGTGAAGATTGTTTGAAGTGTTTGGCAAGTCCATCGGAACAATTTACTATATCCTTCCTTCTAAATGTATATGTGGCTAGTCCTCCTTTGGTGAGCACTGGTTTGTTATGGTACAATCTGGCTCCCCCGAAAGTTCTATTCCTTGGTTGGCTGGCGTAGAAAGGAAGATTGAAAATAACTGTTTTTCTGCAAAAGATTGGTGAGCTAAATCAAAGTGCTTCCATTAATTGTGTTCTTTGTAGGAATGCTGCTGAATCAGTTAATCATGTTCTCATTTGGTGTCCTTTTGTATGGCAAGTATGGTCAACAGTGTTGGATTGGTGGGGGCTGCAGTGGGTTCTGCCTGGCAGTGTTGAAGGGTTGCTACATCGGTGGATGAGATTTAAATGGAGAAAATTTGAAGCTAGAATTTGGAAGGTTATTCCATTGGCAATCATGTGGTCTACTTGGAAACTCAGAAATGAAGTGATTTTTAGTGGGAAACAGTTCTGCCTTGCTGGCTTCTGCGAATTGATTATGGCGAGAGTGGCTTTTTGGGTCAAAGCTCATTCAAAGGGGTGTTCCTATTCAGTCCAAGACATATTCTGTAAATTGCAGCAAATCAAGTATGTGCCTCTGTCTTGATGCTGCTGAGTTGTGCTGGATGGAGGGCTTCGGTGGTTGTGTTGGATGCTAGTCTACTCTTTTGTAAGCTTGTGCGAAGGAGGGGTTTTAGGACTGCTATTTTTGGAGCTGTTTGTGTGTTGATCCTCTTTGCTTGTCTTGTTTTCTATGTTGGGTGGTATCTCACCATCCTCTGGTGTGCTTGTTGGGTGTCTCTTCACCTTGCTTTATTGCTGTTGTTCATTCTGTTGTATGTTGATTTTCTTCAATAAAGTTGTTTCCTTTTTGCTGATTAAAAATAAATAAAAAAAAAAAAAAAGTAATGCATAATAGTAAAAATTATACCAGTGATATATTTTAAGTCCTATATTTGATAACTTGTTCCCAAAAAACTTCAATTCTCTTATGATATATTTTATTCCAAGTTTACCCTACACGTTAAAATATATATGAATAACAATTTTATAAAAATAATAATTTATTTAAAAATATTTTTAAAATTTAAGAATAATCAAATTTTATTAAACAAAAGCTTATAAAATTCATTATTTTATCTCACAATTTGAAAAATTATGAATTTTCAACAATATTATTTTCCACAATTTTTCAATGGAATATTAATCAAATTAGACACTTTGAATTTGTTTACCAATTTATTTTTGATCATGTGAGATAACAGAAAATGATTTATGTCATAGTTCTTTTTGATCAAATTATTCATAATTTTGTTTGATGTAATTTGTTGAATTTTGGCAATTTAAAAACACAGTATTGAAGTAAATTAAAATTGTTTAAACAGTTAGTAATCATAATAAAGCATACCATTAGGAAAAAATGAACTTCTTGGGAATAAGTTACGAAAAATAAGACTTAATTGTTAAATTTAATAGAATTCGCTGATAATCTTGGTCACAAAAAACTAATATATATGTTTGGTTTTCAGTTTTTAGAATTTACTTTTCAGAAAATTCTACTTTTTTGTTTTTCATATTTTTTTTTTGTTTTCACTAATTTTTTTTAAAAATATTTTGAACAATTTTTTAATTTTTATATACACCTAACATAAATACACTTAAAAAGTATAATATTTGTAAAAAAAATCTTTAAAAAATTCATTAAATACCAAAAATACAAAATATATATATATATATAAATTCAATACATTTTTTATATTTTTGTATATTTATTAATTTTTTAAAATATTTTTTCACAAATATTTTACTATTTATATTCATTTAAGGAAGGTGCACCTAAGTAAAGTGCATATAAAAAAGTAAACAAATTAATCAAAAATTTTAAAATATTCATTAAAAAAAAATCCAAAAAATAAAAAATTTAATTTTTAAAAAATTAAAATAAAAAAATTAAAACTAAACACACTGAATAAGGCCAAAAACCTCATATCATATCTAAAATTGACGACCTCAAATTAGCGCTCTATATGTAGCCTTTTTTGTTTACATGTAGAGTGCTTAGCGCATGTGTTTGAACACTATGTTTGGCAATTTGGCAAACGTCACGACATGAATATGATATGATATTCTAACATGATAATGACACAACACGTGGAAACATGCAAAAATGTTATAAAAATAAACAGTAATATTAGGTATCATGAAAAATCTTTCATAAAAATAATCATAAAAACTTTGTGACTCTTGAATTACACTTAGAATAAAGCACCACACACTAATCAAGATAATCCAAGGATTATAGCTCTTTCATGATCATTTTCATGAAAAATTTTTCATGATGCCTAACTTTACTCAAAAATAAATAAATAAATAAAACAAACCTTTCTAGTTGTATGCAAAACGACAAATGAAAAAATAGAAAAAAGTACCTTCAATTTCTCAAGATAGAAAGCAGGGTTCATAATCCTTCCATGCTTAGCCCATTTCTCACCCTCATAGCCAGCAAGGAAAAAGTAGCAAGCTAAGGGTAGGACTTGGTGTTGGCTTTTTGAAATTATTGTTCTTCAGCTTTTTGAAATTATTGTTCTTCAGCAAAATTTCTTCTATTAGTTGAGGCTCCATTATCATTACTGTGGGACTCGTCCCTGTCCATATCACACAGTTCTTACCTGCACATCTCGATATGTTTATAACAAGAAGAAAATATTTGTATCGTCCAGGTGAGTAAAGAAAATAAAATAAAAAAATTGATCGGTTTGGATGGATAAAAAAGTGTGAAAGAGAAGTAAAAGATTAAAAAATCAAAGATACGATAATTAAAGAGCAAAAATGTGAGATGAATATGGTGAAATTTTTCTCAATGAGACTGTTTCTCACTAAATCTCACCATTTTTGTTAGAAAATATGCAATGTAGTATTTTTTTTTTTTTCCTCACAATTTATCAACTTTTTGGTACAATTTATTAAGACTTTGATTTTCTCCATTCCATGAATATAATCAAAGATTTTCATTACATATTTAATGATTTTAAAATAGAAATAAAAATTTATAAGTATTTTAAATATATAAAAAAAAAAAATCATTATATTGGTGTAATGAAACATGAAGACAGATTTTTTCTCACCATTTCTCATCAAATCATGTTATCAAAACAGAATAAATTTATAAGTATTTTAAATATAAAAAAAAAAAATCATTATATTGGTGTAACGAAACATGAAGACAGAATTTTTCTCACAATTTCTCATCAAATCATGTTATCAAAACAGAATGCAACAGAAAAAAGAAAAAAAAAAGAAAAAGAAAAAGTGACTTACCATACTTGTTGGCGATGTGATGGTGAAAGAGGCGGACACGTGGGAGGACTGTTAACTCCAGTCCACATGGAGGAGTAGTTGGAGGTTGGCTAGTTGGCTCTCCAAATCAAGAAGTAAGAGGGAAGATGGTAGGTGGCAACCAACCCATTAATTTCTTTCTTGACTTTGTTCCCTCCCTTTTGTGTATAAAATGAGAAGAGGTGAGCTGAATTAGATCATCAGAAAGAGAAAGACAGAGCAGAGAGTGTAATCTGTGAGTAAGAGCGCTATAGAAAGAGAGAGTGAGGTGTGAGTGTTGTAATCTCCCTCCGGGATAAAATTCTATAGTGGATATCTCTCCTGTGGACGTAGGCTATTGTTGAACCACATAAATTTCTCATCTCTTTTCTGTGTGTAATTGATTTCTGCTGTGCCTTAATCCTAACAAGTGGTATCAGAGCTTCGTTGGTCAATTTTCAAAAAAACAGGATGTGTTTTTTAAGATTGCCCAGAAATTAAGTTGCTCAAGATTCACTTTTGAGTATACAAGAAGGAAGCTCTCAACGAGAAGAGTCCAAAACTGCAAAGCCGAGCCCTAGACAAGAATCCACGCACTGTTATGCGCTACGTAAATAAGGCGCATGAGTTTCAGTCTTGGATACACACCACACGCGCCGTTGACAATACCGGCGCATCACACCAGTCTCAAGCACGCACCCGACGTGCGGCAGAAGGAAGAAGGAGAGTGGTGTGCACGTGTTCATGACGTCACCACTACGTCACACGTCAATTGGAAGTCACGTCATCGACACGTCAGCCCAGGTTAGAGCCACGTGTCTACCCCGTCAAAGCCACGTGTCTGCCACGTTAGCGCCACGTGTTTGACACGTCATCGCCACGTGTCTAACACATCATCACCTTGTTGATTAGTTAACGTGTCGGGTTAACCCGACCCGACCTAGAAGCAGAGGGATTATCCGGTGCTACGCGACTACTGTACATCTGCAGATCTGAACCGTTGAACTTATTTTGGCTAGATCTTAGCCATTTGAAGTCTGATTTTGACTATCCAATAGTGGTTTTCAACTATTTGAAGTATTCTAGAGAGATCCGTACGGTCAAATTTTTGAATCAGAGTTTCTGTGAAAAGTAAGAAGACGATGGAGGAATCCACATCAACTTCAGAATCCATAATCAAGTTGAATCCTTCTAATTAAGCAATCTAGAAGTTGCGGATGGAAGACATCCTATATTATAAAGACCTGTTTGACCCTATTACTCTAAAAGGGGTTAAATCGGAAGAAGTGAAGGATGAAGACTGGATAAAGATGAACCGGAAGAAGTGAAGGATGAAGATTGGATAAAGATGAACCGGAAGACTGTCGATTGTATCAAACAATGGATAGACCACAGTGTGTTCCACTATGTCGCCTAAGAGACAGATGCATATGTCCTTTGGACAATGTTAGAAGGAATGTACCAGTCAAAGACTGCCTGAAACAAATCCTTGGTGATGAAAAGGCTTGTAAATCTGAAGTTGAAGAATGGTGTCTGTTGCCGAGCACATAAGTGAATTCAAGAATCTGGTGAATCAACTTGCAACCATCAAGATGCCTTTGGACGATGAAATATGAGCCATTCTACTGCTCAGTTCTTTACCGGACAGCTAGGAGACGTTGGTGGTTTCTCTCAGTAACTCTGCACTAGAGGGGAAGTTGACCATAAGCATAGTCACAGACTCCATGTACAATGAAAAGATAAGGAGGAAAGACATTGGAGGTAATAGAGACAGAGGTAAAGGAAAAGGCAGAAAAAAAGCAAGAGTAAAGGTAGATGGAACAACAAGAGTAAATCCAGAGACAGTAAAAGTCAAGGTAACTCTAGCTTCACTTGCTTTCACTGTCCAAGCCAGAAAGATAAAGGTCAAAGTAATAAGTCAAAGGGAGATGAAAACACAACAGCCATAACAACTGATGAAATACTTCTTGCAATTGGTGAAGAGGAGGATTGCCTTCACGTGGCTGACCACAGTTGTACAAAGTGGGTGATAGACACAGCTGCATCCTATCATGCCACTTCCCACAAAGAACTCTTCAGCTCGTACAACATTGGAGATTTTGGCACTGTTCGAATGGGAAATTCTAACTATTTGAATATTGTGGGCATTGGAGACATTAGTATTCAGACTAATGTTGGACACAAGCTGGTTCTTAAAGATGTAAGGCATTTTCCAGATTTGCGCCTCAATCTTTTCTCCGGAAGCACCCTGGATCGACAAGGCTATACAAGTACATTCAGAAATGGCAGTTGGAAGCTGATAGGAGGAGCTTTGACAATCGTTAGAGGAGAGATGTCTTCAACACTGTACAAGACTCAAACGAAGATCTGTCTGGGAAGTCTTAATGCAGCAGAAGACAAGGAGTCACCAGACTTATGGCACAGAAGATTGGCTTACATGAGTGAGAAGGGATTGCATCTGTTGGCAAAGCAATCTAAGATACCCTTATCCAAAGGGAGTGCCCTGAAGCCGTGTGATCATTGCCTTTATGGCAAGCAGCATCGAGTATCATTCAGTTCAATGAGCGAGAGGGAAACAGAAGTGGTCAGTATGATATACTCGGATGTTTGTGGCCCAATCGAAGTGGAGTCACTTGGAGGCCGCAAGTATTTTCTGACCTTCATTGATGATGCATCAAAGAAGTTGTGGGTGTATTTCCTGAAGATGAAGGATGAGGTATTCCAGCACTTTCAGGAGTTCCATGCAATGGTGGAAAGAGAGACCGAGAAGAAATTGAAGTGTCTTCGCACAGACAATGGTGGCGAGTACACTTCAAATGCTTTTGAAGCATATTATGCTAGTAGAGATATCCGGCACAAGACAACAGTTCCCGGTACCCCACAACACAATGGTGTGGCAGAGAGGATGAACCGTACTATTGTTGAAAAAGTCAGATGTATGCTCAGAATAACAAAGTTGCCAAAGTCATTCTGGACTGAAGCCGCCCATACAGCCTGTTATCTCACCAACAGGTCGCCTTCAGTCTCGTTGAATTTTGCGATACTTGAAGAAGTCTAGTCTAGAAGAAAGATATCATATTCTCACTTGAGAGTCTTCGGGTGTAAGGTGTTCGCACACATCTCCAAGGAAAACAGACAAAAGCTTGATGACAAGTCCACTCCATACATATTTGTGGGCTATTTAGATGCAACATTTCGGTACAAGTTGTGGTGCCTAATAAACAAGAAGATGTTCAAGAGCAGAGATGTTATGTTCTAGGAAGACCAGACAGTAGCAGATTTTGAGAAGTCTGCCAAAATCTAGAGATGTCATCACTCCAGACTTATTCCCATCTCCCGAGCCATCACAAAATGCTAGATGTGATGATGTGCAACGAGAAGTGCCAGAGTTGCAGGATTCTATACCAGAAATTGAGGATTAGGAGAAAAGAAATGAAGACCCGGATGAAGAGGGTGTTGAGCAGGGGGTAGCAACCCCCCTCATCCACAGGCAACTGGGCCTCAGTTGCGAAGATCTGGAAAAGCTACCGTGCCATCAACAAAATATCCCGTTTCTTAGTATATTCTGATTACTGATAAGGGAGAGCCTGAGAGTTTTTCAGAAGCAAAGAGTCGTACAGAGAAAGATTGCTGGATGCAAGCCATGAAGGATGAGATGAGTTCTTTGCAGAAGAACCACACTTATGAGCTTGTTTCACTTCCAAAGGACAGGAAGGCATTGAAAAACAAATGGGTGTACAAATTGAAGAAAGATGGCAATGGTAAAATACTGCAGCATAAAGCTCGCTTGGTGATCAAAGGTTTTGTACAGAAGAAAGGAATTAATTTTGATGAGATCTTCTCCCCAGTTGTGAAAATGACTTCCATTCTAGTAGCTTTGGGATTAGCAGCTCGCTTGAATCTGGAGGTAGAACAGATGGATGTTAAAATTGCTTTTCTCCATGGTGATTTAGAGGAAGAGATCTACATGGAGCAACTAGAAGGATTTGAAGTTAGAGGGAAACAGAACCTAGACTGCAAACTAAAGAAAAGTCTCTATCGCCTGAAGCAGGGGCTAAGACAATGGTACAAGAAGTTTGATTCATTCATGGTGGATCACGAGTACACAAGAATAGTAGTAGACCAGTCTGTATATTTTTGAAGGTTTTCAGATAGAAACTTCATCATCCTATTGTTGTATGTCAATGATATACCGATCATCGGACATGATATTGCTATGATCAACAAGTTGAAAATGGACTTGTCGCAGTATTTTGACATGAAGAATTTAGACCCAGCACAGCAGATTTTGGGCATGAAGATTGTTCGTGACAGGAAAGCCAAGAAGATATGGTTGTCACAGGAGAAATATGTTGAACATGTGATTGAAAGGTTCAACATGAAAGATGCCAAGCCAGTTAGCACACCACTGGCCAACCATTTCAAGGTGACAAAACGTTTGTGTCCCACGACCAGCTCTGAAAGGAAAGAAATGGAGGCAATCACCTATTCCTCTACAGTAGGAAGTTTGATGTATGCAATGGTGTGTACCCGGCCGGATATAGCTCACGCAGTTGGTGTTGTGAGCAGATTTCTCGCCAATCTAGGAAAGAAGCATTAGGAGGTTGTCAAATGGATTCTTCGGTACTTGAAGGGAACTTCAAAGATGTGTCTATGTTTTGGGGGAGCTGAACCAATTTTGGAGGGTTTTACAGATGCCGATATGGCGGGTGATCTTGATGGTAGAAAATCTACATCAGGATTTTTATTCACCTTTGCAGGGGGAGCTGTTTCATGGCAGTCCAAATTACAAAAGTGTGTTGCTTTATTTACAACAGAGGCAGAGTACATTGCCGCCATAGATGCTAGAAAGGAAATGTTGTGGTTAAAACGGTTTCTCCAAGAATTGGGTCTACAGCAAGAAGAGTACAAGGTACATTATGATAGTCAGAGTGCAATTGATCTGAGCAAGAATTCCATGTACCATTCACGTACAAAGCACATTGGTGTCCGATATCATTGGATACGAGAAATGATGGAAATGCAACTGATGAAGCTAGTAAAGACTCACACAGACAAGAATCTTTCTAACATGATGACCAAGGTTGTCACCATAGACAAACTGGAAGTTTGCAAGAATCTAACCGGGATGGACTTCAAGTAAGAAGTCACTTATTCATATAAGCATGGAGGGGGAGAATTTTTAACTCCAACTCACATGGAGGAGTAGTTGGATGTTGGTTGATTGGTTGGCTCTCCAAGTCAAGAAGTAAAAGGGAAGATGGTAGGTGGCAACCAACCCATTAATTTCTTTCTTGACTTTGTTCCCTCCCGTTTGTGTATAAAATGGAAAGAGATGAGCTGAGTTAGATCATCAGAAAGAGAAAGACAGAGCAAAGAGTGTAATCTGTGAGTAAGAGTGCTATAGAGAAAGAGAGAGAGTGAGGTGTGAGTGTTATAATCTCCCTCCGGAAAAAAATTCTATAGTGGATATCTCTCCCGTGGACGTAGGCTATTGCCAAACTACGTAAATTTCTTATCTCTTTTTCTGTGTGTGATTGATTTTTAGTGTGCCTTAATCCTAACAAGGATATTGTTATCGTGAAGATGGAGAGGTTTGGAGCAAGCTTGTCTGGTAATGCTCATCATATCTTTGATATCTCCATAGAAGAGCCTATATGGATTTCTATGGAGACCTTGCTTTCTCAGCAACCTCTCAAGTTTCTTCGGCTTCAACCATAACCAATTCAACACTTTCCATAACCCTAACACACCCCCAATCAAACCTATCTAGGTCTATACACTACTACTCTTCACTTCCATTTTCAATGCCTCCAAGCTCTCTCTCTCTCTCTCTATATATATATATATATATTTCAGTCTCTGTCTGATCTTTGATCTTCAACTCATGTAAACGAGAGAGGATCTTTATTGACGAAATTGACGAGAGAGAGGGACTATTTTATTTATATTTATATTTTCAAAATAATTTCAAATTTTTTCTCATTTTCTTTGTAATACTGTTCCATTAAAACCCAAGCCATCCACGTGATATGATATAGGGACAAATTATTCGGTAAAGAAAACAAAAAAAGTTTATTGCACTTTTTACCCTTTAAGTATTGTCAAATTACTTATTTAGGCCTGTTTTGAAAAGGAGGTTAAAAGTCATTTTTCAGCTTTTAACCCACTTCCCTCTCTCACAAAAAAGTAAAAAAAAAAAGCTAAAAAGCAGCTTTAAACCATCTTCCAAAAACACCCCTTAGGTTTTGTTTATTTCGACATAAAATATTATACACAAAATATATTTTTCTTATAAAATTAATTTGACATAGAAAAAATATTTTTATTTATGTTTTCTACATTTGGTTGATACTTGAAACAAAACTATTTTATTGTTTAAAAGATAAATTTTGATTCAATAAAATGTCATTTATGACTTTTTAATAAACTAATATATTTATTTGAAAAGATTAAATGTGTTGAAAAGGCAGTGAGTGCGAATCAATTTTGTAAAAACTGACTTACGGAATTTTTAAAGGTAAGTCATTTTTTAGAAAATGATGCAAAAATATTTTACATATTTTTTTGTTCATCCAAATAATGGAAAATGAGTAAAATATTTTTGACAAAAATATTTTACGTTAAAACAAACGGGGCCTTAGTATCTAACTATCAATTGAGTCTATTAAGTTCTTAATGTATATAAATTAAAATTCATTTAATTTTTAACTATCAATTGAATCTAGTGAGTTCTTAAAATATTTAATTCAAACATATTTAGACCTTGTAGGAGGGGTCAAGTCGGGCCTGTTAAAATTAATTAGGACCAATCAAAAAATCCAAGATTAGTGGGCCCGGATTTATCGCCATCAAACGGGCTGAATCGCTCTAAGCCTCGAAAGGGTTCAGATCCCCAAACCTAGAGACTTACTCGGGCTTAGACTCAGACTCAGACTCAAAAGGGTATTGAGCAAGCCTAGAGATCCGAGGCACTCGGGCTTCAAATTGATTCGATTGCAATCTAGAGGCCGCTCCATTGGTGAGTCCCAGAACATTTGCGAACTTGGATGTCACGACCCAAACCCGGCCCTATGGGTTTAGCACCGTAACTGGCCAGTAATCCGAGATTACCAAAGGCCTGCTGAACAGTAATACAGTAAAACAGAGTACAGGGCCTGGCGGAAGCCAATACAGTAAATAAATAGTGTCCATTGAGCTGTGAAAATCTGTATGCCAAAAACATTTTCCATGCATTCATTCAGTTCAAACAGTACAGTCTATATACAATCATATACAACATTCAGTACGGGAATCAAATCCCTCGATAATAGTACAGTAATCAGTAGACGGTCTATACAGTAGGGGACACAAAAACACCCCAAGCCATAGCATGGCAACACGGAACCTCGCGGTGAGGCACATAGGCTGGCTTGACAAAATTGGGGGACTAATCCACGCTCCTAGCTCCGGTCTGGCTGCTGAGAACCTACATATATATATAAACAGTGAGCTAAAGCCCAGTGAATAACAATAAGTGTAAAGAGGTTATGAATGAATGTCCTTACATTAATGAAAACAGTTCATTAAACAGTATTTCAGTCTTTCAGTATGTC
This sequence comes from Camellia granthamiana, assembly GCA_036172215.1. NCBI lineage: Eukaryota > Viridiplantae > Streptophyta > Magnoliopsida > Ericales > Theaceae > Camellia > Camellia granthamiana. The sequence continues at coordinate 39,064,424 of CM069913.1, forward strand.
AGTCAATCAATCATATGTGGTACATCCATTAGCCTATAAACAGTAGGTCCAAAAGGACCGGGCCTCAACGGACCCAACAGTAGTGATGGCCATCAGTCAGTAAACAGTATGGTTCCACAAGGGAACCGACAGAGCTCTGTAACAGTAACAGTAAATGCTAAGGATGCCACAATACAGTTCACAATACAGGACATACATTCATTCAATAAACAATATCAGTTCAATAAACAATTCAGTTCAGTATTCAAAAGATAACCATTTTGAACATATCTTTACACAATCTGTTACTCACAGAGATTGGGCTACAGTATGCTAGAGCGCGTCCCAGAGTGCCAACCCTAAACAGTAAACACGTTGAACACCCTCTAAGTTTAACAGTTGGGGAAGTACAATAATTAACTTCCTATTATGCCTCGGTGTGTTCTACATCTATATCCTCATTAAGATGTCTTAAACTAGGCCTAAGGATGCCTAGGATGAGATGATGATGCAAAGATGTATACAGAAAACATTTTCAGAATTTTCAGTCAAACAGAGCCCCGCTCGAGCGCAGGTTTCCCCGCTCGAGCGTACAGGCAAACAAAGGTCCCCGCTCGAGCGCAACATCCCCCGCTCGAGCGGACCAAAAAGTACTAGATAGGTGAAATCTCCGCTCGACGCCCGCTCGAGCGTGTCACCCAGTCCTCCGCTCGAGCGCCCAATGATCCGCTCGAGCGGACTGATGCACAATGCAAGATGCTGGGAGCTCGACTTCTCCGCTCGAGCGCTACTTCCTCCGCTCGAGCGGACAACAGAAATCTGGAAATCCCAGATTTGAGTCCCAAGCTCAAAACCAAGTTCAAAAGCAATGTTTTCGATCCTCTTGGGCTATTTTCTGGAAAAACTCATGAAAACACATAGTATTACTAGGTTCAAAGCTCAATTTGTAAAATCAAAGCCCAAGGGAAGTTTAATCAAGCTCAATTTCAAACTAATTTTCAAGAACATGCATGAACAACATTCAAATATGACATGCATGAGTTTCAAACCAATTTCAAGCTTCAAATCTTGCTCTCAAGAGCTCAATAGTTGGAAAACAAAGTGAAAACATGGACTTTAACTTAAACATGGACATGCATGTACAAGCCATCAAGAATTTAACTTCAAATGCACCAATTCAAGCATGCATGCATGCATGATTTCTAGGATAATTCACCATGTATGAGCTACAACATGCCTTAACTCCAAAATGAAACATGAATTATGCAAGAATTAGCTCTAATTCAACAACAAGAAGATGAATGTCCTACCTTAGTCTTGTATTTCAAGAATGGAAGCACTATTTAGCAATCTATGTTACCAATCTTCAAGTTCCTCTAGCAAATCAAGCCAAATGTGTTGAAATCAACTCTCTCTCTCTCTAACTCCCTTCTAATTTCGGCAAGCAACAAGAAATAGGGGCTGGAGGAGTGTTTAATTAAGTGTATAAGATGCATAAGACTCAAGTCATAAGATTAAACAAGTGCCCACTCACAATGGCATTTCCGTAATTTCGACGAACTCTTTGATTGGCTTAAATTATTCTAGTTTAATCATTCCTAATCAATTTTCAGATAAATATACTATAAAATCACAAATATTCTACTGATCATGAAACACTAAACGGTTCCTAATTTGGCCGCCGATAAGGCCTCCAATTAACAGTTCAAACATAAGAATTCAAACAGATATTCAATCAATCAAACAGATGCAATATGCAATTCAATAGATAACTTATTCAATTTCAGTTTCAGTTTCATTCAGTCTGTTCAGTAGTTTCTCCAATTCACTTATCAGTCATTATCAGTTCAGTTTAGTAGTAATCAGTACATAATTCAGTAATCAGTACGAGGGTTGTTACATTGGAGCATTCCGGGATCAACCAACCAGAATCATGAATGACGTTAGAGCCCAAACAAAGGGCCTAAATCCTGAGGATGAGGGGTCGAGATGAATTCGCTTATCGGTTAATTTAGCCTATATCCAGGTCAAGGTAGCAAGACCCCGGGGGGTCCATGAGACTCGACAGTATTTAGCAGCGATGGGGTCCTCTAGGACTACCTCTGCCCTTTGGGATGATTGGGGATCATTAGTTAGGTATGGCTAAGAAGAAGGGTTCGCCCAGAGGTTGATCTTCTCTTCGGGGTTTTCCTTATCCTCGGAGAGGTCACCTCCTCGAACAAGGTTGTTAGAAGAAACATTCTCCATGTGCCTTGCACATGGGCTCCATCCTATATCATGAGGTGCCTATAAATAGCACCTACGCATAGCTTTATAAGGGATGGATTTTGGAGAGACAACTCTTCAAAAATAACTAATTTCCCTTCTCCATTATCTACCTTGAGAGTGAAAGTAGGAGATCCATAGGAGAGCCTTGCCATTATTCTCTCTCTAACTACTTTGCCTTCTTCTTCACCCAATCTCTTATCTCTATCATCTCTTTGCTATTGTGTTCTTAGTTGTGACTCTTGAAGAATCTAAGCCTCTCATCATTTCTAGAGAATTCGAGTTTTCTTCAAAGATCTTCAAATTTTCCAACAACATTCTTGAACCCTTTCATACATTTGGTGACTCTGCTGGGGAGGCGGATTAGTTAATGGTCTCAACGAGATCTGGAACCCACACAACTCCGACAAAGATGGCGGGAGAAGATGAAGTTCACCAACAAAGATCCTTTAATGGTGGTGATGATAGGACCATGGCTTTAGATAAACCACTTTTGCTTGAAGTCATTCAAGGACTTCAAAATACTCAACAAGAAATTCTTACCACTCTTCAGAATCTTACTCACACCATGTTAGTGATGAGTTCTAATTTTGCATCGCGCCAAATGAAAATCAAACTGGAGGTGGAGTTATCCTTGCCGAAGTACAAAATCAAACCCAAGGAGAAGTAGACCATAGTCAGCCTATCGCTCATGGCAACACAATAGCAGCAACACATGCTCAGACCACAATAGGCGGCAGCAGTTTGCCTACACCTGGGCTCTATGGTGTGCCAAGCCAAGATCCAATGGTGACTCGGGGAGGTTCCAGTGTAATGAATGGCGTTCCGGCGACTGTTAGTGTCTAAACAAATGTAAGGGGCACGATTGCACAAAAAGGAGCTTTGTTAATACTTAATCTCGTTCCACCACCAATAAACGTTACTCACGTACCAAGCGAACCTCCTTTGGCACCGACAGCAAATTTGCAAACCCAATCCGGTATAGCTGTGACGTGCAATGGACTTTATGGAACCCAATTCAATGTCCCATCACCAAACGGCTTTTTCATAGGTGCTGATGGCCAGTATCATGATGTGTCTTCGCCAATGGTAAATTCTCAACACCCGAATGGCCAAGTTGCTCTTGGCTCAGCCTTAAAGTCTATAAGCCAAGTTCCGGGAATGCAACCATCAAGTTCTCTCCCTCAACAATTTCCCACCCTTGCTGATGTGCAAGCTATGTTTGATCTCAAACGGGGCAAGAGGACTTTACCCTCCTTGCCCAACCTGGATGTTAAGCTACCATACCTTATTGAGATGCTGAGTTATCCATACCCCGAGGGGTATACAGTACTAAAGTTCATCAAGTTCGATAACACACAAGGAAACGCTTGAGAACATGTTGTGCGGTTCATCGAGACTCTAGGTATTCATGGTTCAAACCACGTCATTCAGCTAAGATAATTCCCTAAGTCCTTCACCGACCGAGCATATAGTTGGTATGTTAACTTGGCCCCAAACTCTATTCGAAGTTAGGAGGAGATGATCAATAAATTCCACGCCAAGTTCTTTCAAGTGGCCGAGAAGGTGACCACACTTACATTGTGTAAAGAAAAGCAACAAGAAAGTGAGGACATTCTTAACTATGTCAAAAGATTTCAAGACAAGGCTATGGATTGCCATAAAGTTGTAGAGGAGAGTTATCTGGTCCAAATCTGTCTAGAAGGGGCATTGAATAGGTACAAATTGTTTCTAGTTAATCACAAGCTACCTACCTTCTTGACACTGATAGAAGCAGCTCGGAACATTAGCACTCCTCAGGCTCAGGAGTCTGGATTTGAGGCCAGTTACAAGACTAGCTTCAAATCATCTCATGGACCTATTGTTGCTACTGCCTCTGCCCTAGATACCAGGGCCCTAGATACCAGGAAGTCATAAGGAGGGGGTCATAGAGGCCAGAAGAGGAAGCAATATAGTGGTGAAAAAGGCAATGTTTCTTATCCATGTAGAATCGAGGAAGTAAAAGCTATAGTTAAGGAATGGGTGGCCAACGAAAAGCTAAAATTACCTTATGTCGAGGAAATTTCATCAAAGAAGGACCGCGAGAGCCTCGAGTTTTGCATTTATCATCGTACATTAAAACATCCGACAGAGAAGTGTTGGACTCTTAAGAAAATTTTCAGAGATAAAGTCGAGGCAGACGAATTGAGGTTCAAAAAGCAAGGAACTCAAGACATCTGAGAACAACCATATCCTCAACACTGAGACAATGGCAAGCATGTTGCTATGATAGCATATAAAGCCCCGATGATTGAGGCTATTACCAATCTCGATGACGATGATTGTTATCTGGACGACTTCTTCAAGCCTGAGAGTGAGCAAGTTTATTATGAAAGTGCTCTCGATCCAAAGGGCATAGCCTTTATGGCTCATGTCGAGGGTCTCTTCGATCTAGAAAGAGGTGAAGAATACTCTGGAAGATGAGGACACCATGTTTATGTGGCATCCTATTTTGAAGAGACTGAGGAGATGGTTAACTATGAGCCTCCAAGAGTGGAGAAAGATCCAGATCACTACGCCAAAACCCTGTAAGACTGTGTAAAGTTCAAACAATTCTTCAATCAACTTGGACTTTCCAGGGAGACAAGAATAGAAATCACCAAAGCTATCATCAATATAGCTGAGGCACACCATGAGGAATGCATGTCAACTGAGGGATCTATCCCGAGGAAGGCAAAAGAGCAATCTAGTGCCATTACTTTCCCCAAGACTGACCGGAAGTATACATTTTCTCACAACCGCCTGCTTTATGTAATTGCTTGTATTAACGGTGTTGAGTTCAAAAGGGCCTTTCTAGACAGTGGAGCCTCTATCAACATTGTGACTCGCGCTACTTTAGAGAAAACCAAAATCTCTGAAGAACGCATTGTGAAGCAGCCAATAGTCATCACTGGCTTTGGTGGAGAAAGGAGGGTTACTATAGGATGTGTAACATTGATTTAGCTGTTGGAGAGATTTGCTCGGCCACCAAGTTCCATATTATCGATTCCGAGGCAAATTATCACATTCTTCTAGGAAGGATCTGGATGCATAGATATGGGGCTGTACCATCGAGTTATCATCAGTGTGTTAAGGCTAAATAGGGAAAGAAGACGCTGACAATTCAGGCTACAGAAAGGCCTTTCGAGACCCATGAAGCTCATTATTATGATGTCATCTACTTCACCGAATTGTCTGTCGAAGAAAATCCCACCACCTCTAAGCCTCAGGAGGTCGAAATTCCTCGTTGGGAGGATATCAAAGATGACAAGGAGCCAAAGGCAAAATCAAGTAAGCGGACAACGTCCCGACTAGAAAGTCTGCCTATTCCTCGAAAGGTGATGAAAGTCCGAGAATGAGGCAAGATGGTGTACTATTTGTGAAGGTGTGGAGAGTTAGTTTCTTTAGCAGTCGACTCCGAGTCAAAAGAAGAACCTCCTGACGATGACACAGTAATAAAGCCTGAAATGGCTCCAGAATGCATGCAAGACGGGTCGAAGCCTCAGCCCGAACAACTTGTTGAAGTAGATATGAGTGATGGGCAAGATGCTCCAAGGCCGATATTCATAAATTTGAACCTTAGCCCAGAAAAGTGGGAGCAGTTGTTAAAGTTGATAAACCGGTACTCAGATGTGTTTGCTTGGTCATATAAAGAAATGCCCGGACTAGATCCTAACCTAGTCTCCCATTATCTTGATGTGTTCCGAAACTCCAAACCAATCAAGCAAGCTGCTCGAAAATATCATCCAGATTTCAAAGAGAAAATTAAGGAGGAGATTGAAAAACTTCAACATACAGGTTTTATCTAGCCAATACAGTACCCCACGTGGTTGGCAAACATAGTGCCAGTGAAGAAGAAGAATGGTCAAATCAAGTATGTGTAGACTTTCGAGATCTAAACAAATCTTGCCCGAGGGATGAATTTCCTTTACCTTACATCAACACTCTCATGGACTCCACCTCAGGACACCAGATGTTCTCATTCATGGATGGATTCAACGGATACGATCAGATTAAGATGGCAGAGGAGGACGCATAAAAGACTGCTTTTAGAACATCTCTTAGAAACTTCTTCTATACAGTCATGCCTTTCGGTCTCAAGAATGCCGAAGCAACCTACCAAAGGGCTATGACTGCAATCTTTCACGACATGATCCATCACGAGGTGGAAGATTATGTTGATGATCTAGTGGTAATGTCTAAAAAAGAAGAAGACCATTTCTGAGACCTTGAGAAAGTACTCAAAAGGTGCCAGAAATTCAAAATGAAGATGAATCTTCTCAAATGTGCTTTTAGAGTGACAACCGGAAAATTTCTCAGGTTTCTTGTACATAGACATGGTATCGAGGCAAATGAAGACAAGGTCAAATCCATCAGAACAATGCCCCCCCTGTATTCTCTGAAGGAGTTAAAGAAGTTCCTCGGGAAGGTGTCTTATATTCGGAGGTTTATTCCAACACTTGCAGAGATCTCTGCCCCCTTCAACTCTTTGTTAAAGGGAGACGCCAAGTTCGATTGGAACAAAGAGCACCAAAAAGCCTTTGAGAGAATCAAGGCGACCTTGACCTCGCCTCAGACCATGATAGCCCCGCAGCCCGGCGTGCCTCTAATGTTGTACCTAACTTTAATCCCCAAGTCCATAGGGGCATTATTGGTCCAAGATGTAGATAGAGTAAAACACCCAGTGTATTATATTAGCTGGAAGATTTGAGGAGCAGAAGTCTGATATACTCTGGTGGAGAGACATTGTTTAGCTTTGGTATTCACCGCCCAAAAGCTCAGACATTACTTCTTAGCACATTAGATTCAGCTTGTAACCATAAGTGATCCAATTCGATACCTCCTTAACAAGCTTGCCCTAACTGGAAGGAAAGAAGATGGTTGTTAGCATTGGGTGAATTCGAGATCACGTGTGTAGTTCCCAAGGCAATCGAAAGCCAAGCCTTAGCAAATCTCCTTGCCTAATTTCCAAGTAGCGACTATGAATCAAGGAATGAAGAATTAATAGGAGAAGTGCATGCAGCTATGGTCTCCGAGGAAAGCTTTTGGACATTGAGCTTTGACGGAGTAAAAGCCGGAGGGAAATGTGGAACCGGGATAGTCCTTACAAGCAAAAGTGAAAAAAAATTATATTTATCTTATAAAATGGACTTCCATTGTTCGAATAATGAAGCCAAGTATGAGGCTCTTGTTTTAGGCTTGATAGCAGTTGAGAAGCACAGTATCAAGAAGATTAGAATTCGGGGGACTCAAAGCTGACAGTGAAGCAAGTTTCGGGACAGTTCGTATTGAAAGAGCCTGCTTTAGCCACATACCGCACAACAGTCCAAAGGCTTCTTGACAAATTTCAGAAGGTCAAAATAGAGTATGTGCCTCGCTCCGACAATAAGTTTTCAGGCCCTCGCAACGCTAGGGGCAAGAGTTGACATTCCAGAGGAGGAGGTGACAATTGTTATCAAGACGAGAATAGAGCCTTTAGTAATACTCAAGAACAAAGACCTTCTGAAGGACTGAAGAGAAGAAGTCCTCGAACAACTTAGAAGCAAAGTTGGAAAATTGACTATGGCCAAGCTTGCTCAATTTCTAATTATCTAAGGTGAACTTTACTTCCGAGGAAATATCAGATTTCTAGCCTGGTGTGTTGGCCAACAAAAAGCAAGCTTTCGACTACAACAGATTCATGAAAAGTCCCACAAGGATGAGGATATTAGTCTGTACATAACGATCCAAAGACAAGGCTATTATTGGCCCGAGATGGAGAAGGCCTCGAACCAACTACAGAAAGAATGCCCCAAATGTCAGTCATACATCCGGGAGGATGAGAGTTGCTTCGAAATTGATACCCCTAACTGGAGATAAGTCTACATTGACTATCTCAAGGAGGGGACATTACCTGAGAACCCGAGAGACATTGCACATCTCAAGAGGAGAGCAAGGCGGTACTTTTTTTTTATTAGAATAAGCTTTACAGAAGAAGCATTGAGGGCACTCCCCTAAGATGTCTTTCCAAGGAGGAGTCAGAACTAGTCCTTGGAAGAGCCCATGAAATTGAACATCAAGGAGGGGCTCGGTTGTTCGAGCAACTGATACACCTTGGGTATTATTGGCCGACCATAGAGTCAGATACCTTTCATCACGTGAAAAGGTGCCAGTCTTGTCAGAAGCACAGAAACTTGATCCGTGTGTCGGCTATAGATCTACATAGCATCCGAATGCCGTGGCCATTTCATACTTGGGCTTTTGACCTTATAGGGCCTATCTCTTCACCATCCAAAGGGTATAAATAGATCCTTACAGCTACGGAGTTGAGCACAAAATGGGTCAAGGCAATCCCTTTGAAGAATGCTACTGGGCCCACAGTCGCAAACTTTATCAAGGAAAATATCATCTGCAGGTTCGGAGTACCGAACACTATTCTTTCAGACAATGGCACACCCTTCATAAACAAGCATGTGAAGAACCTTCTAGAAACTTACCAAGTGAAGCATCACAAATCCACACCCTACTATCCAAAAAGGAATGGGCAAGCGGAGGCCACAAATAAGACCCTGATAAGAATTATGAGTAAGATGATGGATGAATTTGGTGGGGGTTTGGTTTGAACAGCTGATAGTAGCCCTATGGGCATATCACACCTCAAAGAGAAAGCCAACTCAAGTAACTCTTTACCCCCTTGTGTATGGGTCCGAGGCAGTGTTACCTATAAAGTTGGAGACACCATCTGCCCGAATAGCTCTCGCCTCGGGAATGGTACTTGAGCCTCGAACCACCAGGCTGGAGGCATTAGAAGAAAAGCAAGACAGACCCACAAAAGTTATGAAAAGGTGTCATGACTCCATTGCCCGAGACTATAATCAAACTGTGGTGCCTAGAAAGTTTGAAGAGGGTGATCTAGTATGGAAGATCATAGATCCAATTATGCGAGGACAACCCTTGCCCAAGTTTTCGCCGAAATGGGAAGGACCTTATAGGGTGATCCAAGCAAGTTCAAACGGATACTATAGGCTCATGAGACTTGAATATGGCTTCCAAACAGGCCCGCTCAATGAAAAGTTTATCAATTGTTACTACCTATAGATGGACTCATCTATGTTGAATCTCATTTTCATTTTCTTACTTTATCTAAAAGTTGTATTTCCCTTATGTGATGAAGAAGCTGATTTCCTTTATGATGTATGTTCGTTCCATCACTTGTGATGAATATTTTATACTCTTGTCAAGAAAGTTGAAGAATTAATGAGAATATTTCATCTTTTATGAACATGTGCATGTGATTGTTCTTTCTATTGTATCATTCGAGATAAATGTTTTATCAAGTAGAATGAGAAAACAGTACAAAAATCTCAACAAAAAAAATAAAAAAAAAACAAAGATTTTGTCATTTCATTTCATTGTCCTAGATACAACATTTTTATCGAAAGGGACAAGAAAGTAATTTAAAAAAACTCAATCTCTTCTTAAAAACACCCTCGAAGAAGCTGCCCATCACATCTACATCTTGAGGACAAGCAGTAGAGTGTGCCTCTAAAGCCTCCAAGGCCCAAGCATAGCCCGACTCAAGTTCACGAAGAGTTGCCTTTGTCTCATCTATAGAGGTCCGATAAGAGGCGAGCATAGACAAAACTTCTACCCATCGACTAGCTTTCGAGGCTATATCCAAGCGCTTCTGAAGCCAAGATAGATCCACTTGACGACGTTCCATGTCAGAGATCCCCTGATAAGTTGTCTCGACTAATTTCTCGTTAAGGTCACACAGCCGTTACCTATGCAAGCTATATTGGATAATGGCAAAAGGCTCGAGAAGAGCAGTTTGAATGAGTGGACATTGGCAAGCAAAAGAAGCAAAGGTCTCAGGGTAACTCGAATGCACAAGCTGTAGAACTGATGCAAACTCAGGAGCTACCCAATAATGGAGAAATAGTACTTTTCCAAAAGCCGGAGGAGGAACTGGGGCTGGAAAGGTATTAGGCTTAGGAACCTCTCTAATTTCTATTGGGTTAGATGAACCACCCGGAGGGGTAACTTCCGGGAGAAGTCCAGAGCCTGAGAATACAGTCCGATGAGGGAAAAGGCCAAAAACATCACTATCAAAGCGGAAATCACTGAGATTTAGATCCAAAACATTCGAAGGCACTTGCGATGAAAAGCCTCTAGAAGTCGTCTTAAAAGTAAGTGTGTCCCCTCGAGAAGGAGATCCATAAGGAGTCACAAAGAGAGTCAGAGCAGAGTCCGAGGTAGGTGAAGGTAGAACCCCGATAGCGGCTAACACTGAAGAAAAGATAAGGAAGTCTTATTAGGGGCAGGGAGTAGTAAAGCCATTTGAGCGAAAAATTCTCACAGATAGAAGTATATGACAAACTTCAGAAAGCAAGAGTACCTGAGGGAGAATCATTACGCAAAGCTGGGGCAACTAAAGGGCTTCTAGCATCAGGAAAGTCACTTGGCTGTACGGGGGGCACCTGATCGATCTCAACGTCTAATGAAGCCAGAACAGTAGCAGTCATCGCCAAGAAAGGAATGAAGACCAGAGGATAAGAATCATCATAAGTGCCAGAGCGAGTCTTAGAGACTTCTAGCACATCCACCTCCACAATACTCCCAGATGCGCACCTTATTTCTACACCGCCTTTGAAAGTGTGTCCCTCGACACCACCAGAAGTACACCTTACCTCTGCACGGCCTCCAGAAGCATGTCCCTTGGAAGCATACCTCATCTCTGTACTGCCTCCAGAAGCATGTCCCGCGTCATCAGTCCCTTCAACAATCTCAACATCAAAGCAGTGATCCCTGATAACCTCGTCACCAAGATGGCGCTCTTCTCCTACAATTGAACGAGGAGGGGAATATCTGACAAATGGGGAGGCATCCTCAGTCACAATAGGCCGGTGACGACGCACAAGCAGGACAAGGTCACAAAAGTGATCGGAAGACTCAGCCTCATCGTCATCACGAGCTGTGCAGACAAAAGAATAGTGTCATCCAAGTCTGAGTCTAGCCCAATAAGGGCAACATGTCCAATGTCCGCAGTACCAATAACATCAATAACCGTGGGATCAAAAGATAGAGTAGGGTCCTATACAACAAGGAAAGTAAAGAGAGTTCATTTAAGAAGATATGGTCACAAGAGAAAAAATAAACTACGAATCAATGGAAGAACTAAGATGTCTATCTAGTACCTGATTGAGCCTTTTAGAAAGGTGAGGAGTAGAAGGACTGGCATCGGAAGGCTGCTTATAGGCGATCTTTTTAAGGCGAGTTAGGCGAGGACCAGAAGCCTTATTCAGAGGGATTGGCTCTGGGACAACAATCGACAAACTAGAAGTAGATGTCCAAACTGGAGGGTCAGTCAAAGCGGATGAAGCAAAGAAGCTCTCATACATATGATCAGATTTTCGACTCTCAGACAACCAAAGAGAGGAGTCCTTCTTATAAATCAGCAGAAGCAAATATATAGTCGGTTTACTCTAAACAAACTCAATAAATGCATCAATGTTCTTCCGCCAATATCTCTTGAAAGAGGGGGTGAAACCCCCTACCCGACTCAAACCCAACAATGTCAAAGAGCCAGATACAGGAAGCAGGGTGTGTATAAGTCCGCGAGTAAATCGCCTGTAGCTCTCCGAAAAAGACAATAAAAGAGGTGTCGGCCCCGGGGCACACTAGTCAAATCCAAATTGGCATGCTACTCTGTCAGATTTGTAAACGGTACTATCAAGACCTTCCTCATGCCATACTGGTAATAAATTGGGCTGAACCATTATCAACATATCAACGAGATGCACAAAAATGCCCTTTAGCAAGGGAAAGGATACTAGTCGGGAGGAGCCATGATAGATAAGTGGCATAGCCACACTAGTCGGGAGGAGCCATGATAGATAAGTGGCGTAGCCACACCCACTGCTGGGCATACATAAGGGCGTGCCACAAAGCGTCGAGGATCATCCACCAAAGTATTTAGGGATATGATGGAAATGATACGTGACTTGCATGTGATCAACGGCTGACAAGACTTCGCCTTCTCAAATATGTGAGACCCATCATTACCAAGCACAGGGATACCCTCTTTATCTACTATCTCCCAAAGAACTTCCGCCTCGAATACAGTCAGAGTAGGGGCAAATTTTGGGAACTTCTAAAAAAAGAAACAGAGCAGGAACTAACTGTGGATGAAAGAGATAGGTTCATACCAACCCACAGAACGTACCATGTCTCGATGTAACAAATCCAATCGGTAATACAGGTTCCCAAGAAATAGTAGGGCTAAGGGGATCCGATCCCCTTTAAAGAATCTAACTGCCAGTGGAAAGACAAAAGGATTGAGAGAATCTAACAGTGTGCTCGGAAGAATGAAGAAGGAGAGGAAGCAAGCCAGATATCCCAAAAAATAAAACCTGGAACCATACATTGGGCTGACCTCGTACTCTTGAGAACCAGGGTCAGCATCTCTAACTAGAGGCTAAAGATCTCTGAAGAAATGGCAGATCCATGCAGTGTAGGAGGCACGGTCCGTCCTCACTCGTTTGGTCCTCTTTGCCGAACCATCAAATACAAAACTCCACCGACCACAAGCTTGAAGATTTTTTTTTAAGGGATTGGATTAGAGAATCATCCTCAGGGGATATCCACTCAGGGTAGAAGGCCTTAGGGCCAGTCACTTCTAGGCACAACAACATGAGCACATCCTCGAGGGTAGGCCCCATCTTATGCTGGCTAAGTATGAAAGTATGTCTTGCTGCTCCACCGGAGAGCCATGTCTTCAAGGCTAACATTATTGCGACGAATGGATAAAGATCGAGATATCTTCACTTGAAGCCTCTGACAGAGGCCCCTATCTGAGAGGACATCATTGACCCATTCCTGCCAACCAAAGGGAGGGTTGGAGAAAGCTTTGAACTGTGGATAGCAGTAAGGAAAATCCCCTCGCTCAACCCTAAAATGCAGAACCGAAGAAGGGGAAATGAGGGCCCAATGTCTGGAATCAGTATCCTCAGAAAGACACAATGGAGTCCCTTTTAGAGATGGAGGAGAGGATGTGGAGGTAGCCGCTCACCAGAACGGGTCCTTCCAGCCAAAATAAGGAGATTTCCTCCACTTGGACGTCGGAGGCACATCCCTCTCCTTCATAAGAGCCGGTTCTGATGACCTCAAGATGACAGATTTCCTTCGAGAAGACATATAGCTGAAATAACAAGCATAACAACAAGGAGTCAACCGTATCAAATTCAAAATATAAGAATTGAAGCAACACAAATTAATAGGAATTTAAATGGAATTTCGGCATCAACTATCTATTTCTTGGGGTATCCACAAGCCCAACGAATGACCATACATGGCTCTAAGAGTTATTATGACGTCATTATCTAAAGTAAAGCGTCTGTAGGGTATTAGATGTTTTATTTATACCAAATTCAACAATAATATGGGTTCAAGATTCAATAATAGGGTCCGATAAATACATAGGCAGTAAATCCTCAACATCCTCAAGTTCAACAAATTGCAATATCAATTTGTGTATCATCAACAACAACGACGACACATTTGTTCCATTCTCTTCAACAGAACAAGGTCTCATTTTGTCTATGTTCAAACCACGGTTCTCAATAAAGTTTAAAATTCTAGAATAACAATATTCAAACATTCAATATTGTGATTTTAGCAACGTCAGATTTTGAGTCACCAAAAAATGCTTCAAGATTTGCCTCTATTTCAAGGAAAAAATCAGCAAAGGGGTTTCAGAATTCAGATGTGGCTTTGAAGCACAGTGTTTTCAGATCACAATTACATAAACTAAAGTTCAACAGTGTATTACCCATCTTAGGCCAAAATTGCAAAATTTAATATTAGGGCATTTTACTTCTCTCAGTGACCAAGCATTTAATAGGAGTTCGACCAAATCTTATTTTTTTTAGCAGTAAGCAACAATCAGCAAATCAAGATTCACAAAAAATATATATGTTTATATATTAGATGTAGAGATTTTGAAATTGGGTTTTCTATAAGAAAGGCTTCCACCAAAAATTTAAAAAAAAAAAAAAACCAAAGAGTTTACCCACAAATTACAGACTGTAATCAACAAGAACGGTGGCACGAACTGTGGCTGAGAAAAGAACTAGGCAAACTGACGCCGCGTTGAGTCAGCGACGTGGTCAGCATTGAATAATCGTGGCTAAGACCAGTGGGTGTGCAAGAAAAACTAAGATCTGAGTGGTCTAAGATCTGAAAAATATCGTCGAGATTACGCTAGGCAAGACCACACACGATGCGTTGAGTGGGTGGCGTGTGTGGGTGACGCTGGACAGCCGAAGCAGGAGGCAAAGTCACGGCAGAGAGGAGCCGACAGTGATCGGCGGTGGGCAGTTAAGGCCAAAAGCAGCACAGATGTCGTAGCGGAGTCGGCGTCAGCGTCGACATTAGTCAGCAAAAAAAAAAAAAGAGTTCCGATGTGTCTGGGTCTCTGAAGAGCTGTGTCATTACACTGAAGTGAAACACTAATAGATGAGTAGCAGCTTGGGTCGCGATGCTTATGGTCGTCAGAGCTGGGACAAGTTGGTGGCTGGGTCGCGACACTGGGACAGGTCGGTAGCTAGGCTGCAATGTCTACTGCAGTCGGAGCTGGGCTAGGTCAGCGGTGTTGCTTGGTTCTGCGATAACAATCAGTGTGCAAACGGCGGTAGCCTCTAGTTGTTGAAAAAGAAAAATGCTGGGTTGATCTCAGTCAGTGAGTCGAAAAACTTAGTGAAATTTTCGAACTTGAAATCAAAAGAAATTAGAAAATCATGCATGGCAGAATTTGTATTCGAAGAAGTTTTGGAGCACTGGAGTGGAAAATTGGGAAGGATTCAGGAATTTTAAAGAGAAAAACACACCCACAGAGAGAGAAAGAGAGAGAGAGAGAGAGAGAGAGAGAGAGAGCGAGCCTGGCTGTGGGCAAAAAAAATAGTTATAAATTAGGGTTTTGTCATTTTTCTTAACAACCGTGCTTCAGACCCCACTGGGGGTCGACCCCCAGTGAGGTGGCACCATCCTATTCACTGAAGAAAAAAAAAAAAAAAATTTTTGGGCCAATCCCACCCCTACATCCATGACCCCCAGTGACCCCCACTGGGGGTCTTAGGCATTTTTCTTTTCTTAAATAGAAAGAAGGGGGTATGATTCGTTGAATATTCTATCAAACATTCTGAGTATATATATATATAAAGGGCCAAGTAGGTTATCAATTTCAAGAAAGGTTGGTTGGAATCAAAATAATGAAGAAAGGTGGCGTGGGCCCAAGCAAAGTACATTTTAGGCAACAAAAATAAAATAAAATAAAATAAAATAAATTGTGGGTTTTTATCCTTTTCAAGAATAGATGGACTTTCAAGTGTTATAGAAGAATCAAAAGATTTGGATCATGCAGACTTTTAAAAAAGATTTGAAGAATCAAGATTGGCTTTTGAAAAAAAAAAAAAACGTGGCACAATTACAAAGTGCATTTGCCAAACATGGCATAAGAAAACAAAAAACAAAAATTCTTCTTGTTAATTGTCAATTTTATCCATAAATTACGATGAGTCATCAACCTGATCCATAGGTTATGTCAAGACAAGACGCACCCGAGAAGGTGAAACGAAACATAACCATGGAGGAAAAGAAGTGCATGTCCGAAAAAACTAAAATTTCTCATACACGAAAGGGGCAAAATGTAGACGGGGTCAAGTCGGGCCCATTAAAATTAATTAGGCCCAATTAGAAAGTCCAAGATTGGTAGTTCCAGATTTATCACCATCAAATGGGTTGAATCACTCTAAGCCTCGAAAAGGTTCGGATCTACAAACTTAGAGACTTACTTGGGCTCGGACTCGGACTCGAACTCGAACTCGAAAGGGTATTGAGCAAGCCTAGAGATCCGAGGCACTCGGGCTTCGAACAGATTCGATCGCAATCTAGAGGCCGCTCCATTGGTGAGCTCCAGAACATTTGCGGACTTGGAGCATTCCGGGATCAACCCACCATAATCATGAGTGATGTTAGAGCCCGAACAAAGGGCCCGAATCTCGAGAATAAGGGGTGGAGATGAATTCACTCATTAGTTAATTTAGCCTATATCTAGGTCGATGTGGCACGACCCTAGGGTGTCCATGAGACTCTGCAATATTTAGCGACGAGGGGGTCCTCTAGGACTACCTCGACCCTTTGGGATGATTGGGGATCATTGGTTAGATGTGGCTAAGAAGAAGGGTTCGCCGAGAGGTTGATCTCCTCTTCGGGGTTTTCCTTATCGTTGGAGAGGTCACCTCCTCGAACAAGGTAGTTAAAAGAAATATTCCCCATATGCCTTGCACATAGGCTCCATCCTACATCATGAGGTGCCTATAAATAGCACCCATCCATAGCTTTACAACGGATAGATTTTGAAGAAACAACTCTTGGGAAAGAACTAATTTCCCTTCTCTATTATTGAGAGGGAGAATTATGATCTAGTTTGGGCCAAACAAGATTGGGCCGAGGTATTTGGCTTCAAGATTGTGCCGTGGTTTTGCTCGGTAATGGCAAAGGGCCTGCGGAGCCGAGCTACTTAGGTTCTTTGGTATGAAGACCGGTCAAGTGAGAGCTCAGCTGAGACGTCCGTGGCCTAGAAGGGCTTCACGGTTCGTGCGTTGCTCGATCGGAAGGCGCACACCCATAGCTCGGCATGAAGATTCATTCCTGAAGCTCAGCAGAAAGGCCTTTGGTTGACCGGAATGACCAATCTCGTGCTCGACGTCGCCGGAATGCGGTCGAGCACGGCTGAAACGAAGCTCGGTTATTGGAAGCACTTGGTCTTGAAGTGCAGTATGGCTGTTGGCGGCCGAGAAGCTGCAGCCCGGCTGCCGAGCTCCCAGCAGAGTGGGCTGGCAGTTGGGTTAGGTGGTGTTCAGCGAGATTTGCGCTGACAGATGGGATAGCAGCACCAGGTGTCGAAAGACTAATGGGAGTAGATTTGGAGCGCAGAAGGTATATAGGCAGGTCTGCGCCCCCCATACTGGGACGAACATTTTGTAAGAGATACACTTACACTCAACTCTCTCCATTCTCTCTATTTATCCCCTGGTGTGTGTTCTAACTTGATCGTCGGAGGGGTTTTCCGGCCACACACCGCCGGGTAGCTCACCGCCGTTGTGTACGCAGGTGATCGGATAGAAGCGAAGCTTGGAAGAAAGGAGTGCAGGCTTGCCTGAATATTTGCTCCCCGCACAATTGGCGCCATCTGTGGGAAGCTTTGCAGATAAAACCTTGTCTTCCAGGCTCATCCGATCGCTTTCTATGGCGAACAACGAAGAGATTCTGCTGTCCGCCATCGATGGAGTCACTCCGGAGTCGGGCAAGCGGAGAGAGGGACCTCCCACCATTCCGATGGGGGACCTGGAGACATTCCCAGGAGGACAGTCAGAAGATGCGCGGGATAAGCGCGGGAGGAGTTATGGTCATTCCCAGAGTCCGGACGGTCACCGGCGGAGGAGAGACTCACACGTCAGACGTCTGGAAAATAAGCTGAAGGACCAGGACGCCGTCATCCGGTGAGTGGCGGCGGAGATAGAGGAGCTGAAGCGGCATGTCAAAGGGAAGGGTGTAGCTGGAGTGGGAGACCACAGTGAGCGCACCCAACCCCGCCGTTCAGGTAGTCAGAGTCAGCGGCACACACCGTCCATCTCTATTACCAGAAGTTACAAGGTTGGTGATTCCGATGTGTGCGCAGAGAAGTCCAGCGCGCAAGATAGCACTTACCAGCCCTCACGTCCGGCGACGACGTCGAGGTACACCTATTCCGCTCGATCAGAAGATTTGCGGGCAGTTTTGGAGGAACGGGCTCGCCGGCGGGAGGCACAGAGGATACTGGCTTTCCAGCGGTTATCCTATGGGGTTCACGCCAGCGAGGAGGTCGGAATGGCTCCACCCCGCCTAGCGGCGCCACTCCTTGTGGATTCCGACTTGGCAAGGTTGAGCGCCACCCCTTTCTCACTGGAAATAGAAACAACACAGCTTCCGGCAGGCTTCCACCAGCCAAAGTTCACACTTTACGACGGAAAGACCGATCCTTACATGCATGTAAGCCACTTCCGACAGGTCATGGCCGGACATAGGCGGAATGATGCTCTTATGTGCCTCATCTTTCCGTCAAGTTTGGGCGAGCTTGGCTTGAAATGGTTCGAGCGGCTGCCGGAGGGGAGTATTGAGAGGTGGCATCAGTTGGCCGAAGCCTTTGTGACGCGCTTCAAAACCAACACCAAAACACCAAAGGAAGTTGATCACCTGCTAAGCGTCAAGATGGAACCGAGTGACACTCTCAAGGCGTACAACTCCAAGTACTGGGAAACCTTCAATGAGATCCTAGATTGTCCGATCAACCTGGCAATCACCCAATATAAGCGCGGTCTCCTGGTCGGACATAGGCTGAGGGATTCGCTTACAATGAGCCAGCAGACATCCATGTGGCACCTAATGCAGCGTATCAATGAGCACATCCGAGTAGAGGATGATGCAGCGACGTCCACCGTGGAGACAACCCCGGTGGCAACGAGCAAGTGGGCGACTGGGTTTTAGGAAAGGTCATGGGCAACGCACTAGTGCCGGGCGAAGGCAAGCTAGGGGCAAACTGGGAAGGGCCTTATAAGATAACCGGGCAAGGGGGCATACCACTTAGAAGATTTGGATGGCAAAGGCATACCCCGGCCATGGAATGTGGCCTTATGTAATTTTTTGAGGAAGGACTTGTTTCCCCTACACTTCTGAATGCAAATACTCTTTTTGTCAATGTAATAGCAGTGAATTACTTTTGCTGAAGAGCTTTGTTGTGTCCAAAATAATAGTGGATGAGGGGCCTACTTTTCTGTTCCAGCCGTGATGATTTACTCTGGCTGACAGGTTGATGATTTGTTCAACTCCGAGGTTCCAGCCGAGATGATTTACTCCGGCTGACGGATTGATGATTTGCTTAACTCCGAGGGTCTAGCCGAGATGATTTACTCTAGCTGACGGGTTGATGATTTGTTCAACTCCGACGTTCCAGCCGAGATGATTTACTCCGGCTGACGGGTTGATGATTTGTTTAACTCCGAGGTTCTAGCCGAGATGATTTACTCCAGCTGACGGGTTGATGATTTGTTCAACTCCGAGGTTCCAGCCGAGATTTTTTACTCCGGCTGAGGGGTTGATGATTTGCTCAACTCCGAGGGTCCAGCCGAGATGATTTACTCCGGCTGACGGGTTGATGATTTGTTCAACTCCGAGGTTCCAGCCGAGATGATTTACTCCGGCTGACGGGTTAATGATTTGTTCAACTCCGAGGTTCCAGCTGAGATGTTTTACTCCGGCTGACGGGTTGATGATTTGCTCAACTCCGAAGGTCCAGCCGAGATGATTTACTCCGGCTGACGGGTAGATAATTTGTTCAACTCCGAGGTTCCAGCCGAGATGATTTACTCCGGCTGATGGGTTGATGATTTGCTCAACTCCGAGGTTCCAGCCGAGATGATTTACTCCGGCTAGAGGAGTTGATGATTTGCTCAACTCTGAAGTTTCGGCCGAGCTGATCTTGTCCGCCAAGAAGGAGGTCGCAGAGCGGACCTTGCTCGCCTTCTTTGGAGTTCCTTGGCCGAGCTGATCTTGTCCGCCAAGAAGGAAGTCGCGGAGCGGACCTTGCTCGCCTTCTTGGGAGTTCCTTGGCTGAACTGATCTTGTCCGCCAAGAAGGAAGTCGCGGAGCGGACCTTGCTCGCCTTCTTCGGAGTTCCTTGACCGAGCTGATCTTGTCCGCCAAGAAGGAAGTCGCGGAGCGGACCTTGCTCGCCTTCTTTGGAGTTCCTTGGCCGAGCTGATCTTGTCCGCCAAGAAGGAAGTCGCGGAGCGGACCTTGCTTGCCTTCTTCGGAGTTCCTTGGCCGAGCTGATCTTGTCCGCCAAGAAGGAAATCGCGGAGCGGACCTTGCTCGCCTTCTTTGGAGTTCCTTGGCCGAGCTGATCTTGTCCGCCAAGAAGGAAGTCGCGGAGCGGACCTTGCTCGCCTTCTTTGGAGTTCCTTGGCCGAGCTGATCTTGTCCGCTAAGAAAGAAGTCGTGGAGCAGACCTTGCTTGCCTTCTTTGGAGTTCCTTGGCCGGGCTGATCTTGCTGGCTAAGAGGGAAGTCGCCGAGCGGACCTTGCTCACCTTCCTTGGAGTTCCTTGCCGAAGAAAGTGGATCACCGAGCAAAAAGCCTAGCCCGGCCTTGTAATGTAATCCCAGTCACGCTAGCTCAGACGGAATTAAGGGGCAATTGAGAGGGAGATTTATGATCTAGTTTGGGCCGAACAAGATTGGGCCTAGGTATTTGGCTTCAAGATTGTGCCGTGGTTTTGCTCGGTAATGGCAAAGGGCCTACGGAGCCGAGCTACTTGGGCTCTTTGGTATGAAGGCCGGTCAAGTGAGAGCTCGGCTGAGACGTCCGTGGCCTAGAAGGGCTTCACGGTTCGTGCGTTGCTCGGTCGGAAGGCGCGCACCCATAGCTTGGCATGAAGATTCGTGCCTGAAGCTCGGCAGGAAGGCCTTTGGTTGACCGAAATGACCAATCCCGTGCTCGACGTCGCCGGAATGCGGTCGAGCACGGCTGAAACGAAGCTCGGTTATTGGAAGCACTTGGTCTTGAAGTGCAGTATGGCTGTTGGCGGCCGAGAAGCTGCAGCCCGGCTGCCGAGCTCCCAGCAGAGTGGGCTGGCAGTTGGGTTAGGTGGTGTTCAGCGAGATTTGTGCTGACAGATGGGATAGTAGCACCAGGTGTCGAAAGACTAATGGGAGTAGATTTGGAGCGCAGAAGGTATATAAGCGGGTCTGCGCCCCCCATACTGGGGACGAACATTTTGTAAGAGATACACTTACACTCAACTCTCTCCCTTCTCTCTATTTATCCCCTGGTGTGTGTTCTAACTTGATCATCGGAGGGGTTTTCCGGCCACACACCGCCGGGTAGCTCACCGCCGTTGTGTACGCAGGTGATCAGATAGAAGCGGAACTTGGAAGAAAGGAGTGCGGGCTTGCCTGAATATTTGCTCCCCGCACAATTATCTACCTTGAGAGTGAAAGTGGGAGATCCATGGGGAAGTCTTGCTATTATTTTCTCTCTAACTACTCTGCCTTCTTCTTCACGCAATCTCTTATCTCCATTATCTCTTTGCTATTGTGTTCTAAGTTGTGACTGTTGAAGAATCTAGATCTCTCTTCATTTTTAGAGAATTCGAGTTTTCTTCAAAGATATTCAAAGATCTTCGAATTTTTCAATAACATTCTTGAACCCTCTTATACAGACCTGAAAAATATTATAAAAATAAAATATAAACGCAAAAGTATTATAAATAACTAAAAGTCTTTACTTAATTAAGATTTTATAGTAGAAAAATCTTAAAATTTTATTTTGTGTTTAACAAAAAAAAAAGTTTGGATTTTCTTCCATCGTCGGGCCTTGTGAGTCGGCACAAATTTCGTTTGTTTTGTTAAATTATACGTGTACATTATTACTAAAAAAAAATTAGGAGAAATTACAACAATAAAAAAATTTAGATTTAGATTTTGATCTTTATAACAAAATAACTATTGAGTTTTTAGTTTTGTCAATTTAAACGCTAATTTTTATTTATTTATTTTCAATCTAAATTATCAATCTATTTCTGTTAAGTAAACCGATGAAAAAATGAGTATTCTAATCATTAAACTCAATGTAGATGTATGTACATAAAATATTTAAAATATCTTAATGTATGTTTACATAAAATATTTACAATACATTTTTTTGTTAGTTTAATGACTAAATTATCATTTTTTCGTTCATTGTAATTAACAAAAATAGACATATAGCCTAGATGGAAACCAAATCAAAATTTTAAGATTTCGATTGATAAAATCAAAAATTCATACTTTACTTTATTATAAGAATCAGATCCTGGAGTTTTTTTTTTTTTTTTCCTTCTTAATTTCTCCAAAAATTTAAATTGATTTGATAAATATATCTACATTATTTGATTGAAAGTTATTTGCAAAAAACAAAAAATGGACGAAAAAAAATAATTATGAAAATAGAACGTTTGGTTTTTTACAAACAAGTTTGACGAAATCATAATTTATGATTATCAAATTAATTTAATATTTTTCATAAATGATAAATATGTATAGTATTATAAAAAAAATTATTTAAATTGTCAAAATAAAATTATCGTATGCCTTAGAAAGCCAAACACAATAAAATAATAGACATGAGAGAAGTCCATTCCAAAAAAACATAATAGTAGAAATTTGTAATTTACAAAAAAAAAAAAAGGGTATTTGACACTTATTAGTATAACTAAAACAATTTTTAATTTTGTCAATTTATACTATAATATTTTGATTTGTTTTTAATCTAAACCATTTGTCTATTTCTGTTAAGTAAAATTAATATGAAAATAATATTTTAATAAAAAAAAAAAGAGTATTTTAAACATTTTATGTACACTTGTATTGAGTTTAATGGTTAAAATATTATTTTTCCGTCAATTTTATTTAATAAAAATAAGTTGATAGTTTGGACTTTAAAAAATAAAAAATTTCAATTTCAATTGACGAAATTAAAATTTTAAAGTTTATTTTGTTATAAAAGTTAAACTTTACAAAATATATATAATTTTTTTTAAAAGTATTATTCAGCTTGTTTGATTTGGTTTTTTAGGATTCATTTTTCAAAAAATTGAAATATTTTGTTTTCCATATTTTTTTTGCATTTATGGAATTTTTTTAATATACTAAGTAATTTTTTTTTAATTTTTAAATACACTTAACATAAGTACACTTAAAAAGTATAATATTTGTGAAAAAAAATCTTTTGAAAATTCTCTAAACACCAAAAATATATTACAAAAATATGAAAATTCAGTACATTTTTTATATTATTGTGTATTTATTGATTTTTTTTAAAAGAAAATCACAAATATTTTATTTTTTACATATATTTAAGTAAGATACACTTAAAAATGTTTTTAAAAAAATTACTTAAAATTTTAAAAACATTTACTAAAAACAAAAAAAAAAAAACTTAATTTTAAAAAAAATGAATTCAGAAAATTGAACACAATCAGTGTGTTTGGTTTCAATTTTCTGAATTCAGTTTTTTGAAAACTGAGTTTTTTGTTTTTCGTGTTTTTTGTTTTTAGTGAATATTTTTCAAATTTTAAGTAATTTTTTTTTACTTTTTTAGATGCACTTTATTTAGATGTATCTAAATAGTAAAATATTTGTGAAAAAATATTTTTAAAAATTAATAGATACACAAAATATGAAAATGTATTAAATTTTCTTCTTTTTTATGTATTTTTTGGTATTTAGTTTATTTTTTAAAGATTTTTTTCACAAATATTATACTTTTTAAATGTGTTTATGTTAAGTGTGTCTAAAAAAAATTTTAAAAAAAATTGCTAAAAATATTTAAAAATTCATTGAAAACATTAAAATACGAAAAATAAAAAAAGTAGAATTTTTTAAAAACTGTTTTCTGAAAACTGGAACCAAACAAGCTGAATTGCTTTTAGAGAAAATTAGTCTAACATCCCTCTCCAACTTTTAGTAATGGGAGAGGTCCACAATATATATATTTTTTTAACCTAAGGTCTCTCATCCACACCCATATATCACACACTTCTCTCTCTCTCTCTCTCTCTCTCTCTCTCTCTCTCCTTTCTTAGATATATCTATGCATATATCAAATCTCTATCCCTCTCTCTCTCTTCCGTCTCTGTATTGTCTCTTTTTCTATATATATATATATATATATCTGTGAATTTTGATCCACACTGCAAATCGTTGTTAAGGCTTTCACACACACACACTCTCTCTCTCTCTCTCTCTATAGATATATATATATATATATATAAAGGATTGATGTTTGTGGTGGTGTTTCGGAAAGAATCAGCTAAAAGATTAGTTCAATACGCAGTTTGTGCTTGGAAACATAAGAAACTAGGTATGGCAATGGATGATATCTCTGCTATCTACCTTTTTTTCTACAATTCGACATCCTTAAGCTTCCATAACTGTCTGGGTATATATTTTTTCTTGACTCTACTATACTTTAAAATGAATATAGAGTTGAATAACAAATATATTGGTAATCATGTCCCTGTTTTCTGTACAGATGATATATATATATTTGTAAGACACAGATTTGTATCACTTGTTGAATCTCATCGAAGAAAGAATTAAAGGGTTGACAAGAAACTATTTCATTTTTTTCTTCTCTCTCTTCTTTGTATAATACAGAGAAATTTCTTCCAACCAGAGAAATTTACAAAACATAGAGAAAATCAAAGAAATTTCTGTGAATTTCTTTGGGTTGGGTGAGATTTCTCTGAATTCTTTGGTTTGGGCAAAATTTCTCTAAGTTGGGTCGAAATTTCTCCGAGTTTGGGCCAAAATTTTGATTGATTTTCTTTGGCATTTGAATTTTCCCTGACCCATCAAATTATATTGTTTGTTTAATTTTCACTGGTTAGTTGTTTCTTTGTGTGTAACTTTCCTCTTGAGATAAATCTTCTGTAGCATCACAATTTTCTCTAAACACATTGGATTCATTTTACTCTATGTGCTTTACTTGATTTTCTATGGCTTGTTGTCTCTTTAATTTTCTCTCTAATCTGCTCTGGCATTTTAATTTTCCCTGATCACATTAACCTCTCACTAATTTGCGTTGTTTGTTTGATTTTCACTGGTCAGTTGTTTATTTAGCTAATTTTTCTCTGGCATTTGATTTTTCCCTAAAAACATTAAACTCTCATCAATTTAGGTTACTTGTTTGATTTTCACTGATTAGTTGTCTTCTTATGTGTAATTTTCACTTTGAGATGAATTTTCTTTGGCACTAAGATATCTCGTTTAGATTAATTTTCTTTGAACATGTTGGACTCTTTTTCTCTCTGTACCTTACTTAATTTTCTCTGACTAGTTGTCTCTTTGATTTTCTCTCGAATTTTCTCTGGCATTTGAATTTTCCCTTCCCACTAATTTATGTTGCTTGTTTGATTTTCACTGGATTTCTAATTTCTAATTTTATTTTTGGTCTTTTGAGATGTGTAGTATTTGTTGTTTTTTGAACTATAATTAGATTTTGTATTTTAAGTTCTTTGATGAACTTAACATGATATTTTCTTGTAAAAATTATTTTAAAAAATTGGTTTGTGAGTGTCTCAATTTTCTTTGTAATTTTTTCTAATTTGTTCAAAACACATAAAAAAATTATGAGCAGATTAGACAAAATTAGTCAAACACTAAAAAATTTGTGAGCAAATCAGAGAAATTTCAAATTAGAAAAATTTCAGACAAAATTCTCTGTATTTTAAAATTTCTTTGGATTGAAATTTCTCTACCTGAAAATTTCTTTAGATTGAAATTTGAGAAATCTCAACTATTATAAAAAAAACTTCATACCATTTATATTATAAAATCTTAATAAAAGATATTTAAAAAAAAAAAAAATTCCCCGGCTTTTATCTCGTCACCGACTAATATAACAAACAGTAGTGATTGGTAGCTCGAATTTGAGCCCCCCGAATACCCCGAATTCAAAAAACGACGTCGTTTTTTATTTATTTTTTTTCCAGAAGAAGAAAATCAGAGGAAGAAGAAGAAAGGAGAAGAAGAAGAAGAAGAACCGGAGAGGAGGGGGCCAACAAAATCGGGCTGGAAGCGGAGGCGGGGCTGCGACGAGCTGCTGCTGCGACGATCGGAGCTGCTGCGACGATCGGAGCTGCTGCGACGATCAGCCGGTCGATCTGCCATCGATCTGCCATCGATCGGCGGCGGCGGCGAAGGCGAAGGAGGAGCCCTCTCTCTCTCTCTCTCTCTCTCTCTCTCAATTCCCTCTTCTCTTTCTCTTTTCTCTTCTCTTTCTCTCTTTCGGGCTGTTCGGGGGGAGTTTCGGGGGAAAAATCATTTATGTATAACAAAATAAGGAGAAATGGCACAGTTGCCACCTTCCCATCATTTTAGTGATGATGTTAAATGGGGTAGGTGTCTCTCATAATGATTAGTAGGACCATTTCTATTATTAGGACGGTCTATCTAAAAAATTGATTCCCTTAAAAATTATATTAATTACAAGTAAATCTTTAAAATATATAAATTAAAATTTATTTAATTTCTAAGCTATTAATTGAATTCATTAAAATTTCAAAATATTTAATTTGAATTTATTTAGTCTCTGAAAATATTAAAAAAATAAAATATAAATCCATAAATATTATAAATTAGTAAAAGATCTTATCTAGTTAAAATTTTATTTTCAAATTTTTTTTAATATTTATTTCGTGTTGAAAAGTGAGCGCAGGTCTTTCTGATGAATTTTCTTTATAAACGTAAGGATAATTACTTATAGTATTTTATTATTTATCTTCTACAATGATTACGTATTTGTTTTTACCAAATATTATATGTCATATTTTGTTTATAATTTCTATTTAATTATTTTTAAGTTTTTTGCTAAGTTCTTTTTATAACTTGATTAATGTATTATTTTGTTTTATTATTATTTGTAATGAAATGTTATTTTTTAAATTATCGCATTCTACTTTTTCAATATATCTAATACTCATATATTTTTATCAACAAAATTAAAAAAATAGACTCTAATATTAATTTAAACCTACAATGAAATAAAATAATTTTTTAAAGAAAAAAAAATTAAAGTTTTTATGTAATAAAATTTTAGTTAGATATGATCTTTTATTAATTTATATATGTATATTGATATACATATTAGTTTGTTGAATAATAAATGGTCTTCAAATATGGCGAAAGGACGGTGAAGTGAAGACAAAGCACACTGTTCAATCCGTCATTATTGGCTTGGAATAAAGTCATGGCAATCGCGCTATCATTGGCTATAAATAATAGATCGAGACAAAGACTGGACAAATTGTTATTAAATTCTATAAATTTTATTTTATGAATTGAAAATACAATCCAAATCTTAAACCCTAAGCAAATTCCAAAGCTTTCAATGGAAGAAAAGTCCTGAAAGTATGAAAAAGAGGACCAAAAAAAAAATATAGATCGAATAATCAAATAATAAAAAATGAGGTAATTATTAAAAACAAGTTAGCCTTAAAAGTTGTGAATTCCATTATTCCATTTCAAATTAAACTTGAAAAATATGTCAAAATTTTATATTTGCTGGTTTCGAGAAAATTGTCTAAATTTTTTGTTCGTTAGCTTTGGAAGGAATAGAATAGCTTCACAATAATAAAATCCATGACCATGCAAGCAAAATAAAATAGCATGGATATGATTACATCATGAATCAAGATGGAAATGATGAACTGATCATTCTTATATTAATAATTAGTCAGTTTTAAAAATCAGAAATACTTTATATCATTTCCTATTTTCATAATTTATCATTTTAGAATATGTCTAGATTTTCTACTTGTTGATTTGAGAATGTTGCACTTGTTCATAATTATTCCATTTTATTGTGAGGGAAACACTATATTCGCAAAAGAATCTACTTCATCCAAGCAACTGATGAGAGAGGACCTTCACTCAATGCAGCAACATGATGCAATATCTTGATTAAGTGGAGCTGCCTTATTATTTTGACCATTATATGTTCATGACTAGGAAAAAGAAAAGGTCTCAGTTATACAAAATGCACCCCATGATTCCCAAACTGCATTCAAAGATTCAAAACTTTAGCGTTTGGTGGAATAACTTCTTATGGCATAGAGGAAAACAAATGAGAATTAGCTGGAATGATTTTCAAAAGTTGCATAAATGGAGCTCCAAGAAAATAATTAGGGAAACATATATATATATATATATTTTAAAGAACTTTACTCATTATAAAACAACCCACTAAGCTCCTTAGTATTATAAGTAATTAATAAAATTATACATATAAAAAATAAAATAAAATAAAAAGAATCAGGGACAAAGACAGAGAGAGCTGCAAATGTAAAATCCAAATCAGAGTTCATCACTATATCAAAATTCCAACATAAGAATGTTACATGAAATGGAAAAAAGGATTGGGAAAGCTAGGCTCTTTTTAGTTCCCTTCATATATGGGATCAACCATCACATAGTGGTAAGCAATCACCAAGACAAATATGAAAATGCCAAGAAAGTTGGCAAAGAATCCCAAGTCTTGATAATCAATTGTAGACACCCCATTTTATACGGTCCTTTAAGACTTGGATGTTCTTGCGGGTACATCCGATGACGAGTCTAATAGCTCGCTGAGCGCTCGAGGTCCTCGGCGGAACGCCACAGGTTTGAGCCTTTCAAACCCTGCATTCATTTTGTCTCATTTTTGGACCATGTCTTGGTCTTCCTCCCTTGTAGTTTTTGGTGGCCTACCGACCATCTATAAAGGCTGCCGGCCAGAGCTTCTGGTCTGCCAGCCATTGATGTGCCTTGTCGGCCAGCAATGTGCCTTCACCAGTGTTTTCTGCAGATATTTTGTGCCAGCTGGTTGCACAAATACTTGCATCTACCCACACGTGGAGGGCTAGATCTCCTTGTATAGAATTCATGCTTTCTATATATAGGGAGGCCCTCTCTCATGTTTTAAGGTTGGAAGATTTAAGACTCAAAAATTCTCTCTCTCTCTCTCTCTCTCTCTCTCTCTACATTTCTCTCTCTCTTGAAATTTTGTGTTTAGTTATTAGATATACTACACTTTTGCATATCAATCCTTAGCCTAAAGTGATCACCTTTGAGCTGAGGTCCTTTGAGGTCTTGATTGAGCTCTTGAAGGTGGTTTTGGCTTGCGTTTGTGCCTAAAGTGGTGTTTGGTTTCAAGAGGTATAACATTTGTATTTTAACTTGTTTTAGTACACTTGTTTTTCCACCTTTTCCTATTGTTTTTGGGCCATTGTTGAGTCATAAAAACTCTGTCAAAATAGGTTGAAATTTATGGTTTGAAGCCATTTTGAGGTAGGGGGTGGTTCACCTTTTTTTGTACCTTATTTGTAAGGCTTCTCCACTAGTGTTTCCCATTTTTAAACCATCTCTTTTTGGGCCTTTAAACACTGATTTTCAGAGTATTTTTAGTGGCAAAAAACTTGTTTTGAAGTCCAAAATTGGAGGGGTTAGCCTCCCCTCCTTGTGTCTTGTTTGCTAGCCTAGTTAACTCCATTTGTTAGCATGTTTTCCTAGCTTAACTAAGCTTAAGTCCAGCATGTTTTAGCCTCTGAAATAGCCTGCTTTAGCTCTATTTTGGGCTAGTTAGTTCATTTGAGTCTTGTTTTGCATGGTTGTAGTGTAATAGTTTTCACAAGTTGGTGTTTTAGGGTCTTAGACACCTCTTGTTTGAGTTGATAACATCTTTTGGTGTTGTTTTTCACTCCATTTCAGCACTATAAACTCTACAACCTCCCTCTTTGCTTCACTCTTTTATTTGCTTTAAGGGTTGTTTCAAGCTTGGGATCCTTTAAGCTTGAGATTGAGGTCATGTTTAATGGTTTAATCTTCTTTGAGAGTTCATTATCAATAGCATGATCTCTCTCTCTTGCCTTACATTATCCCTTGGTTGACACTTTTTTCATCTTAGGGGACACTCACCAATAGACAAATTGATTAAAGAATGATTTTGTAACTAAAATGTGTAAACAAAATTGGCAAGTAAAAGTGGCAAGATAAGCATTTCTTTGTGTTACATTGCATGTGTTCAAATCAGACGTTAATTTGAACACAAGGAAAATAGGACATTTCATACTCAAAAGTGATGAAATGTGACACTTTCCTAGGTCTTCGTTGCTCTTGATCATGCATGATAGGGTGATGGTTCTTGAATGTCTTGTTTTGCATTCATTAAGCTTGCACACCTTGAAGCACAAGCCATCATGCAATGAAATTGCTTGGATTTGTGGTTTGTGGTTTAAGTTCACAACTCCTTGGATTTGTCCATGAAAAGGAGGGGTGAATTGTGCAGACAATCCTTGGAAAAACCCTCTTTTTGCTCTGTTTGTACTCTGTTGTAGCATGGTAATCTAGTGCATCAGTGGTCGGCAAGCCACCGTCCATGGCCGGCAGTGCACTATTGATGGCCGGCAGGCCACCTTCTTGGCCAACAAAGGGCTGGCAGCATTCATCAATGGCCAGCAGGTCACTGATGTAAACTTCAGCAAATGTTGGTAAGGTGGAACAAAAATGTTCTGGAAATGTTCAACTTTGCACAGAGGCTCTCAAGAGCAAAACGAAGGTCTTTTCGGGTGAAAACCGAGTATGTGCATCTTTCACTTCTTGAGGCGGAGTAGTGGCAGCGTAGTTTAATTGCTTAGCTTACTTATATTTGTGTTGTAAATTAATTAGTTAGCTTACTAGTTAATTCATTCAAGTGTTGTAATAATTAGTCTAATTAACTTAGCTTAGATTAACTTAGCTTAGTTCATTCGGACTCTCCCTTGTGAGAGCAAAATGTAATAATGTGTATATCTTCTAACCCCGTGTCTTTCTCCCTTTTATTTAATCGCTTTTGATGGTTAGATTAAGGATATATTTCAATTAGCATACCTTATGCTTGCATACATTCATCTTGTCTTGCATGCACCGAGACTCGGCGCATTATTCAAACTGCATTGTTATCTTAATATCTTATTTGAATAAGTGTTTAACCGCATGTTATCAAATCGAATCATATGCCATATTAGTAGCCGAGCCTATTAATTGCATGTCACATATGTTGCATTAGTCATCTTGTATATTTAGGAATCATGCATATTTTTCTAACTCATATCTTCTTTTAGCTTGGAATACTAGATGAGTTTTACGCTTTAGCATACTTGCATGGGTGTGAATGTTGCCATATCTAGCATACTTGCCATGAGGCTAAATGCTTACTTGATAAACTACCTGAATGCCTGTGGATGAAAGCTTGTTGTTTGAATTGAAACGATTCAACGAATATGCGTTTTAAGCCTACTTTGTTGAGTGGCAAATCGGTTTTAAGCCCACTATGTTTGGTGGCAAATTCGCAAACTTTTAGCCCACTTGAGGTGGCAAATTCAAACCATTTTTACAAACAAACATGAGTTGAATTGTTCTAAATTGAGCAAACTAGTCTATACTTGCTTGTACACATCACATAGTGAAGCTAGCTTAATAACCAGAATAAGAACGCATAATGTTGATAAAAATCATATCATGATTAGTAGAGGCCGATCTTTGATTGGGCGAGCGAGGGTGCTCAATTCATGACCTTCCCCTCTCGTACCTAAGTTCCCGAGCCGAGGCAACTTTGGTAATGACGGACACGTGGCCTTTGGCATGAGTCATGGGTTTCCTAAATTTCTCCAAAAATAAAAATAGTTAGGTGGCGACTTTGTATCTAGCAAAGCAGTCCAATTTTGGCATTTTTGATTTAAAATCATTTTTCCAAAAGATTTGTCAGATTTGCACTCTTTGGTATTTATCAATTTCACATTGCACTTGTGAGATTATATTCAGAACCGCGGGAGTCCGAACTGTAGGGCTTTCTTCCGAGCTTCCAAAGAGGGCGCAAAAAAGCCGAGCTACATCAATCATCTGCCAAAGCACAAATAATTCCTTATATTAAGTACCATAGTCCGCACACCCGGTTATTAAAAAAATAAGTACCACAAACCAAATTCACTGTTATCAAATACCAGAAGTACGATTATCAGATTAACTAAAATTATAATAACTGTAACAAGAGATAGAAGAAGAACAAAACAATAGCTTGCAAGAATTGTACTTTCTACAACAAGATTCGAAAAATGCAATATGAATTGAATGGCAACAATTTGGACCAAAAAATAATAAATATAAAAGAAGAAGAAATAAATGGCAAGAATTTACTCAAATTTTAGGAACAATTCCTTACAAACCATGTCAATGCAGAAACTAAAATTACATAGAGAACTTGACATTTTGCTATGCCTCATTACTTTTGAAGACATTGCTAATCTCTAAAGTCATGAGCAGGTTATTAATGCAAAGTCATTAAAGAGTAATATTGTCTCAAAGAAACACATAATTCACTAATCAAATACACACCATGTATTGGGTGTCGGAGAATGGGAGCTCACATGCACACCCAAAAAAAAAAAAAAAAAAACACCCAATCAAGTTCAAATATAGCACAGAGACGGGGTTTGGGGTGCATTTAGATGCTTTTAATTCAAATGGAAAAGTTTTAGTTGATTATGTGGTCTTCAACTCGATTGAAGATTTTATATTTCCCTTTGCAATGGCAATAGTTCGTGCCCTCATAATATGTAGTTTGCTAAATCCATACATCACGCCCACTTTGCCCTCAACTTTTCTATTTATATATATATATATATATTTTACTTTAATTGGTAAAATGTTGTCCGCAAGTGAGACAATTGTAAGGTTGAGCTAGATAAGCAGTAGGTGAAATCAATCACTGTTTATATAATATCATTACAATAACAAGTCCGCATCACACAACCAAATAATCAATGTTAATTAAGACGTAACATGATGCAAAATAAACTTTGATTTACTTGAATATATTTGTAGGGCAACTATTATATGTTAAAGGTTACTTATTTCATCCATTCAATCATGATCTGAAACGCAATTAGATATCCACATGATATAAATATTTAAGAGAATGCAAATAATCTACTGTACATAGCATACATATTCTTTAAAAAAAAAAAAAAATCTGTCATAAAAGCAAAACAAAAATGGAGAATCCATCAAATAGATAAAAGTACCCAAGATGTGTCAGTATCAATAAGTAGCAATATTTATGGTCTTTAGATCAAATGGGATAAAGCCTTTCACAAACATCTTTAAAAGCCTAGTTCTGAAGCTCCATAGAGAGAGATTCTTGAGCTCTTCATTATGTTACTACTTTAATTTGAACCTCCACAGCTAGGGGGGGGGGGGGGAAATCCAGAAAGAGTTATGGCATTTGACTTGAGCAAAAGTTGCCACCACTCTAAAAGAGTCGAAGAAATAATATTAGTTATGGACATGCATTTGTCTATTGACTATTGTCTCAAGCTTTGCTGCAAACACATTCCTAAGGACTTAAAAGATAAATAGAAATTCAATCCAAATAAAGTTCATAATGCCTTTTTATATTGGTGTGGAAACAGGTGGTACAACTATGAGATGTCTCTCTAGAGGTTTTAACCTAAGTAACTTTCTTTGGTGGCCAAGGTAAATAGGGTTAGGATCACAAAATATTTATTAATTTCTAAGTGTAGTTCATAGTGTTATATTATTGGTGTAGTTTTTTGTGGAATTGTAATCCATTATTCATACTAATAAAGAAACACAATTTCAAAAGAGGAAATGGTCTCCCGAGCTCTCAAGTAATGTTTTTAATAAATATATGTTATCGCGCCCTTTCAACTGCCAACCAAAATTCTCATTTCAATGTTCATATTCGTAATCTATATGTAGTGTGGAAGTAGAAACAGATGATGTGCCCTAATTAATAGTTATATATAGCTTGTATGACATAAATCCCTATCTGTATTAGTACATGGAGATAATTGTGTACTATAATGAAAGACTAAAATTCATACGAATTAATACAAACAAAACTTGGAAGAAAAAGAATACCAAAAGGAAAACACAATGTGAACTTTTTTCCAAGGAACAAAATACAACAACAATTGTAGAAAAAGAATAAGAAAAAAAAAAAAGAGCAAATAATATTGAAAAAATCAATCATATTCTTACCTCCCCTTACTGATGAGCTGTAGGCCTTCAAAAAACAACAGCAGCAAACAAATAAACCTACAAAAACAATAAATGATAATGAAAATCAAAACAAAAACTACAGGAAATATATATATATATATTGCAGGAGGGAAAAAAAATTGCATATTTTCTATTTCTATTTTCATAGGCATATTATCAAACAGGTAGTATACATAGGAAGAGGCTTTGCCATGAAGAGAATTTATGGGTTATTTCATTCAGGCATATTATCAAACAATTGGTATACATAATTTCTCCACACATTAACAAACACGAAAAACATACAAATCAGATATGAACATCTCAGCTAAAGACAAACAATAAGCATAAACATCGCCAGTATGTATGAGCATACCAGTTATTTTGTTTGCTACAGATGCAGATAGTACCAAAGGCAGCCGCAGAATGTATATATATAATCCTATGCACTTGGCCATCTGATGCAAACCACATGTAAGACAGTCGGTGATTTGCAGATTGAAAAATTGGAACCACACAATTTCTATATACCAATTTATTACTCAGAATGACTCACCTGCTTGCTTCTGCATCTTGGAAAGGCAAGAAACAACAAAAACAAACCGACTAAAGTATGAACTGATAAGGAGAAACATCCAAAGCAAAAAACCAGCACGACAAGTAGGAGAATTTGAAGTGACCTACCAAATTGCTTCACTGACTCACCTCCTTAGGGAGAAAAAACCAAACCAAATCGATTCATAGAAACATCTAGAACCAAGTGTCACGACCCAAACCCACCCCTATAGATTTAGCGTCGTAACCGGCCAATAATCTGTGATTACCAAAGGCCTGTTTAACAATAATGACAATAACACAATAATAGGGGGGCTGGTGGAAGCCAATCAATAATAGAAAATAATATCCAATAAGCTATGAGAACTTAAATGAACAAAACAACTGTCATATATTTATATATATGCACAAACACTTAAATCCATAAAACACTTATATACAAAACAAAACACAAGTTAGGGAATTAAATCTCATTGCCAAAAATGGTTTACAAAACTCAATAAACATTCTTATATCTTAAACACAATATCAAAAGTATGAACCTGAATCACCCAATAAGCCCTGACATGTAATAGTTTGGAACCTCACAATGAGGCACAATAGTTGGCTTGACAAAAACAGGTTTCGAGTCGACGCCGCTAACTCTGATCTGGTGCTCGATCACCTATATACATATAATAAACAATGAGCTAGAGCCTAGTGAATAACAACTGTGTAAAGGGATTATGAATGATGTCCTTACAATAATTGAAACAATCAATTCAACAA
Organism: Camellia granthamiana; assembly: GCA_036172215.1. Lineage (NCBI taxonomy): Eukaryota > Viridiplantae > Streptophyta > Magnoliopsida > Ericales > Theaceae > Camellia > Camellia granthamiana. The sequence continues at coordinate 39,099,700 of CM069913.1, forward strand.
TAGATCAATTTCTCAATCAATGTTTCATATCATATCAATCGTTTCAATTCATTTCGATTTGTAATAGTCATACGTGGTACATCCAATAGCAGAACAATCGATAGGTCATAAAGACTGAACAATCATTTGATGGCCATTAATGCAATAACAATAGTTCCAAGAATTAGAATTGACAAAGATCTCTGCAACAATAACAATAACAATAGCAATAACAATATGCTATGGATGCCACGAGTACAGTTCAGAAAATAGGACAATCATTCATTAGTAAATATAATCATTTCAGTAAAATAATATATTTTTATCAGTCAGAAACTAATCATAATTTAACATAGCTTTACAACAGTGCTACTCATGATGGGCTCCCTAAAACACATGCTATAGATGCACTAAAGATGTGGCATCCAACCTAACAAACAAATTCAAGTACATCAATTCAATACATAATTCAACCGTTCAGTCGGTTCTATTCAGTTCATTGTTTACTTGATCGGTTTCTATTCGTTGTTCACTTATTCGGTTCTAAATTTTCGTCCTCTATTTTCATTCATGTTCATGAGATGCAAATGCACATGAAAAAAACTTTAAAACCATGCAAATGAAGGCCCGAAAGATAGAAAACTGGAGCAAAAACAAAATCAGGACTGCCCTCAAAATCGCACGTGCGGGGGCACTAGCCGCACGTACGGAACCTCCATTGCACGTGCACAATTATTTCAGAATGTTCAGCTTGAGGTGCCCTGTTTTCCGCACGTGTGGGGCTCCAGGCCGTACGTGCGGTTCTGGGTCTGTTTGGTTCAAAAATCTGTCTCATTTTTGAAGTCTCAATTTTACAACTCCAACTCCATTTTCATGCAATTCAAGACCCAAAACCTTTCATGAACATATTGAACTTAACATATCTAGCTTTAAACAAAATTTTAAATTCAATCAAAGCTAAGTTTTCCATGCAAAAGCTTCAAGTCTTATATTGTAATGAAAGTTCTTAAAGCTTGTACATTTTGAGCTTCAAATCTTCAAAACCCACGGCATTTCTCGTCAATTTTGGACACTCATGTAAGAAAACAAAATGTATGATCATGGATTTCATGAAATCTATGCCATGCATGGATCAAACTTTTGGGTTTAAAGTAGAAAATTATGAAATCATACATATATAAGTTCTAAGTCCAACACTTTGAAGATTTCTTATAAAACCATGCAAGAAATGATGTTCTTCAATCTCGTAGCTCAAGGAATCTTTTTGGAAACTTTAGAATCCATGAAATTCATGCAAGAAAGTACATGATATAACAAGAATGTCATGAGTTCATGCCATGCATGTAGGAATTCACTATGTCTTGACTTTCTATGACAAAATATATGCAAGAGACCAAATTACTTCCATGAATTCAACACTAGAACACATTATATTCAAGAATTGAGAGTCAAAAGCTTACCTAGAATTAGGGCCGGCCCTGAGGGCAGACAAGAGAGGCCTGCGCCTTGGGCCCCCAAATTTGGACTGAAAATAGGGGGGCCCAAAATATAATTTTGTGTTTTAGATATATTAAAAAAAATGCACAAATACTATAGGCCCAATTGATTATGGGGCCCAAAAAAAAAAAGAAACACAGTCCACAGATTGAATGAGTTAGCTTTATTATCCATTGAAAAGGATATGATGGATAAATTCGATTATGCAAGCTTCATGAGTGATTTTGCAGCTAAAAATGTGAGAAGGGTAATGTTTATGTAATAGTTGGTTCAATTATAAACTGGATATGGCTAAACTATAAAACAACAAGACCAGATTTTTATTTTTATTTTTTTTGAGTATTTGTAATGATTGCTTCCTATCTTAATATATGAAAGTAAATTTTTGTTTCTAATTTTAGTGATTATATGTGTAAGTAAATTTTTTTGTGGCTATAAACAAATAAAAAAGTTGTAACTTATTGTTTTATCTATAAAAAAAAAATTTCAATGTAAGAGGGGCCCCATTTCCAAAATTTGCCTTGGGCCGCCTAAATCTCAAGGCCGGTCCTGTCTAGAATCTTGAATTACTCTTGTTCTAGCTTATTCTTGATGAACTCAAGCAAAACCTTGAAAGTCTCCTTCAATCTCTGCACTTTCTCTCTCTAAAATGGAGTCTCTCTCTTTCTATAAAATGAAGTATGCAGATTTTCTTTCTAAACGGTGAAGTTAAGCTCAAAAGATGAGCTTAAAGCTCATATATATATATATATATATGTATTCTCAAGCTTATTACAATAATGAGAGCCAAACACAACTTAACAAATCAGACGAAATCAATTTTTAATTAAACTTTCCAAATGGTTGTAAAAATTCTAATTAACTCATCTATGTACACCATTCCAGTTTCTGAATCCATTTAGGCTGACAATTTCAGTTTCAAAACCATAATCACAACAGATAATTTCCCAATTTAGACATATATGCACAAATAAATCATATAATCATTAATTAACACATTATTTAATTAATTTAATCATGAATTGCATTTTAGATCCGTTACATCAAGGCAGGGCAAATGAGGGAATTTGATGTGTTAGATTCAAAACACCTGTTAGCTTTCATTCTTTTATGTATAGGTTATAGATATAGATACACATACTGTTCAACTTTCTGTTTCAATAAGTTAGGGATTTAATTCAAGATGCAAAATGATGTAGTTTTAGCTAGGCAATTAATTTATTATAACAAAAAAAATTAGAATTAATTATTTAAAAATCCTATTTACAAATATTGTGGTAGTTTAGGTCTTATCTAAGATTTTTTGAATCAGTAAGTTCTATTTAGTAAAACTGAGAATATTATGAGTTTTTTTTTCAATTTTTAAAACTAAGAATATTATCAATTTTGCATAGTGATGTTCCAGATAATTGTTTTACTTACTGATAAAAAAAAAAGACAATGAGATTAAACCTTTTTGTTTTTTTACTTATTGATTTGATTAAACTATCCAATAAAACCAAGAACATTATCAATTTTTTCATTTTTAAAGTTTTTTTTGTCACATCAATGTTCCATCATCATATTTCTTTATAAATACAAAATTTTCAATTTTGCACAAAAAAATAATTTAGTTTTTTCAATTTTTAAATTTTTTTTTTTTTTTTTACCGTTTTCAATTTGAAAATTGATGTTTTAAAGTTTTAAAAATCAAAATAAATGTCAAATCATCATGTTCCTTTATTGATAATTATAAATGATGAACAATTATTGTTTGAAAGACAATTTTGATTATTAAAAATTTAATGGGACTTGAAGATCTAAAATATCTTAGTTAAGACTTAATGCAGTATAAATTTATAAATTAAGACTTGTGTGTAAATATTTAAGAAATTACATCGTTTAGCATGTTCAATTGTCCATCTAAACAGTTAATTTATCTAAATTGTTTGCTTTAGAAATACTCAAAATGATGTTTTGTTATAATAAATTAAGAATTTACCATTTTTAAAAAAAATGAAAGAGCACTGCTTTATTTAGGGATGAGGGTTACTATTGTGCCTGTAACAGCCTTTAGAGGTATTTTTTACAGGTAATTTATGGGTTTATTTTGATTATTCGAACTGTTTATATTATAGAGTTTGTCGAATATACTATTCAGGTAAAAAAATCAAATTAATTGGACATCGATAACCCCATGATCAAGTCCTAATTATTTTTTAAAAAAAAATTAAAATCAGGTTCATCATTTATTGTTTAGAAAACAAAAGCGTTCTTCTTATGGGGCTATAAATGTCCAATTTATTTTATTTTTTACATAAATATTCTACTCGACAAATCTTATAATATGAAGGGTTTTGATGATTGAAAGAGACTCGAAACACACCATCAATAGGCCTCATAGCAGCTTCTTGTGCCGCAAGACACAACAGGAACCCAACTCCCTATAAGATTTAAATCCTAAAAAATAATAATAAATAAATAAAAGTAAGCTTCTTTATCTAAACACTCAAAAACAAAAACAAAAACAAAAACAAAGAAAGGGGCATTACTTAAAAATAAAAAAATAAAAAGTGTCTAAGGGTTCATTTGGAATGTGGGTTGACTTTTTAGTTATTTTAGCCAGGGACTAAAAAGCCTCATTTGGGATAGGCTTTTTGACTGTTTTGACTTTTGTGAGAGAAAAAATGAAATGATTATGGTTTGGATATGACATTTTGTCTTATTGGGTTAAAAAGCTTATTTTGTCTTTTTATGACTATTTTAGCCAAAATGCCCCCGTTTAGCTTTTGCCAAACGAGGGCTAAGTTGTATTTAGGTTTTGTTTGTTAATTATATATTTTAATTAAAAAATTAAAAAGTCACTATAAGTTATCACATCACTCTCTCTACTTTTCTGCACACCTTTTCGTAAAAATTCAAAAAATTATTAAAATAGTTTGTTCCCAAACGAGACCTTAATTTAACATCTGTCTTCAACTTTTAATAATAAAAAGGAAAAACTACTCATAAATCCCATTTGGAGAAAAGTTATTCTATTTAGTCAAAGTAGTTTTCTTTCAAGAAAAATGCAGGATACACCCACTGGGGGTCGACCCCCAGTGAGGTGGCAGTCCGGGATTGGTGAAAAAAAAAAACAGTTTTCTTTTTTCTTTTCTTTTTTTTGATTTTGGCCAGTGGCAGCACGCCACCTAGCACTGGGGGTGCTGACTCACTGGGTGTATGTAGCATGGTTGTTCTTTCAAACTAATTAGTCCTTTTTATTTTGGGTATGTTGTATTTTCTTGATTTGGGGGTTTGAAAGTTTATTTGTTTGCCTTTGTGTGTTATTTTATTTGGATTTTTTTCCTAATGTTGGTTGTGCGTGGATAAGGTAGGTTTTTAAGTTTCTTCTTTTTTTTTTTTTTTTTTTTTTGTGTGGGGATTTAGTGGAATGATTTGTAGATGGATGATGTTACCCCCGTTTGTGGTGTTATTGGTGTGGTGTTCATCTCTATTGTAACTTCACATTATAACATTGACATTAATTAACACCCAAACGTAACACTAATGTAACATATAAAAAAACTCTTACTGTACTTTTTTCAAACGTAATACTCCAATATAACACTCCGAAAAACTTACTAGTGTAACACTATAAAATAACACACACAAAAATTTCTTATTGTAACACTCTAATGTAACACATTGTAACAACCCTGACTCATGATTAACGTTAATCCATGCTTAATTATGCCTAATAAGGAATTTAAGTGACGTTTTGCATCATATCTTGTCTTATTTGTGTTTATATCTGTTTAACGTAGAAAGATCTGTTCATGTTTTCGTTTCGGTTGCACATTAAAGGCCTTACCGACATCCAATTCAAAAACTAACTTGATTTATGTGCTAATTAGAATTTTAAGAATTTTATGGTAGGTTTAATTAAAATTCGGTTCGGAACGATTAAATTAGAATAAATTAATATACCTATTGGACTTAAGTTAATTAAGGATAATTAGTCCACTAATCAAGCCTATGTAAGGCTTCTATTGCATCTCAACTCTTTTCCTCATCATTTTATTGATATCAACGTGAGAAAAAGAGGGAGAGTAGGAAGAGTTGGTTCTAAGCTTAAAGAATTTTGTGAGACTTGAACTCAATTAAAAGGAAGTGCTAGAAAAGAGAAGGATTTGGAGAGAACTTGGAAAGCTAAGCTTTCATACTTGAGAATTCAAGCTTGAGGTAGGAATTCAACCTTTTGATTGAATAATTTTGATGTTTAAAACATGAAGTCAAGAGAATTTGCTAAATAAGCCAAGAATTAAGCTTTAGAGGGTAAGAAGGAAGAACATTCATGCATGCATGTGCATATCATGAAGTTTTGAAGTTGTTTGTACAAGAATTCCCACATACATGTTCATATCTTGGTTTTGTTAAAAGAATTCAACTTGATTTTGAGCTTAATGACTCATTTAATCATGTTTTGGAAAGTTGAAATTCATGATATTACATGCAAGTTATGTTATTTCATGTTTTAAGCTTTGTTTAATACAATTGGCTTAGCTTTTGGGCTTACTTTTGCAAAACAATTTGTAATTCATCATGTACTATGAGTTTCCTAATGTTTTACTAAGTTTTGGCCCAAAAGAATGTGTTTTGAAGGTTTGGAAATTGCATTTTGAGCTTGGGAGTGAATCTGGAAATTCTAGAATTCTGCTCCTATGCTCAAGCGAAGTAGTCTATGCTCAAGTGACCACCTTATTTTTGCACTTCCGCTCGAGCGACCAAAGGTTGGCTTGAGCTTGAAATGCATGCTCCCAGAAGTTTGAGTGTTTTGTAGACCGCTCGAGCGACAAGAGTTGCGCTCGAGTGAGGGCTTGAGTCTCACGCTCGGGCGAGCGTCAAGCGAGCATCGAGCGGAAAAATTAAGCAACCAATACTTTTGCAGGTCGCTCAAGCGAAGGAATGTGCGCTCGAGCAACCACTACATTTTTTTGCATGTCCACTCGAGCGAAGAAAGCTATGTTAGAGCAAGACCCCTATTTTCAGCAATTTTTGTTAAGTGTTTTCAAGTACATTTTAGCATCCTCATTGTATCCTAGGCACTCCTAGGCCATGATTAAGACTCAATAAAAGGTTAAGACTTAGAACACACTAAGAATGAAACGAAAGAAGTTAAGTATCAACCAAGTGTGAATTTCATTATATGTATCTATTATGTTTGGTGTAGGTCACGCGCTGTGAGCGGTTGATCCATTTATTTACTGCCAAAGTTATCTGTGAGTAATAACTCTGTAAAGTTATGCTTGACTTTAATTATTTTCTGATGATATGAAATGATCAATTTTCTGAAATACTATGTTTTGTATGAATGAATGAATGTCCAATTTTCTTGAAAGGTAATTGTGGTGTCCTTAGTAGAGGCCCTCGCCTAGGGGACATAATACTGTGGCTTATAGTCATGAGGCCCTCGCCCGGAGAAGATAATACCGTGGCACAGGCCCTCACCCAGAAGAAATAATACCGTAGCTCATGTATGAGATACATTACCCGGTACCGGAGGTTCCTTTTTGGAACTTGATATGCTTGACCAAAGAGACATGTTTATGCTAATGGATGTTCCACGCATGATTTGAATATGAATAAGACTATGACTCTATTTTCGCTATAAACCTGATTATGATTCTAATCTGCTATGAGATTTGAAATATGTTCTAGGCATCATTCATTAAAATCTTTACTCTATTATTATTCACTGGGCTTCCGCTCACTATTTATATTATGTATATAGGTGACCAGGCGCGTGACCAGACCCAAAGTTGAGGATCTGGTATCTCTGTTTTGTCAGCCAGCCGTTATGCCTCCGAGGAGGTTCCCTTTTGTGCACAAGTCAAGTCTAAACGGTACAAGTCAAAACCTTGTATTTTCAGTAATATGAACAAGTCTTTTGTTATGTGTATATTGGGCTATACCCTTTTTGGGTTACAATTGTATTAAATGTGACGAAGATTACTGCATTTTGATGTCACGTGTATGTAAATATATTTTATAAGGTTTTAAATTTCTGTCCCATGTAAGTCTACACAGCTCTATAGACTATGTGTATATGGTATATTTGCTTCCGCAACCCCTAAATATATGTTATTCCATTAAAAGGCCTTTGGTAATCCAAGGATTACTGGCTGGTTACGACGCTAAACCTATAGAGACGGGTTTGGGTTGTGACAGAGTGGTATCAAAACACGTGTTAAATTGCACACACGAGTCCATAAGAGCTATAGGATGTCCTATAAAGAACTAGGAACATTTCATCAACCTGTGTGAGTGTCTAGTAATCTTCAAAAATGAGAAAACTGAATTTGAATCTAGACAAATAAAAATTGAAAGAAATGAGCAAGATTATCCCTATGTTTATTATTGTTGTTGCTTTTATCTATAGCTAATGGAGAATGCAAGAAGTAATGATACAAGTGAATCCTCAGAGGCTCGTATGACCCGAATGGAACAGATGATTACCGCTCTAACTGAAGCATTAGCACAGCAACAAAAACAACAATCGATGCCTCCTCCGCCCCCTCCAGTCCAAGTTGAATTGGATAATAATGACATCATCAACCTAATGCAGAAATCCATGAAAATGAAACCACTAACTTTCTTGGGTGGCATTTAGCTGTTGAAGGCAGAATCATGGCTGCTTGAAATGGAAAAATTATTCAAGGTCTTTCCCTACACCGAGACGTAAAAGGTTCTGTTGGCCACCTACACCTTAAAAAATGAAGCCCATAGATGGTGGTTACTAATTTGAGGTAGTAATGGAAATATGACATGGGCTCATTTCAATGAGATCTTTTATGACAAGTACTTTCCCCAATGCTTCAGAGATCAGAAAGTGTTCGAATTCCAAGAACTTAAGCAAGGGAAGATGTCAGTAGCTGAGTACGAAGCTAAATTCACTGAGTTGGCTAGATTTGCTCCTCATATAGTCGATACAGATTACAAAAAGGCTTGAAAATTTGAAGGGGGATTAGATCTAGAAGTGTATAACCAAGTAGGTGTACTGAAATTGCCTACATATGTTGACGTCCTTAATAGAGCATTGGTGGCAGAGGCCATCTTGGCGGCAAAGAAGCAAGCTACAACTCCAATGACTGAATGGAAAAGCAAAAGGGCCGGATTTAATTTCAAAAAGGGCCGATCACTTTTGAAGAAGCAAAACACAGGATCCTCCAGTAGCTCTGGTCAAAGTAGTGGATCTATACCAAACTGTCTAGATTGTGGTAGAAAACATAAAGGAGTGTGCTACCGTGCATCTGGTGCCTGTTACCGGTGTGGCAAAGTTAGCCATATGATAAAAAATTGTCCATTGGGATCCGGGAATGTCAGTCACCCCGCAACAAGTTCAGCTGGGTTTGCTTCAGTGGCTAGATCAAATACCAGAACTAATGCTAGGCGCAACAGCGAGAATGAAATGTCAAGGCAATGGAGAGTATTCGCCTTAGTGCCTGGGGATGTACAGAACACTAAATCAATAGCGTTAGGTATAATTTCTATCTGTGCTCAGAATGCCTATGTGCTGATTGATTCTGGTTCCACGCATTCATTTGTATCGCATGCTTTTTCTTGAAAATTAACTAGACCATTAGAACCTATGAATTGTTTGCTATCTGTATCTATACCGTCTGGGGGTTCTATGATATGTGTTTATGTTTATCCGGCATGTGATATTATGATTGGCGAAATGACATTTGTATGTTGATTTACTACCCTTGAACATTGATTATTTTGATTGTATTCTGGGTATGGATTGGTTGACTAAGTACTGTGCCACCATAGATTGTATGAATAAATCTATTGTATTTCGTCCACCTGGCTTACCTGAGTTTGTGTTTACTGGGAATGGGGTAATTCCTCCCCCATACCTGATTTCTGCCATGAAAGCTATTAAATTGCTTAGAAAGGGATGTAGGGGTTACATGTGTTGTGTTTTGACTGAGATTTCTGATAATTCTAATGTGGAAACTATTCCTGTTGCTAGTGAATTTCATGATGTGTTTCGAAATGACTTGCCTGGAAACTTAGTTGATAAGGAAATTGAGTTCACTATTGAAGTAGCACCAGGAACACAACCTATTTCTGAGACCCCTTGCCGAATGTCGTCCTCAGAACTGAAAGAATTGAAAGCCCAACTTCAAGAACTGCTAGACAAGAAATTCATCCAGCTGAGCACTTCACCTTGGGGTGCTCCAGTTTTATTTGTTAAGAAGAATGATAGGTCCTTGAGATTATGTATCGATTAACAGAACTAAATAAAGTAACTATCAAAAATAAAGACCCATTGCCCGGATAGATGATTTATTTGACCAACTTCAGGAAGCCCAAGTGCTTTCTAAAATCGACCTCCGATCAGGTTGTCATCAGTTAAAAGTTAAAGTAGAAGATATAGAGAAAACAGCAGTCAGAACTCGATATGGACACTATGAATTTTTGGTAATGCCATTCAGGGTAACTAATGCACTTGCAGCGTTCATGGATTTAATGAATAAGGTGTTCAAACCATTTCTGGATGAATTCATTGTTGTCTTTATTGATGATATTTTGATTTACTCCAAAAGCAAGGAAGAACATAAGAACTACCTGCGAACTGCTTTACAGATTTTGAGAGAAAAGAAGTTGTATGCAAAATTGTCCAAATGTGAATTCTAGCTTGACAGTATGGCATTTTTAGGACATGTAATCAACAAGGACAGTATCTTTGTTGACCCTCAGAAAATTGAAACTACTGTGGACTGGCCAAGACCAACTAATGTGTCAGAAATTAAAAGTTTTCTGGGACTTGCAGGTTACTACAGAAGATTTGTAAAAGACTTCTCAAAACTGGCTATGCCAGTGACGCAGTTGACACAGAAGAATATAGCATTTGATTGGAATGATCAGCAAGAATTGAAAACCAAATTAGTGACTGCACCAATTTTAACTTTGCCTAATGGTACTGATGGGTTCCAAATTTACAATGATGCTTCCTATAAAGGCTTGGGGTGTGTCTTAATGCAAAAATGGAAAGGTAATTGCTTATGCTTCTCGGTAACTGTAGACCGCCCGAAACTCTCTCCACGCGGCCCCCCTTTCGGAGAGGGTGCGAATTGGGTTCTAGCTACTACAGTTTGGACTCCTGTCACGATTCTAAATCTAATCTCATAAAGTGCAATGTAAGACTGATAAATCACCAAATAGTCCAAATTCGGCAAATCGTTTTGGAAAATCGATTTTAATCAAAAAGTGCCAAACATGGATTGCTTTACCAGATTTCAGAGTCGCCACCTAAATATTTTAATTTGGAAAATTTAGGAAACCCTGACTCATGCCTAAGGCCACGTGTCCGTCATCACCAAAGTTGCCTCAGCTCGGGAACTTGGGTACGAGAGGGAAAGGTCCTAAAATGAGCACCCTCGCTCGCCCAATCAAAGATCGGCCTCTACTTAACATGATATGTTGTTTTTATAAACACATGCGTTCTTATTCCGGTTTATTAATCTAACTTACTATGTGATGTGCGCAGCATACAAGTATAGACTAAATCGCTCAATTTAGAACAAAACATCTCATGTTTGTTTTTCGAAAATGGTTTGAAGATGCTATTTGCAAGTAGGTTAAAACGCGGATTTGCCACCAAACAAGGTGGGCTTAAAACATGATGATTTGCCACTTCAAGTGGGCTTAAAACTCACATTTTGATGAATTGTCCCAATTCAAGCAATCAAGCCTTCATCCACAAGCATTTATGCAGTTATAGCAGTTAAGTAGATAGCCTCATGGCAAGCATGCTAACATGACAACATACACATCTCATGCAGTATGCTAAAGCGTAAACACTTACAGTGTACTCCGAGCCAAAGAAAGAAAACTAGTTAGAAATCAATGCATGATCCTAGCTAAGTTAAGATGCTTAATGCAACACATGCACAATGCAGCTAAATAGGCTCGGCTATTCTAAGATGGCATATGAATGCAACACTCGATAGCATGCTTTAAAACACGTATTCAAGTAAGTATTGTAATTCAATGCAGTTTGAATGATGCGCCGAGCCCGATGCATGCAATACGAGTGAATGATGCACGCATGCAATGTATTAGTATGCTAATTGAAACATGCCCTAAAACTAACCATTAAAAGCTGGTAAACAAAAGGGAGAAAGACGTGGGGTTGGAAGATATTCACACACACACGCACACTTATTACAACATTTGCGCTCTCGACGGAGGATCCGAATAATAAGCTAACTAGCTACGCTAATTAAACTAATTATTACAAACCAAAACTAATTAACTATTCTTAATTAACTAATTATTACAAAACAAATCGATTAATTAAGCACATTAACTAATTAAGTACAAAACCGACGAATTAGCTAACTAAGTAAAGCAGTTAAAAAAAGGTCCTCGGGGCGAGGGGTGCATGCATGCTCGATCGCCTCGCTCGGAAATCCATTGCTATGCCCAGAATTGCCTCTGTTTGCATTTGATTTGATCTCTGAAAAGTGCACTAACTTCCAAATTACTTCTAATCCAACATGGGGACCTCCTGGTGGGTTGCCGACTAGAAAAGGGGGCTGTAGACCAGAAAAACTGGTTGTAGATCAGAAAAAGCGGTCAGTCGACCACCCCTACTCGTCGGTCGACCAGTTGATTTGCCAAGCTCCAGTTTTGCTGCAACAGAGAACAACAAGGGACATAGCAGTGTATTTGCAAGATATGTGTGCACAACCGCCCTCCCTATCATTTTTCAAGCTCAAGGGAGTGTGGTACTCAACTCTCGGGCCACCAACCGAGCATCACAATGCACGATGGCTGAGAAGCCAAGTTTGCACAAGTCAATGTCAATGAATGCACAAATAACACATAAGGGCTTCCACCTCTATCATGCTTGATCAAGAGGGTCGGCGACCAAGAAATGCCACACGTTTCATCACTTTCAGTATGAAACGTGCGACATTCCTCGTGTTTGGGTTAACGTCCAATCCAAACACATGCAACGCAAACAAGATGATCAACCTTCAATGCTAAAGTGACATGCGCAAGACTCTATTATGTAAGCAATGCATGCATGGCATGTTTAAAAGCTAAGGCATCAAAGCTAATGAAACATATTACATATGAGGCATGCACTATCAATCTCAAATGGTCAAACCAACCCCGGACAGAGGTCGAACATGCCAAAATAGTGGCTGAAATATGTTAAAATCAAGGCATATAACACAAGGAGAACGTGCTCATTTGATGGCTCATTAACAATGCACAAAGACACAACTCTCAAAATCTCTCAAGGAATGAAAGAAGTGAGAACATGACACACGTACATGCTCTGAAATAACATGTTAAATGATGCCCAAACACGCAACCATCACAAATATAGCATAGTAGGGTGCTCAAAACTCAAGGCTAGCTAAGGTACTTGCACCATAGCCATATCAAGCAAGCCCTAAAAGGCCAAGATGACTCAAAATAGTCCTAAGGCAGGTCAAAACAATGCCAAAACATGCATGGAGTAGAGCTAACACATGTTAGAATGGGAGGCATAAAGCATGACGCATGCAAGGCAAATGAGTGAGATTGCACTACACATACCAAAACCAAGCATGAGGTGACTTCACCAACAAAAATCAGAGTTGTAACAAGGTAAAATAACACCAAAAACATGCTGAGATGGTAGTCCCAAAAGTTTAGGCAAGCATGCATACATATTGGCTCATAAATGAAGCATAAGGCTCAACCCTCAAACACAACAAAGAGATGATAAATGTGAGAATATGGCAGAGGTATATGGTCTAAAATAACATGCCAAATGATGCCATACCATGCAAAAAGCTCAAATATGACATGTTAGAGGTCCCAAAGTGCAAGGCTAACAAAGCCAAATACACTATAGCTATGCAAATACAAGCATGCATGACCAAAACCACTCAAATCAGACCTAAAGCATGCTAAAACACAGCCAAAAATGTGCTGGAGTAGAGCATACACATGATAGATCAATGGGCTAAAACACCAAATACACTAGGCCAGTGAACAAGATTGCACTACAAGTGCAAGGAGCATGCAAGAGGCAACCAAACCAACCCAAAACAGAGTTATGACATGGCAAATAATGACTAAAAACATGCTTTAACTAAGCAAATTCAAGGCACAAAGGCATGCTACTTTGCAAGGTTACAAGTAGGATTACACTACAAGTGCAATAAGCATGCAAAAGGTGACTAAGATAGCCAAAAACAGAGTTATGGAAGGTCTGAAAAGTCACAAAAATGAGCCTAAACAAAGCCACAAAGAAGTAGAAACACGTGCTCTTTTGATGGGTCATCAACACATGCAAACAAGAGAAGCGGAGGGGGGACAACCCCCACCTATTTGGGACCTCAAAACCACATTTCTACCATTGAAATTCCTCTGAGTTTTAGTGGTAAGAAAGCCAAAAAGAGATGGTTCCAAAGGCATTAAAAGATGGCACAAAGCAAGGCAAAACAAGCCACCAAAGGGAGTAAACCACCCCTAACTCAAACTAGGCCTTAAACAACTATTTTAAGCACTCAAAAACAGAAATTTTTGCAGTTGAAAGATAAGCCTAAAATAGCATGCAAAGGTGGCCAAATATGCAATCAAAATAAAGCTTAAAAGGGGGAATAGGACTCACCCTTGAAGAAGAATAAGAACAGCAACTTCTTAAGCTCAAAACCAGCTTTTAGAACTCAAATACACCCTCCAAGAACCTCAGCAACAAAGATGGTGGTGTTTGGCTAGGAGGTTGTGTGCAAATATGCAAAGAAAATGCAATTCTAAGCACTATGGAACACAACAATATAGAGAGAGAGAGAGAGAGAGAAAGAGAAATCTAGAGAGAGAGTAGATATTTTCTTCTCCAAAATTCTGAACCTCTTGGAAGGGGGAGAGAGCTCCCCTCTTATAGAAAATGTAAGCAAAAGCTCGCATGAATCCCTCCCTACACATGTAGGAAGGATGCATTCTGTGCCTAACAGCTGGCACAACTAGCACCAAAAATATCTGCAAAAGCAGAAAAAAGGCCGTAGACCACTCAAAGTGGTCAACCAACCACCCCACCTAGTCGACCGACCACCTCAGGTGGTCGACAAGGGAAAAAAACTGGCTAGCAAGGGAGAAAAAGGGTCTACAAGGAGAGGAAAAGGTAGTGGCAAGCTACAGACCACTTAGGCTAGTCGACCGACCACCCACCCTAGCTAACCGACCACCAAAAGTGGTCTACAGGGGAGAAAACTGGCTGACAGAGGAGAAAAGTGGTCTACACCCCTAATTCTCCCTCTAGGCAAAAAGGGCACCAAGGTTTGGCTTAAAACAAGCACAAAACCAAGAGAGTTCAGAGACTCAGGAGCAAGGCGCGCAACCGAAAACCCCGGGGACTCCAAACGAGCGCAAACATGCGCAATCATTGAGCGCTCAATCGATAACGTCCAAGTCTTTAGGACGGTCAAAAATGGGGTGTCTACAGCAACTCTGACCGCATGAAAAGAATTATCCGACCCATGACCTTGAATTAGCTGCTGTGGCATTTGTACTAAAAATTTGGCGACACTATCTATATGGTGTGACTTGCGAGGTGTATACCGACCATAAGAGTTTGAAATATTTCTTTACGCAGAAAGAACTGAACATGAGAAAGAAAAGATGGTTGGAGTTTATCAAAGATTATGATTTGCAGATTTTGTATCATCCGAGAAAAGCTAATATTGTAGCAGATGCCTTGAGCTGAAAGTCAATGGGAAATTTATCATGTTTGCTCACCGGTCAGAAAGAATTGCTATATGACTTGGAAAGGAATGAGATTGAAGTTGTATGGCAAGAACAAGACGGGATCTTAGCTGCCATTTCCACTCAACCTGTGATCATTGAAGAAATCAAAGAGAAACAACGTGAAGATGAGTTCTTGAAGAAAATTTTCGATGAAATTGGCTCAAAATCAAGGCCCGGGTTCATACTTGAGAACAATGCATTGAAATTTTAGGGTCACCTTTGTGTGCCAGACTGTTTTAACTTGAGGAAGTGCATCCTGACTGAAGCTCACAACTCGAAATTTGCCATGCATCCGGGAAACACAAAGATGTATCATGACTTGAAACAGAATTTCTGGTGGCCGGGAATGAAAAAGAGTATTGCTGATTTTGTGGCTATATGTTTACACTGCCAACAAGTTAAAGCCGAACATCAACAACCCACTGGTTTGTTACAACTACTTCCAATACCGGAATAGAAATGGGAACACATCACGATGGACTTTATTGTCAGATTGCCTTGCTCCCCTCGAGGTATGGATTCTATCTAGGTCATTGTTGATCGTTTAACTAAGTCTGCCCATTTTCTGTAACGCCCCCCAAAATAATACCAATAAACCAATTCACACGAGAAGTGAATACAATAGAATTAATATACTCTCATTCTTCAAAGTTTGAATTACAAAAGGTATTACATGCGTTGTATATTCATAAATACTCATCTTGAATCTACAGCATGTGATACTAGATAATAACGACAAAATAAATGCCCTACGGGCTTACATCTTTCCAAGGCTTGCTTGGTTACAACAAAAGAGAGTCATAAGCTCTGTACATTTAGTAGCCCTTGGCTTAAATGAACATATAAACACAAAACACCAAAAAGAAGAGCCTTCTACTCCTAAGTCCTCCCAAGCTACATCCTTGGAGGAGGTATGTCACCGATACCTGAAAATGGTGTCCTAAGTAGGGTGAGCCAAAGACCAGTAGAAACAGTCTAACACAATATATGAGATTTAACTAAGATATGAGTGTCAAGTATGTATATTCAATACTTATAACCAAAATACATTTTCTTCACGTGACTACACGATGCCAACAATCACATCTAGATCCATTCACATTCATTCATTTCAAATTTGTTCACTTCATTTCAATTCATAGGCCATATTTATAATTCACCGAATAACCCCAACTGAGACTACAACTCAATGGTTTTCAACCAACATAACAAACATATAAACACTTCAATCTTGCCATTTTACGGAAATTTTGTCCGCGAGATCGGCACCCATGTATATATATGATTTTGGGACTTTCATCCTGGACACTCTGGCCAACTTTATTTCAATGGAGTCCATCCCCTATCTCCTCCTAAAACATGGAGTACATCCCATTTCTCCTCCCAAAATATTATACATATACAATGTATTTAAAGATATCGTCATATTCAATGACATTCAATTACACATATTCAATGTCTTTAACACACCATCATATTCAATGACATAATTAAATGATTAGTTTCAATTTACCTAATCCTCATGCAATTTCTACAACAATCATAGCCATCATCCACCAATGGCCCAATACAGTTATTTCTAAACAGATATACAATCTTTATAACAGATAATGCATCAAATTTCCATAGGTGAGTGATTTAACAAATCCAACTATACCATTCATTCATACATCCACCCAATTTCACATTTCTCATACCAATTCCATTACTTATACAAAATAATTATTTAACACATATTAGGGCAAATTTCCCCTTTTACCAAATATCACTCCCTAGGCTATATTTCACCATTCTAATCCAAGGTAAACTCATATTCAAAACCCATGTTCATTTATAGAACCCAACATAGAAACCCATCTTTCATTTTGGACCCAAACCCTAACTTTGCCCAAATCACTCCCAAACCACATCATTTATAAATAACAACAAATATCCAGGTTAAAAACCATATTAAGGTGTAGAATATCCCTACCTCAAGTGCAGAAGCCCAAAGAGAGAGAAGAAAAACTTCAAAAAAGCACAAAACCAAGCTTTGTTCGGATGGAATGGAAGCCCACACGATGCTCCACCTTTTTCTCAAAGAAAGTAGGGTAGAGATGCTTAGATCTTGGAGTATTTGTAAAGAGAAGTCAAGTTTTAGAGAGAAAATGAGCCGATTTAGGGTTTTGGGGTGAAATGATATAAAATTTCTGTGTAAAAATGAGCTACTGCGAACTAATATACGCGAGGCTCGCTCGAGCGAAATCGAACGGAGGAGTTTTCACTCGAGCGACCAAATACAACAAGTGACCTCGCTCGAGCACAAGAATCGTCGTTCGAGCGTAGAATACAAATCCCCAGAAGTTTTGCAGACAGAAGACCGTCGCCCGAGTGTAAGACTCCTCACTCGAGCGAACTACAACACAACAGCCCGTTGCTCAAGCGCAAGAGTTCTCGCTCAAGAAAACAACTACACCCTCCCAGACCATTTGTAGGTCTGAACCAAAAACTAGGAGATCACAAATCTCGCTCAAGCGCAAGAGTTGTTGCTCGAGCGACCAAACACAAAAGGATGTCCTCGCTCGAGCGAAGGGACCAAAATCTGGGCAACAACAATCTAGTCCAACTAGCAACCAACCTGCCCCAAACACGCCCAAGACATTCCAATACTACAACCCAAAGGGTAGAAGGAAGAAAATACATGGATAACAATATTCAACCCATGAAACCCGGGTCCGAAATGTAACAATAGTCGGGTCAATACCGAGATCGCTATATGTAGCTCACCTTTTTCACGCCCCCTTTCGGAAGCTCGAAAAAAGGCCCTACAGTTCGGACACCCATGGTTCTGAATCTAATCTCACAAGTGCAATGTGAAATTGATAATCACCAAAGAGTCTAAATCTGGCAAGTCGTTTGGAAAATCGATTTTAGAATCAAAAATGCCAAAATTGAACTGCTTTGCCAGATACAGAGTCGCCACCTAAATATTTTATTTTGGGAAAATTTAGAAAACTCATGACTCGTTCCAAAGGCCACATGTCTGTCATCACCAAAGTTGCTTCGGCTCGGGAACTTAGGTACGAGAGGGAAAGGTCATGAATTGAGCACCCCCGCTCGCCTGATCAAAGATCAGCCTTTACTAATCATGATATGATTTTGATCAACATTATGTGTTCTTATTCTATTTATTAAGCTAGCTTTACTATGTGATGCGCACAAGCAAGTATAGACTAGTTTGCTCAAATTGGAACAATTCAATTCATGTTTATTTTGTGAAAAATGTTTGAATTTGCCACCTCAAGTGGGCTTAAAGTTTGCGAATTTGCCACCTCAAGTGGGCTTAAAGTTTGCGAATTTGCCACCAAACATAGTGGGCTTAAAACTGATTTGCCACTCAACAAAGTGGGCTTAAAACTTACATTCGTTGAATCGTTCCAATTCAAACAACAAGCCTTCATCCACTGGCATTCAAACAGTTCATCACGTAAGCATTTAGCCTCATGGCAAGCATGCTAGGCATGGCAACATTCACACACATACAAGTATACTAAAGCACTAAAAACTCACCTAGTACTCCAAGCTAAGAAGATATAAGTTAGAAAAATATGCATAATCCCTAACTATGTTAAATGTCTAATGTAACACATGCGAAGAATGCATTTAATAAGCTCAGCTACTAATATGGCATATGATTCAATTAAATAACATGCGGTTAAACACGTATTCAAAGAAGTATTGAAATGACAATGCAGTTTAAATGATGTGCCGAGCCTCGGTACATGCAAGACAAGATGAATCTATGCAAGCATAAGGTATGCTAATTGAGACATGACCCTAATCTAACCATCAAAAGTGGATAAATAAAAGGAAGAAAGACGTGGGGGTTTGAAGACATCCACATTATTACATTTCACTCTCACGAGGGAGAGTCCGAATGAATAAAAGCTAACTAGCTAGCTAAACTAAGCTAATTAAGCTAATTATTATAAACCAAGATAAATAACTGGCTAAACTAATTAACTAATTATTACAACACAAATTAATTAGCTACAACTAACTAATTGAATAATTACAACATAAATTAATTAGCTACAACTAACTAATTAAAGAGTACAACACAAACTAATTAAATTACGAAATAGGCTAATCATAGCCTAATTAAAATTAACTAGATAACTCGTCTCGAGAAGCAAGGGAGGCCCATGCATGCTCAGTTTTCACCCGAAGAACATCCACTATTTGCCCTTGAAAGCCTCTGTTCGCACAACCTTTGCAATATTTCCTTCTCCAAATCAACTCTGCCATGCCTCACAAGCATACTGCTCAAAATTCATTGGTGGCCGATAGGCCAGAAGTGGTGGCCGACTGGCCACCACTGAAGGGTTGCCGTCCAACACTGATGGCCTACCAGCCAGTGGCAGTGGCCGGCCGACCACTAATGACACACCTTTCCTTGCTACAACAGAGAGCAAACAAGGCAAAGAGAGGGTATTCTCACAAGTTGTTTGTACTCTGTATCCCTTCTTATCATCAAAACAATCTTAAATGAGTGATACACTTGGTTCCAAAACCACCAATCAAGCAATTTTATTGCATGATGGCCAAAGAACCAAGATGTACAAGTTAATGAATGCACAAATAAGACTCAACAACCATCACCCTATCATGCAAGATCAAGGGCAATGAAGACCTTGGAAATTTGGCACATTTCATCACTTTGAGTATGAAATGTCCCAATTCTCCTTGTGTTCAATTAACGTTCGATCGAACTTATGCAACACAAACAAATGCTTACCTTACACAATTTTACTTGCCACTTTTATTTACTCATTTTAATTATCAACCATTACTTAGTCAATTAAGTTCATTGGTGAGAGTTTTCTAAAGTGAAAGAAGTGTCAACCAAGGGGTGGTTTAAAGCATGAGAGAAGTTTTATGCCGCTAGTAATGAACCCTCAAAAGAGGATTAAACCATTGAGCATGGACCTCAATCTCAAGCTTAAAGAATCCCAAGTTTGAAACAACCTTCAAAGCAAATAAAGAGTGAAGAAATGAGGGAGGTTGCAGAGCTTTATGTGCTGATGTAAAGTGCAAAACAACACCAAAACGTACACTCAACT
The DNA here is from genome assembly GCA_036172215.1 of Camellia granthamiana. Taxonomy (NCBI): domain Eukaryota; kingdom Viridiplantae; phylum Streptophyta; class Magnoliopsida; order Ericales; family Theaceae; genus Camellia; species Camellia granthamiana. The sequence continues at coordinate 39,120,057 of CM069913.1, forward strand.
CAAACAAGGGGTGTCTAATGGCCTAAAACACCAAGCTCGTGAGGACTTTTACACTACAACCATGCAAAACAAGACTTAACTGACCCAAACAGCCCAAAACAGAGCTAAAGCAGTCTGAAACAAAGGCAAAAACATGCTGGAATATAGTTACAAAAAGCTAGAAAATCATGCTAACACATAGGGTTAACTAGGCTAGCAAACAAGACACAAGGAGGAGAGGTTAACCTCTCCAATTTTGGACTTCAAAACATGTTTTTTTTCCACTGAAAATACTCTGAAATTCAGTGGTTCAAGTCCCAAAAAAGGTTACAAAGGTGCAAAAGCCTTAGAAGCAAGGAATAAATAAGGGTGAGACACCCCTTTAACATTAAATGGCTTAAAACACCAATTTCAGCCCATTAAAATAGAGATTTTTACAGCTCAAAAATGGCCCAAAAACAGTAGGAAAAGATAGAGAAACAAGTGCATTAAAACAAGTTTAAAAGACAAGTGTTACACCTCTTGAAGTTAAGCACAACTTTAAGCACAAATACAAGTCAAAACCACCTTCAAGAGCTCCAACAAGACCTTAAGAGACATCAACTCAAAGGTGATCAATTTTGGTTAAGGATGTGTATGCAAAAGAGTGATATAACTAGGCAAGTGTGCACAAAATTGCAAGAGAAAGAGAGAAATCTAGAGATATATATATATATTTTGGTCCCAAATTTTCTAACCCTCAAAAATGAGGGAAGACGCCCCCATATCTATAGAAAAACATGCATTTAGCTGAGTTAAATCAATCCATACACGTGTATGGTGATAAAGCTCATTGTGCCAACAGCTGAAATAGCTGTCAGGAAAATATTTGCAAAAAGGCATCAGTGGCCGACAGGCCACCAATGATGGCCGGAAGGCCACATCACTGGCCGACAAGGCACAGTGGTGGCCGGCAAGGCACCAAAGGTGGCCTGCTGGTCCCAGGGTGTTGAGGTTTGAAGAACTGGAGTTTTGGGTGTGAAAAACTAAGGTTTTGGTCCAAAACAAGGCATAAAACGGACACGGTTTTAGGGCTCAAAGGCAGGGCACTCAGCTGAAGCCTTCGAGCACTCAAAACAAACACATGCAATCACAATCATCGTGTGCACAAACGATGACGTCCAAGTCTTGAGGACGGTTCAAAATAGGGTGTCTAGACTCTATTTTCTGCCTGTTAAAACTATTTATAATGCGAACAAGCTAGCTAACATATATGTGAATGAAATTGTGAGATTACATGGTGTACCAATACCTATTGTGTCTGACAAAGATTCGAAGTTTACATCAAGATTCTGGCAGAGTTTGCAACAGGCTTTGGGAACTAAATTGCGATTGAATAGTGCCTACCATCCACAAACAGACGATCAATCCGAAAAAACCAATCAGACTTTGGAAGATATGCTGCAGATGTGTGTGTTAGACTTCCAATGAAATTGGGAGACTTATCTTCCTTTAGCTGAGTTTGTATACAATAACAGCTATCATTCAAGCATTAGAATGGCTCCTTATGAAGCTCTGTATGGAAGAAAATGTCGTTCTCCTATCTGTTGGACTGAAGTAGGTGACAGACCATTGTTAGGCCCAGAGCTTGTGTAAGAAACAATTAAGAAAGTAGAACTGATTCAACAACGTCTGAAAACTACACAGAGCCGGCAAAAGAGTTATGCTGATGTCCGAAGAAAAGACAGAGAATATGAAGTCGGGGATCACGTGTTTATTAAAGTGACTCTAATGAAAGGACAAACGTGGTTTGGTGTTAAGGGAAAATTAGTACCAAGATATGTTAGGCCATATGAAGTTCTAGAGAAAATCAATCCGGTGACGTATCGTGTAGCCTTACCACCGATTATGGAGCATATACATAATGTCTTTCATGTCTTAATGTTATGGGATTACTTACGAGTCCTGCCCCATGTTATCGAGCTGACACATGTGCTTTTGAATGATGATTATACGTACGAAGAAAGACCTGTTCAAATTGTGAATCACCAGAGAATCGCCGGATCAAAAGATTGAGGAATAAAGAAATATCATTGGTGAAAGTTGACTGGAAAAACCACAGAGGAACGTATGTTACATGGGAAACGGAAGAAGATATAATGAAGAGATATCCAAATTTGTTTCCGTTAGACCCAATATTCTTCCAAAACAAAGGTAACTCGAGTTTGGAGGACCAAACTCTTTAAAAGGGGAATACTGTAACACCCCCGACCCATGATTAACGTTAATCCATGCTTAATTATGCCTAATAAGGAATTTAAGTGACGTCTTTCATTATATCTTGCCTTATTTGTGTTTATATCTGTTTAACGTAGAAAGATCTATTCATGTTTTCATTTCGATTGCAAATTAAAGGCTTTACCGGCATCCGATTCAGAAACTGACTTGATTTATGTGCTAATTAGAATTTTTAAAATTTTATGGTAATTTTAATTAAAATTCAGTTCGGAACGATTAAATTAGAATAAATTAATACACCTATTTTACTTAAGTTAATTAAGGATAATTAGTCCACTAATCAAGCTTATATAAGGCTTCTATTGCATCTCAACTCTTTTCCTCATCATTTTATTGATATCAACGAGAGAAAGAGAGGGAGAGTAGGAAGAGTTGGTTCTAAGCTTGAAAAATTTTGTGAGACTTGAACTCAATTAAAAGGGAGTGCTAGAAAAGAGAAGAATTTGGAGAGAACTTGGAAAACTAAGCTCTCATACTTGAGAATTCAAGCTTGAGGTAGGAATTCAACCTTTTGATTGAATAATTTTGATGTTCAAAACATGAATTCAAGAGAATTTACTAAATAAGCCAAGAATTAAGCTTTAGAGGGCAAGAAGGAAGAACATTCTTGCATGCATATGCATATCATGAAGTTTTGAAGTTGTTTGTACAAGAATTCCCCCATGCATGTTCATATCTTGGTTTTGTTAAAAGAATTCAACTTGATTTTGAGCTTAATGACTCGTTTAATCATGTTTTGGGAAGTTGAAATTCATGATATTACATGCAAGTTATGTTATTTCATGTTTCAAGCTTTGTTTAATACAATTGGCTTAGCTTTTGGGCTTACTTTTGCAAAATAGTTTGTAATTCATCATGTACTATGAGTTTCCTAAAGTTTTACTAAGTTTTGGCCCAAAAGAATGTGTTTTGAAGGTTTGGAAATTGAATTTTGAGCTTGGAAGCGAATCTGGAAATTCCATAATTCTGCTCCTATGCTCGAGCGATTGCCTTATTTTTGCACTTCTGCTCGAGCAACCAAAGGTTGGCTCGAGCGTGAAATGCATGCTCCCAAAAGTTTGAGTGTTTTACAGACCGCTCGAGCTACAAGAGTTGCGCTCAAGCAAGGACTTGAGCCTTACGCTCGAGTGAGCATCGAGCAGAAAAATTAAGCAACCAATACTTTTGCAGGCCGCTCAAGCGAAGGAATGTGCGCTCGCGTGACCACTACATTTTTTTGCATGTCCACTCGAATGAAGAAAGCTACACTCAAGCGAGACCTCTGTTTTCAGCAATTTTTGTTAAGTGTTTTCAAGTACATTGTATCATCCTCATTGCATCCTAGGCACTCCTAGGCCATGATTAAGACTCAATAAGAGGTTAAGACTTAGAACACACTAAGAATGAAAAGAAAGAAGTTAAGTATCAACCAAGTGTGTGTTTCATTATATGTATCTATTATGTTTGGTATAGGTCACACGTTGTGAGCGGTTGATCTATTTGTTTACTGCCAAAGTTATCTATGAGTAATAACTCCGTAAAGTTATGTTTGACTTTAATTATTTTCCGACGATGATGCGAAATGATTAATTTTTTGAAATACTATGTTTTGTATGAATGAATGAATGTCCAATTTTCTTGAAAAGTAATTGTGGTGTCCTTAACAGAGGCCCTCGCCCAGGGGAGATAATACTGTGGCTTATGGTCATGAGGCCCTCGCCCGGGGGAGATAATATCGTGGCACAGTCCCTCACCCAGGGAAAACAATACTGTGGCTCATGTATAAGATATGTTACTCGGTACCGGGTTGGAACTTGATATGCTTGACCAAAGAGACATGTTTATGCTAATGGATGTTCCACGCATGATTTGAATATGAATAAGACTGTGACTCTATTTCCGCTATAAACCTGATTATGATTCTGATTTGCTATGAGATTTGAAATATGTTATGGGTATCATTCATTAAAATCTTTACTCTATTATTATTCACTGGACTTCCGCTCACTATTTATATTATGTATATAGGTGACCAGGCGCGTGACCAGACCCAAAATTGAGGATCTGGTATCTCTGTTTTGTCAACCAGCCATTGTGCCTCCGAGGAGGTTCCCTTTTGCGTGCAAGTCAAGTCTAAACGGCATAAGTCAAAACCTTGTATTTTTAGTAATACCAACAAGCCTTTTGTTATGTGTATATTGGGCTATACCCCTTTTGGGTTATAACTGTATTAAATGTGATGAAAATTACTGCATTTTGATGTCATGTGTATGTAAATATATTTTATAAGGTTTTAAATTTCTGTCTCATATAAGTCTGCAAGGCTCTATGGACTATGTGTATATGATATATTTGCTTCTGCAGCCCCTAAATATATGTTATTTCGTTAAGAGGCCTTTGGTAATCTAAGGATTACTGGTCGGTTATGACACTAAATCTATAGGGGCGGGTTTGGGTCATGACACACACAAAAAAACTCCTTAGTATATTTTTTCCAAACGTAGCACTCTAATATAACACACAAAAAAATTCCTTAATGTAACACTCTAATGTAACACACACAAAAACTCTTTAGTGTAATACTCCAATGTAACATACAAAAAAATTTCTTGATGTACTTTTTTCAAATGTAACACTCTAATATAATACTATAAAAAATTTTCTTATTGTAACACTCTAATGTAACACAAAAAAAATTTCTTAGTGTAACATTCTAATGTAACACACAAAAAAACTCCTTAGTATACTTTTTCTAAACGTAATACTTCAATATAACACTTTAAAAAATTTCTTAGTGTAACACTTTAATGTAACATACAAAAAACTCTTTGGTATACTTATCACAAACGTAATGCTCCAATGTAACCAAAAAAAAAAACTTCTTAGTGTACTTTTCTTGAACGTAACACTCTAATGTAACATACAAAAAAAAATATGAGATTCTTCAAACCATTTCAAAAGGAGTACAAATATTCCTTAGTAAGTTTTGAACAAATTTATAATTTCAAACTGTGAGTATTACATTTGAAAAAAATACATTAAGGAGTTTTTTTAATATTTTTGTGTGTTACATTAGAGTATTACGTTGGATATTACACTGATTGAAGTGTTACATTTGGGAAAAGTATACTGAGTAATTTTTTTTTTTTTTTTTTACATTGGAGCGTTACGTGTAGGAAAAATACACTAAAGAAATTTTTTGAGTGTTACATTGTTACGTTTAGGAAAAGTACACCAATGAGTTTTTTAGTGTGTTACATTGAAGTGTTACGTTATTAGAGTGTTACATTAGAGTTTAGGTTTTTATTTGTAATGTGTGATTTGTTCTAGAATGAGGAAAAATTCAAAACTTCTATAGTACAAATTACCCAAATGTATAATTTTACATTTTGAGAAAATCACTTTTATCCCTAAAAAATTAAACCCAAACATGTAAGTGACTATCCTTTTATGTAATTTTCACTTTAATGGGACTTTTAAGTTTATAAGAAAAAAGAAAGGACAAAACCATTCATAAGATCACATTTTGAAATTTATTGATATATTTCACTTAATCTAAAGGTCCACAATATATATATTTCTTATAACCTAAAATCCCTCCCTCATTTGTGAGTCTCACATACACTCATATATCAAACAAATCCACTCTCACATTCTCTCTCCTCTTTCTCTCTCTCATCTCTTCCCCTTTTCCTATTCCTCGTCATAGCCAACCCAATACATATGCTTCATCTGGGCCAACCTAATCTCTCTCTACTTTATCACCCATCCCTCGTCTCCCTTCGATTCTTCATCGCAAAACCCTTATTCCGAATGACGTACAATTCTGATCATCGATGATTAAAACTCTAATCACCATCTTGTTTTCTCGAGCTTCATTGGCTCAAATTTGTGCCTATTGTAACGATTTCAGAAGCCATGTGATCGAAAAATCTGAATCTTCTCTCTCTCAACACACTAATCCATCTATAAAATTACTACAAGAACAGAGCCTTCATATATATATATACATTAGTGGGTGGCACACGCAATGCGTGTACAATTCAGATAACTAATAATAAAAACAGATAATAATGAATTTAATATCATAATATGTATGTTGCGTAAGTAATAAGTATATTCTTAATGAAATCCAAGGCCTTGGGTTTAAAATTTAATTACGTTGTATATAATAATTTTTTTTATTTTAACATATATAAAGTTGTCACGCGACATGAGGAGAAGAAAGTTTCATTAATCCAATTTAGTCCTTTACTTAATAATAGTATAGATTAATAATAGTGTAAATAGATATATACATATATATATATATATCTCCTCCAAAGATTTCAATATATTCCCATAATCTTCTCCCAAAATATTATAGGCCTTATTTGGGAAGTTGGTTATTTTAGTAAGCTATTTAAATTTTTAGCTTTTTGATAGGCTAAAATTTTTGTGTTTGGGCAGATGATTGGATTTTTTTTAGTTAGATGTGATGTTTGTGGGAGAAAAAATGAAATAATTATAGGTTTGATGTGACATTTTGTCTTATTGACTATTTTAGTCTATTTTGTCTTTTTGTGAATTTTAACCTAAAAAGCCAAATGGTAGCCTTTGCCAAACAGAGCCATAATATACCTTGCTTTGTTTGGTTTGATTTTAGAATTGTAATTTAAGTATGGAGTTATGATTTAAGTATGTAGTTGTGAGTTGAGTTTGGTTATGAGTTTAAAAAGTCTTTTTTGAATTTTGAATTTTGAATTTTGAATTTTGAAAAAAGTTTTAAGTTTTGAAAAAAGTTTAAGTTGTATTTTGAGTTTTGAGTTTTAAGTTTTTAAATTTTTAAATTTTTTGAATTTATTTTTTCAAAATATTTAAAAATGTTTAAGAAAATTTTATAATTTTTATTTTATTTTGTAAATATTTTAACTTTTTAATATTGTAAACTCAAAACACAACTTTACACTCAAATCGTAACTAAGCACATAACTCAAAACTCAATTGAAAAACTATTTCAAAACTCATAACCAAACACATAACTCAAAATTCTATACTACATTCAAAACTCCACACTTAAATCGTAACCAAACACATAACTAAAAAATTAAAATATTTAAAATAAAAAATAAAAAAAATATTTAAATAAAAATTAATTTTTTTAATTTTGAAATATTTTAAAAAATACAACACACAAATATATAAAATACAGTGCACATTAAAATAAATATTTAAAATATAAAATATTTATCCTAAAAAAATAAAATTAAGAAAATTTTTAAATATAAAAAAATAAATAAATCTAAAAAAAATCAAAATATAACTCAAAACTCAAAATACAATTCAAAATTCTTTTCAAAACTCATAACCAAACAAATTTTCGCTTTTCAAAACACGACTTCACACTCAATCAAATAATGATTCTAAAAATAATTTTAAAAAATAAAATAAAATAATATTTTTTTGAATTTTTTTTTTTTTAAATAGAGTTTTGAAAGGAGTTTGGTTTTGAATTTTGAAAAGAATTTTAAGTTATATGTTTGATTATGAGTTTTGAAAATAATTTTTAAAATAAGTTTGGTATATTTTTGAATTGTATGCTTAATTATGAGTCTTAAATTTTTTTAATTGAAATCATAATTTTAAAAGAGAATAAAACGTCGCCATTATTTTCCTCTCATACTCTCTCGCTAGAAGTTGCTCAGAAAGTGAAACAAAGACTGCCCGTCATGTGTCTGCAAGAAGCATAGCAAGTTGCTACAGAGGTGGTTTTGAAAATTGCGAGCAAATTATAAAAATTTTAAATATGGTAAATTTTAAAACACAGAAAATAAAAAAATATAGAGGAAAAAAATCATAGACATTGAATAAGTTAAAGAAATTTCAAAGTATAGGGAATTTTATTTGAAATTTTTTTGGGTCAAAATTTCTTTGAAAAATATTAAAAGATTCCAACTATTATAAAAAGACTATATATTCTTATCTTATAAAATTTTAATATCATAAATCTTAAAAAATATATATATTTATCTAAACACTTACAAAAAATAAATAAATAAACAAACATATGAAACGGTGCAGTGAGGGGCAGGTGGGATTTGGGGTGCCTGCTATGCACCCAGCACAGTAGACACTAGTATGCAGTTCTATGGGCTTATTTTGGGATTCGTTTTGATAATCTGAACCGTTCACATTATAGATTACATCAAGTAGAATATGTTTGTAAAAAATTAAATTAATCGAATATCGTTAACCATTTTATCCACTCGCATTTGTATCTTCAAAAATAAATGACATTGTGATTTAAAGTATTAAAATGAATACAAATATGAGTAGATGAAAGGGTTAACGATATCCGATTAATTTCATTGTTTACAGATATGTTCTACTCGATGTACTCTAAAATATGAACGATTCAAATTATCAAAATAAACTTCAAAATAAGCCCATAAAACCATACAACAGTGACTGCTGTGCTAGATACTGTAGACACCCCATTTTTGACCGTCCTCAAGACTTGGACGTCACCGTTTGAACACTCGGTGATTATCTATGTTTGTATTCGTTTGGAGTTCCCGAAGTCCTCGGCTACGCGCCTTGTCTCAAGATCTCCGAACTCGACCGTTTTGTGTCTGGTTTTGCACCAAACACTTGTGTTTTGCCTTGGAGGGGGCAGGGAACGCCTTGTGAGGCATCCCCACACACCACCGGCAGTGGATAGAGGCCACCGGATGGTTTTTGTTGCCACCGGCAATGTATGTTGCCGGTCGGCACTCTTTGTTGCCGGTCGGCAGTCAATTTTGTCAAAATGACATTTTTGGCCGGCCAACTACTGTTCAGCTGCTTTTGGAGATATTTTGAAACAGTTGGCTGGCATTTTCTTCCCCTCCATACATGTGTATGGAGGGATGCCCCTCTTGTTAGCTTACATTGTAAGTTTACAAGATTGGCTCCTCTATAAGAGGAGCCCTCCTCTCCCTTTCTCAAGGGTTAGAAAAATTAGAGCTTTTTGCTTAGAAAATACAGAGGGAGCTCTGGTTTTAGGGTTAGGGTTCAATGGACATCCTATCTCTATATTACTCTTGTGTGTGTTTTAGTCCATACTATTGCACACAAGCACCTAGTGCTCCACCTTCCTTTGGCTACTGAGGTTCTAAGGGCTTGTTCTTGCTATTTTTGATTGGATTGAAGCTTAAGGAGGCAACAAGACCACCATTGTTGAAGAAAGGCTTCAAGGGTAAGAAACTAGTCCTTTTTACCCCATTTTTGCATCATATTTCTACCTATCTTAGAGCTGTTTTTGTGTTTAGTGTATAACATAAAAAATTTCTATTTTTAGACCCTCTTGATTGTTTGTTAAGAGTGTTTTGTGGTTTGGGTGTGTTTGACCACCCTTAGGCCTTGAAAGGCCCCATTTTTGTGCTATTTTGTGCAAGTTTCGAGACTTTGGTGTTTGGGCCTCTTCACCACTGAAATCTTGAGGGATTTCGGTTGGAGATGGTGCCTTGAAGTCTCTAAAAGGGAAGGGCCACCCCCTCTCCTTGTTGTCCTTGAAAGGGACCATTTTTGGCCTCTTGAAGGAGCCTATGTTAGAGTGTGTGTTGATCATGTCTAGGCTGCATTTCATGCTTATTATGCCATAATATAATCATGTTGTGTGTTGGTTTTGGTACACCATGCATGCTTAACATGCCTACCATGTAATGCCTTGTAATTGCCTTAATATGCCTTAGGTTGTCAGCCTTTGTTCGAGCATGTTTTAGGCTTAGCCTTGTGAATGTTTTGTGCTTATTTTGCCATGCTTTAGGTCTGTCTATAGTTGTTTGGATCGATTTTGGCATGCTTAGTATAACTCCTTTGCATTTGTGGCTTGTCGGGCTTGTATGCCTCAAGTATGTGAATGTGTAACATGTGTTGATTGCATCGTTTTGGTGGTTTGGAACCATCCAACATGTAATTTCAGTCCCTTTTGCATGCTCATATGCTTGCCTTAGTTGCCTCTTTGTTGCTTTGAGAGCACGTGTTGTATGCTCTATGTTTTGACCATTGTGCATGCCTTTGAATGTGAGCCACTTAGATGCCATCTAAGTAGTCCTTTGGCCTTGTTTTAACATGCTAAAAATCTGTTTTTAGTTGTTTAATGCATGCCATGTTTATTGTGCTAAATGTGCTTCAAAGTTTCATTACATTGCTTCAAATATTTGGGCCATTTGCATGCTAATGTTAACTTCATGTGAGTTGGTTTGGCACCACATTCTAGCATGATTTTCAGAGTTAATGTTGCATGCTAGTTGTCCATGATAGCCTCTTTTAAATGTGTTGTCCATGATAGCCTCTTTTAAATGTGTTTTAAAGTTGCTTGTTTAATGCTTAAAGCTTGGACCATCATATGTGCACATGTGCGTGTGTGTTTAGCCTCCATTTTTGAGCACTTTGGCCACTGATTTTAGGCCTAGTTGGAGTTGCCTAAGTCATGTTTAAGTCCACCCCTTTGCTTGGTTTGCATGCTTGCCTTGTATGTGCGTTTGCATACTAGTATTCTTGTTTGCATCCCATGTTGCATACTAGTTGACATGCTTAGGATTGCACACATAGACATGCATGCCTTGTCCCTTGATTTGGTGATGGGAATTGGGCCCCTTTATTTGGTTTGCATTTCATTTGAAATTGAAGTGCACACTTGATTCTTTGGCCCATCATGCATGGAAATGCGTGATTGGTGGTCCGAGAATCGAGGCACATCCTCTCTTGAGTTGCAAACATGATAGGGGGCATGATTGGTGCATACATAGTTTGAATTGTGTTGCCATGCAAGTTTTGCCCTCTGCTGCTGTGAGTTGCAGGTTCTGCAGGTATTTTCTGCCGACCGGCAACATTTTCTGCCGGCCGGCAGTAAATCAACAGCCGATGGATGAATTTTGTGCCGGTGACCACAATTCACTGCCGGTGGTGATTCTATTCAGCCGGTGGTATTCTCCAGTGTCCAGAAAGGCATCCTTGAGACTTTGGCAGTCTTCAGAGGAGCAAAACAGGGAAAACAGAGGCAAACTATGCATGGTAGTGCAATTCCGAGCGGGATCCAAGCGCGTATGCATTGACCCGCTTCCCGAGGGCTTTACTGTTTTAATTAGATTAATTAATTTGTTAATTTAATTCATTTGTAATATTTAATTAGCTCGCGTAGTTAATTAATTTGTATTATTTATTCGGTCCCTCCGAGCGAGGGCAAAGCTGTAATAAGTGTGGGTGAGTGGTGTGCATGTCTTCCGACCTCCACTTCTTTCTCCCTTTTATTTACCTGCTTATAATGGTAGATTAGGGCACGTTTATTTTAGCATACCTTATGCAATGCATGCGTGCATCCATACATTTGTCTTACATGCACCGGGCTCGGTACATCATACAAACTGCATTGTATCTTCAAATCTAACTTGAATACGTGCACCGAATGATTGCATTTCACATGCCATTTTAGGGTTAGCCAAGCCTATCCTAATCACATTCTGTATGCGATGCATTAGTCACTTAACATGAACTAGGACATGCATGTTTGCTAACTGGTTTCTGTTTTGGCACGGAGTACAATGTGAGTATTTATGCTTTAGCATCTCGCATGCGTGTGAATGTTAACATGACAGCATGATTACCATATGGCTAAATGTTTATATGAGATAAACTGTTTGAATGCCTGTGGGTGAAGGTTGGGTTGCTTGAGTTGGAAAAACTCGTTGAAATCCGTGTTTTTAGCCTACTTGCGAGTAGCAAATTTCAAAGCCTTTTCAAAACGAACGGATATGCAATACTTATTTCCAAATTAGGCAATCTAGTCTATACTTGTTTGCAGTGCGCACAACATAGTAATTCTAGGCTAATAACCGGAATAAGAACACGTAATGTTTTCAAAACCGGATATCACGGTTAGTAAAGGCCGGTCTTCGGACCGGGCGAAAGGGGGTGCTCATAGATGACCTTCCCCGATCGGACCCAAGCTCCCGAGCCAAGACAACTTTGGTAATGACGGACACGTGGCCTTCGGCACCGAGTCAGGGTTTCCTAAATTTCCCATTTTAAAAATATTTAGGTGGCGACTCTGTATCTAGCAAAGCAGTCCATGTTTGGCACTTCTTTTCAAAAATCTGTTTCTCAAAACGATTTGCCAGATTTGGACTCTTTGGTTCAGATTGAGAACCGCAACAACAAAAGGGCGTCCGAACTATAGAGTGAGGCCCAAGGGCGCGTCTACAGATACACGCTCCAACTCCAGGCGAAAAAGAGACAGAAGAGATATAGATGGAGTTATGCCGTCTTTTATGCCGCATTTTTTGTGTCATTAAAAAGCTTTGCATATCTATCTAAGCCTTCGTTTGTCATATACATGGGTTTTTTTAGTTTTTTTTTATTTTTTAATTATTTTAGTTTGGGATAAAAAAAGTCTTGTTTGAAATAATTTTTTTGATTTTTTTAAATTTTTGTAAAAGAAAAAATGAAATGAATATAATTTGAATATGATATTTTGTCATATGTAATTAAAATAGCCAATTTTATCCTATATGATTATTATAGCTCAAATAAACATGCCAAACATAAGCAATGTTATGGTTTCTCTACTTTACATATGTCACACATTTTTATTTTAAGAAAAAATTATATTTCAGTCCAATTTTTTAAAAATAGTTAAAAAATTATTAAAAATTATAATTATAATTATTAATATTAATAAAATTTATTACTTGATTTGTAATTTTTTTTAAATCACTAATTTGATATTTTTCCTTATTTTAAGTCAATTATACTAATTTCTTTTTTAAAAAAATACAATTTTATAATTTTAACATAATTATATTAATGGTTCTTTTAGAAAAATTAAAGAGACCAAGACTAATTCAAATGATGTAAAGATACAAAATAAACAAGGTAAAAATATATTTTTTAACATAATAGAGATGTTTTCTAATCATATGATTAATAAATTATTGATAAAAAAAAAAAAGAATTAATTGTTATATAAATGAAAACATTAAAGAAACGCAGTATAATTATGATAAAATTATAATATTTGTAATTTTATTTTAATTTAAAGTGAGGTCAACAATATTTACCCACTACTTTAGGGATGAGATTTTTTTAGAGTAAATTACAAATATATCCCATGAGATTTGATTAAAATACGAATTGTCCCTTGTGGTTTTGAAAATTATATTCCACCCCTTGAGGTTTCTAATTTCATAACAAATAGCCTATTTTATTAATAAATCATCAAGTCAATTAATATTTTTTAATGATATTATAAATATATTTCAATTAATAATTTAGGTAATTTTATTATTGTATAGGAGTGTAATTATAAATTTAATTTTTTTTAGTTAATTCTGTTAAATAAAAAATTCTAATAAAGGGGTATTTATAATTTTTCAAATCACAGGAAGTAATCTATATTTTAAGTAAATCTCAAGAAGTGTAACTGTAATTTATCTATTTTTTTACAATCTAGATTTGTACTTGAGCATCTGGTCCCGTAGGGAGGGACGGATCTAGCTAGGGCCTAGGAGATCACGTGTCGCTTCCTAACTTTTTTTTATATCTATACTAATACCTCTATATGTAAAAATTATTTCTTGTTTAACCTTTATATAATTGCAATAATGCCCCTCTTTGTAAAATTTTATAAGTGTCCTATTTGATTGTTTTGGCTGTACTTTCACTTTCCTTTCTGAGAGATCAAGGATGATAATTGAATCAATTGATTATTTTAATCTTATTGTGGGACTTGTATAGTTGGTTGTTTTTTTTTCTTTTTTGGGGGGAGGGGGATTACCAACACCTCCCTCGAGGTTTGATTAAAATACGGATTCTCTCTAAGGTTTGAGAAATTACAAATTACCTCCTGAAGGTTATATTTGCATAACAAATTAGGGTGTAATTTGTTATGTAAATATAAACTTCAGGGAGTAATTTGTTATGTAAATATAAAACGCAAGGGGTGATATGTAATTTCTTAAACCTCAAGAGGAAACCGTATTTTAGTCAAATCTCAAAAGAGTGTTGGTAATTTACTCTTTTTTTTTTCCATTGTATAACTTTTTGTTGAACTGACGGGATTCATAGGATTGGACTTGATGGGATTGATCATTTTATTTCACTTCATTTAAGCGAAAACATTATTGTGTATTATTTTCTATTGGTATTGAGCAAATACCCCATGCCATCAACACTTCACATTAAATACATTTGTATAACTTCTCATTCTCAGACTAGAGCAATGTGATATATATATATATATATTAGTTTACATCTCTCATGGATGATAACTAAATGAATTGATCATTTTATTATTGTGGGACTTGTATAGTTGGTTGTTGTTTTTTTCCATTATAAAACTTTTTGTTGAACTGACAGGATTGATAGGATTGGACTTGATGGGATTGATCATTTTATTTTACTTCATTTAAGTGAAAACATTGTTGTGTATTATTTTCTGTTGGCATTAAGCAAATACCCCATGCCATCAACACTTCACATTAAATACATCTGTATAACTCCTCATTCTCAGACTAGAGCAATGTGATATATATATATATTAGTTTACATCTCTCCCGGATGGTAATTGAATCAATTGATCATTTTATTCTTATTGTGGGACTTGTATAGTTGGTTGTTGTTTTTTTCCATTATAAAACTTTTTGTTGAACTGACAGGATTCATAGGAGTGGACTTGATGGGATTGATCATTTTATTTTACTTCATTTAAGTGAAAATATTATTGTGTATTATTTTCTGTTGGCATTGAGCAAATACCCTATGCCATCAACACTTCACATTAAATACATCTGTATAACTTCTCATTCTCATACTAGAGCAATGTGATATATATATATTAGTTTACATAGGCCCGTGTAAGGCATGAGCTACAGTATATTTATATTTTATATTTTAACAATTTTTTAAAAATTAACATATTATTCTATGAAATTGAATAGAATAATTTATTAGATATATAATAGAATTATATGGTATGATATGTATAATTTTTTAATTTGTTATACATCCAATGATGTCGATTCCAATTCTATTACCATATAATTTTTGGTGAATTTATGAGTTTTAACTTTTCTTCTGAATTTATTAAAAAAAATTATGGCGTGTAACTTGTTTTCAACAGATAAATATAAAACAAATACCAAGATAATTCTTTCATCTAAAAAACACTACTAGGATAAGTCACTAAACTAATAAAGAAGTAAATATATATATACAAATGACTAATTTTATTAATACATAAATCATACTCACATACCAAATGATTAATTTTATTAATAAGTGAATCATTAAGTATTGAACAACTTCTAATGATATGAAAAATATTTTTCAGTTAACCATTTTGTTAATAAATAAATCAATAAATCAATTAACAATTTTTAATGATATGAGAAATATTTTTCAATAAACAATTTTGATAATTTATTATTACATATTTTTTTTTCTTGAATATTGTTTTAAATTAAAATTTATAACAAACAATAGTTATAATTTCTAATATTATAAAACTGATTCATATTTTAAACAAACTTTATGGGTGTGTTTGTAATTTGTTTAAAAATAAAAGATTTATGTTTTATAATTGATCAAGAATGTTTGCATAATTATAAAAAAAACTTATTTCATAATTGACCAAGAATGTTAGCGTAATTACAAAAAAACATGTTGTATAATTGACAAAAAAATATTTGCGTAATTACGGAAAAACTTTCACTCAACATATATAGGTCACTCTTAATAAATTATGCAAAATACAAAGGCAAAATAAGAAAAGAAATGACAATATATATATATATATATATAGAGAGAGAGAGAGAGAGAGAATTGGACAAATATTTTAACAGAATAGTAAATTGATATTCCCATGGAGTACTGAAACAAATAAAAAAAAAATCACAATAAAAGTAGAAAATTACAACACAAGCACATTCATCTCACAATGGAGCTAGTTATTATCACAACTGGGCTGTTTAAGGCATCTTCCGCAAGAAGCTAATTATTTAAAAGCTAAAAAGGATATGTTTTTTTATTTTTATTTTTATTTTTTTGATTATTAGCTTTTAACTTAAAATAAATTACACTAAACATGCCCAACATCTTACATAACTTCTCAGCTTATGGTAAATATTATTAGCTAGCCAAGATTTCAACACTATATTTTATGTAAAATAATGTGCGCGCCTTTTTGAGGTTGAAGGGTAACACAGAAGGAAGGTGTGTGAATATAGGATGGAGAAAGCTCAAATGAGGAGTGTTGAAGAATCATTACTAAAGCCAATTTTGCTTCCAACATCGCAAAATTGTTCCCAATGCAAATTCGAGGACCCCAACCGAATGGCAGAAAGGATGCTTGCTTGTTCGTTGCCTTAGCAACTCCTTCAGAAAATCTCTCTGGGTTGAAGGAGTTGCTAAGGCAACGAACAAACAAGCATCCTTTCTGCCATTCGGTTGGGGTCCTCGAATTTGCATTGGGAACAATTTTGCGATGTTGGAAGCAAAAATAGCTTTAGTAATGATTCTTCAACACTTCTCATTTGAGCTTTCTCCATCCTATATTCACACACCTTCCTTCCGTGTTACCCTTCAACCTCAAAATGGCGCGCACATTATTTTACATAAAATATAGTGTTGAAATCTTAGTTGGCTAATAATATTTACCATAAGCTGAGAAGTTATATAATATGTTGGGCATGCTTGGTGTAATTTATTTTAAGTTAAAAACTAATAATCAAAAAATCAAAATCAAAAACATATCCTTTTTAGCTTTTAAATAATTAGCTTCTTGCGGAAGATGAGCAACTCCTTCAGAAAATCTCTTTGGGTTGAACTGTTCTGAATCTTCTCCCCAAAGGTCAAGATCATGATGGACAAAGAGTATAGGCACCATGATGTTTGTTCCACAAGGTATCACCATGTCTCCCAACATTGTCTCTTTATGATTAACACGGTACATCATTATTGCTGGTGGATATAACTTAAGAATCTCGTTCAATATCATTGTTACCTGTAGGTAACCGATTTTAGAAATTATAATCATATTAAAATTTAGGTGGGTGATAGTGCTACTAGGAATGTCATTGAAAAAATGTTTTTTTTCTTGTAAAAAAAAAGAAGCAAAATCATAGATGTGTTTGTATACAAACACACACATCCGTATATATGAATATGTATGTACAAATAAACTCTACTATTCTCTCTCTGAACTTGCCCTACTATTCTCTCTCAATTTCTTCATTTTATGCTTCATTTGTTAGGGAAGTGAATTAATTTCCTCATCTTACTGCTGAAGAAGGAACAAGAAGGGTAAGGTGAAAAGGTACAAGGTGGATAACTAATTGTACCTTCTCTAAAGGTGTTGATGTTAATCCTTTGAAGACAGTTTATATGCTGTGATTTCAAAATTTTAATATTGATTATTTACTTAACAAAACTAACTAATTTAAAAAGATAGATATAAATCCATCTCATGCCTACTCTCAGAAAAAACAAAAAAGTATGACGCATATATATACTTACAATCTTGAGGTGGTTTATCCCATTGTACTCTGGTTTATTGTTCCCAAAAACTTGTCGAACCTCTTCTCTTGCACGCGTTTGCCAGTTTGGATGTAAACTTAACATAATCATTGCCCAAACGAGCAACTGTGCAGTAGTCTCTTGGCCGACAAAGTACATTAGCTTGCACTCCTTAATCACATCATCGATACTCATTCCTGCATTCTTGTTTGCATGCTCTTTGATTTCTCTCAAGTTGGCTTTCAATAGTACACTCAACAAGTCCTCATCACCAGCTCCTCCCAACTTCATGGCTTTCTCCCTTTCATCGATGACTCCCCTCACAAGAATTTGCACTTCATTGTTGATTGCTTTGATTCTCTTGTTTATCTTTGTTGGTAGAAACCTACAAATGAAAATTTATAGCATCAAAAAGGCATTGATAATAACAACATCAATATGTTATGAAAGAAACAATACTTTGATTGGTAAAAAAACAACCGAAATAATGTTTAGATTTTACTGTTTTTTGTTTACAAAAACATTAAACATGTTTATGTTTATTTTGCTAAAAACAAAAATAAAAAACATGTATGCTTAACACACATGGTTTCAAAAACTTAATTTAAAAACAAGCGGGTGGCTAGAGGGGTCGGAGGTTGTGACTAGAGGTGGGGGTGGCCAGCGGTGGTGATAAGCGGTAGGTGGCTGGAGGAGGTGGAAAAGGGAGGAAGGAATGAAAACTTGTTCAAAAACAGATGAAAGTAGCTTTTTCTCATGTTGCTAGAATTTAGTAAAAAATTTACATTATTAAAAAACAAAAAAAAACAAAAAAAACAAGTTTTCCGGGAGTAAATAAGGGAAAAGAAACATGCTATATTCATCTCATGGTCGCATTAACCAGAACCTTTAAGTATAACAATTTAATACCCAATAATTATAGCTTTCAGATCTATGGTAAACTCAGTGAATCTCCTATCTATGAGAGCTATTTTAGGGGCAATTTTATTTATTAGTAGTGAATAGAGATATTCAACATCAGAATAGTAGTTACAACTATTCTCAAGTAGTGATATTCTAGCATTTGAACAAGGAAACCAGTTATTCAACATCAATCAAAAACCATTCAATGTAATTAAAATATAAATTATTTCAATTATCACATATTTCAGATATACCTCCGTCCTAGAAAGCTCATTGACTGTGAAAGTCGAAACACAAGACTGGCTAGTTGCATTTGGAGTTCAAGTATCCTTCTGCCTTCTTCATAGTTACTACCAAATGCTGTTCAAGTAATCACATTGGCAGCTAAATTTTGGAGATGAGGTGACACATCCAACTCACATGAACTCCCTTTTTCTGAGACCAACTCCTCCCATTTGCTCATCATCTCTGTACAACACACATGCATCGCTGGTAGCATGTGCTGTATAAAACACAGGGAAAATAATGCCAAGAAACTATCAAGAACATAGCCCAACAAGATCAAACGACATATAGTTAAAATGCATCAGAAATTTGCTATGACGCATGTGTGCGGGTGCTGATATTGGTACTAGTACATCGATATAGTAAACAAAAATTTAAAAATAAGGAAACTGAGCACGTTTATAAAAAAAATATTTATTTTTAATTTGAAATATTATATAGATTACTTAAATAAGCCTTCGTTTGGTATGAAAGGTTTTTGGACTTTTTAGCTAAAATAGTCTTAAAAAGATAAAATAAGTTTTTTAACTCAATAAAACAAAATGTCACATTTAAACCATAATTATTTTATTTTTTCTTTCACAAAAGTCAAAAAAATCAAAAAAATTATCACAAACGAGACTTTTTAGTACCAGGTTAAAATAGCCAAAAAGTCAAAAAAACTAAAAGCTAACCCACGTCCCAAACGAAGCCTAAATTTGTTCGTTAAGATCCAACCTACAATTCAAAGCATACCCATAGCCTTGCGCGATAGTTTTATGCTGTCTAACCACCATAATGTAGGTTGTTAGTTCACGTCCCTTGTGGGGCGTGAGGGGATGGTTCTATTTCCTTTCCCTAAGATCTAGGTTAATGCAGCTACTAACGAGTAATTAAAATTAAAAATAAAAAGTTGATTTTAAAATTATGTTAAGCATTAAAAAAAAATAGTCAATGAATCTAACTTTACAAAAGAAAATACTGTTTCTGTTGGAAAAAGAGAGTAAAGCATAATAGTAAAAATTATACAAGTTATATACTTTAAGGATGTGTTTGATTGGACGGACTGGATAAGGGGGGATTAGAATCCATCAAACTTGAGTGCTAGGACTGTGAATCCCCCAGACTATTTGGTTGGATTGGATATGTATCCTGTGTTTGTTTTTTCATGGGATTAAATGTCTGGAAAGGACTATTTTTAGTGAATCCAACGTTTGGTTGGACGGACTAGATAGGATAAATGAACAAAAGACTATTTTACCCTTTTTCAATTGTTTACTAAGTAATAGCAATATTAAACATATCTTTAATATTTTAATTATTTTTAGCTAGATTAAATAAAAATTTATTTTATTTTATTTTTTACAAAATTAAATAAATTTATTTTTTAAAAATTAAATAAATAAATAAATAAAATATCAATAAAAATTATATTATTTTTTTAATTAAAATTTTAAATAAATTTGTTTTTAAAAATAATAATAATTAAACAATGAAATTAAATAAAACATCTATTAACAATTAAATAATTAAATTAAATAAAATATAAACAAAATTTTAAAATAAAACATCAATAAAATATCTATAAAAAATTATTTAAAAATAAATAAATAAAACATCAATAAAAGTTAAATAAAATTATTTTATTTTTAAATTAAGACATTTAAATTTTATTGAATTTTACTAAATATAATACATAATTAAATAATAGAGGGTCAAAATGGTCATTTCACTACCTAATCCCAACAGGAAATAATCTCCCCAAAATTGTCCCACACCCCCCCAGGATAGTATAATCCTCCATATGGGGGATAAGGAGTCCGGGTCCGGCGGATTAAAAAAAAAAACAAACATCGGATTGGATTTACTGTGCGGATTACAATCCGCACAGTAAATAATCCCCCACCCTATATTTTAAGTCCTATATATTTGATAACTTGTCCCCAAAAAATTCAATTCTCTTATGATATATTTTATTCCAAGTTTACCCTACACGTTAAAATATATATATGAATAATAATTTTATAAAAATAATAATTTATTTAAAAATATTTTTAAAATTTAAGAATAATCAAATTTTATTAAACAAAAGCTTATAAAATTCATTATTTTATCTCACAATTGGAAAAAAAAATAATAATAATTTTCAACAATATTATTTTCCACAATTTTTTAATGGAATACTAATAAAATTAGACACTTTGAATTTGTTTACCAATTTATTTTTTATCATGTGAGATGATAGAAAATAATTTATGACATAGTTCTTTTGATCAAATTGTTCATAATTTTGTTTGATGTAATTTGTTTAATTTTAACAATTTAAAAATATCGTATTGAAGTAAATTAAAATTGTTTAAACAGTTAGTAATCATAATAAAGCATACCATTAGGAAAAATTGAACTTCTTGGGAATAAGTTATGAAAAATAAGACTTAATTGTCAAATTTGATAGAATTCAATGATAATCTTGGTCACAAAAAACTTATATATATGTGTTTGGTTTCAGTTTTCAGAATTTACTTTTCAGAAAATTCTACTTTTTCGCTTTCCATATTTTTTTGTTTTCACTGAATTTTTTTAATATTTTAAACATTTTACTTTTTAGCTCCAGGCTAAAAATAGCCAAAAAGTCAAAAAACTAAAAGCCAACTCACATTCCAAATGAAGCCTAAATTTGTTTGTTAAGATCCAACATACAATTCATATTTAATGCCAAAAATATGATAAAAATTAAAATTAAATATCTAATAAGAGTGTAAGTTCAAGTGCCAACTTGAACTCAGAGATTGAAGATCAGCAGCCCAGCTCAAGCTCACGACTGCAACAGCAGGTCAAGCTTCCTCAGAATAATGATAATAGAAATAGAGGAGTTAGTTAACTTAGGCAGTTAGATATAGTTAGCCACAGACAGTTAGATATAACAAACTCTTAACCACTTGTATAAATACTTGTAATCAAGATATTATTGAATAAGAAAAATATCATTCAGTTTCTTTTCATGGTATCAGAGCCCTGAGCTCTAACGAGCACCAAAGTGCTTCAATGGCGAATTCTCTTTCTTCTATCTCTATCTCTTCATCCATGCCACAGAACCTAAATCTTTTACTTTCAAACTTCAATTCCTTCATAACTGTAAAGTTAGATTCTGTAAATTTTCTGATTTGGAAGAATCAAGTTCAAAATATCTTAAGAGCAACTGATCTTCTTGAGTTTGTTCTTGGATTGATTTCTTGTCCAAACTCTGAAATCCTTGATTCGTCTGGAAGAGCTACAGCCAATCCAGAATTTCTTCAATGGAAGATGATAGATACACATCTACTCAGTTTTCTCACTGCTACACTATCATCTCTTGTATATGCATCAGTGATTCAATATCAACATTGCTTTGAAGTTTGGCATGCTCTGGAAAAGCGATACACGTCTCTTTTTCATTCGCATATTCATCAATTGAAGAATAAGTTGCAGTCTGTTACGAAAAAAGGCTTCACCATGAATGAATATCTGACTCAAATCAAAGAGATCTCAAATCAGCTTCAGCTTGCTTCATCAATGATTGATGATGAAGATCTTGTGCTCTTAACTCTGAATGGTTTACCAGAGGAGTATGATGCTCTCAAAACAACCATACATGCTTGAGTGGAATCCATTACAATGGATGATCTGTGTTCACTCTTGAGTTCTAAAGAAATTCATGTTGAAAACAAAGCCAGACTTGTTATTTCTGCTTCTCCAGTAGCTTATGCTGCAACCAAAGGTTCTGAAACTTCACAGTCCTCTCCTCAATATTCAAAATCACATCTTTCCAATCCTCATAGTTACAGAGGTCGAGGTCAATCTCGTGGTTATAGAGGAGGACGAAACAGAGGTTGAAGGTTTTATAGGTCTAACAGAGGAAGATATGGAGGAAATAACTACACTTCCAACAACAACAATGGTTGTCAGATTTGTGGAGGTTATAATCATAGTGCCTTTGACTGCTGGTGGAGAATGGATCCTAGCTTTCAACCTCTCAATTCCAATTCTTCCTCCCAAACCTCTCCTTAAGTTGTGCTTCAACCACAAGCATATTCTGTTACCAGTGCTCCATCCACTTCCTCCTCTGCTTCACTTACTCCTTGGTACATTGATTTTGTAGCCACAAATCACATAACCAATGATCTCACCAACCTTTATCTTTATCAACCATATCAAGTCCAAGATCAAGTCACTGTAAGTAATGGTCAAACTGTTCCCATCCAGCACATTGGTAAGGGTTTATTACCTACTCCTCACTACTCTTTTCACCTCAATCATCTTCTTCATTCACCACATATTTCTTCAAATTTACTATCTGTTCATCAATTGGCCAAAGACAATAATTGTTCAGTTACTTTTGATGTTGATTCATATTTTATTCAGGACAAACATACAAGACAAATTCTTCATAAAGGATCTGCTGTGAATGGCTTGTATCACTTTGCTGCATCTCCATCTTCCTCTTCCCCTCAGTCTCATATCACTCAGTCACAAGTCTCTCTACCTGTTTGGCATCAGAGACTTGGTCATCCATCTCCTTTAAAATTTCATCATGTTGCTAAGCAGCTACCTACTATTTTTAGGAATAAAGAGTACAAGAACTTTGCTTGTACTCCATGTAGTGTTGCTAAGGTTCACAAGTTACCTTTCAAATTGTCTAGTACTGCTGTTAGTCAATATTTTTCCCTTATTCACTGTGATGTGTGAGGGCCTTTTAATCCATCCTCTACTGGTTACAAATACTGCTTGTTGTTTATGGATGATTTTACCAAGTTTACATGGATCTATCCTCTTCATGTTAAAAGTGAAGTATTTTCCACTTTCTTGCACTTCAAAACTTATGCTGAAACTCAGTTTTCTACTTCATTAAAAATTTTAAGGATAGATAATGGCACTAAGTTTGTTAATAAACAAATGCATGATTACCTTGTTACTAGTGGTATCCTTCATCATCTTACCTATCCTTATACTCCTGAACAAAATGGAGTGGCTGAGCACAAGCATCAACACATCACTAAGACTACTATTGCTTTGTTATATCTGTCCTCTGTTCGTCTTCAGTTTTGGTTTGAAGCTATGCTACTGTAGTTTTTCTCATCAATAGGTTGCCTAGTTTGTCCCTTAGTCATAAGTCTCCCTTCAAATTGCTTTTTCACACTTTACCTAATTATACATTTCTTAAAGTCTTTGGTTGTCAGTGCTTTCCATGGCTTCGGCCTTATGCAGCTCACAAATTGGCTCCTAGGTCTACCCCATGTGTGTTCCTAGGCTATCACTCTACTGTCAAAGGCTACAGGTGTTTGGACCCTAGCTCAGGCAAGATCTTTCTCTCTCGACATGTCACTTTCAATGAATCCTGTTTTCCATATGTTGCACTTTCCTCCACTCCTTCTAGCTTGCCTTCTATTCAATCTGTCTTTAATCTTAGTTCTCTTTCTCCTGCACCTGTTTCTCCTTCTATTTCTAGCACTTCTCGTCTTCCTTTTTCTATTCCTATTTCCTCAGTCTCAGTTCCCTCATTCTCTGTTCCTCCTCCTACCTTAATTCCTACTGTTCCAAACCTTTCACCCCCTCTTGCTTCTATTCCTGCTCATGCCTCTCCTCTTAGTTCTTCTTCTATACCTTCTTTTACTATTCCCATTGACTCCATTGCTATTCATCTTCCTCTTTCTCCACCTGCTGCTTCTCTCAATACTCATCCTATGATCACTCAATCCAAAGCTTGTCACCTTACTACCTCATCTTCTCTTGATCTCTCTACCACTGAGCCTCTCTCTACTACTCAGGCTTTACTGTCTCCACTTTGGACTACAGCCATGAATGAAGAATTTCAGGCCCTTCAACAGCAAGGTACATGGACCTTAGTTCTCCCACCTTCCAATAAAACAGCAATTGGCTGCAAATGGGTTTTCCAGATTAAGAAAAATTCTGATGGAACTATAGCCCGATACAAAGCTAGCTTGGTCGCCAAGGGCTATCTTCAGCAAGAAGGTGTGGATTATCAAGAAACCTTTAGTCCCGTTGCTAAGCAACCCCCCATAAGGATCTTGTTATGCCTTGTGTTGCAGCAGAATTGGGTTATCAAGCAGTTGGGCATTTCAAATGCTTTTCTCCATGGAACATCAGATGAAGAAGTCTATATGATCCAGCCTCAAGGATTCATTAATGCCTCTTCTCCTACACATGTCTGCAAGCTTCACAAAGCCTTGTATGGGCTCAAACAAGTTCCTCGAGCTTGGTATTCTACTTTTTCATCCTTTCTAATTACTCAAGGTTTTCATCACAGTCAATCTGACTCCTCTTTGTTCATCCGCAAAACTTCTGCCCATCTCACCATCTTGGTTATCTATGTGGATAACATTTTGGTTACTGGTAGTGATTCCTCTGCTATTCAGTCTTTGATCACTCACATACATGTTGCCTTTTCCATGAAAGAGCTCGATGCCATCTCCTATTTTCTTGGTATTTCAGTCATTTCTACCTCTCAGGGTTACTTTCTTTCTCAGCCAAAATATGCCACTGAATTACTTCATAAAGCTGGCATGGTGGAGTGTAAACCATGCTCCACTCCTATGGCTATTAAGCCTTCCTCCTCAGCTTTAGATGATTTACCCTATTCTCAGCCTCAGTTTTACAGAAGTGTAGTTGGTGGCCTTCAGTACTTGACTATCACTCGCCCAGATATTTCTTTAGCAGTCAACCATGCCTACTAGCATATGCATGCCCCCACAGTTGCCCATTTTGCCTTGGTTAAACGCCTTCTTCGCTATATGAAAGGCACCCTCACTCATGGTCTTCGCTTTAGTCCTAGGCCCTTTACTCTTCATGTTTTTACTGATGCTAATTAGGCTGGAGATTCTTTAGATCGCAGGTCTACTTCTGGGTTTTGTGTGTTTTTGGGACCCAACCTCATCTCTTGGTCTGCTAAGAAGTAGCCTACAGTCTCTCGTTCATCTACCGAGGGTGAATATCGGTCCATGGTTTCCACCACTGCTGAACTTGTCTGGTTACAACAATTGCGGAAGGATCTTTGTATTTCTTCTTCTTCACCTCTTGTCCTCTCGGGTGATAACATCTTTGCCATGGCCTTGGCTTCTAACCCTGTTTTCCACTCCCGCTCTAAGCATATTGAGGTGGACTGTCATTTTATTCGTGAGCGTGTTTCCTCCAAGCAAATTTCTCTTGCTTACATCCCTACCACTGATCAAATCGCTGATATCTTTACTAAACCATTAACTTTCTCCAGATTCCACTATCTCAAAGACAAACTTATGGTGCTTCCACGCCCCATCTGTTTGCAGGGGAATGATAAAAAGTGTAAGTTCAAGTGCCAACTTGAACTCAGAGATTGAAGATCAGCAGCCCAGCTCAAGCTCACGACGGCAGCAGCAGGTCAAGCTTCCTCAGAATAATGATAACAGAAATAGAGGAGTTGGTTAGCTTAGGCAGTTACATATAGTTAGCCACAGACAGTTAGATATAGTTAGTTAAGAGTTTGTTATAACAAACTCTTAACCACTTGCATAAATACTTGTAATCAAGATATTATTGAATAAGAAAAATATCATTCAGTTTCTTTTCAATATCATTATATTACATAACTTGCAAACTAAAGTATACCCATAGCCTTGTGCGATAGTTTTATGCTGTCTAACCACCATAATGTAAGTTGTTAGTTCACGTCCCATGTGGGGCATGCGGGGCATGCGGGGATGGTTCTGTTTCCTTTCCCTTAAAATCTACGTTAGAGTAGGTACTAACAAGTAATTAAAATTAAAAATAAAAAGTTGATTTTGAAATTATGTTAAGCATAAAAATAAATAAAAAAATAGCCAATGAATCTAACTTTACAAAAGAAAATACTATTTCTGTTGGAAAAAGAGAGTAAAGCACAATAGTAAAAATTATACAAGTGATATACTTTAAGTCCTATATATTTGATAACTTGTTCCCAAAAAATTCAATTTTCTTATGATATATTTTATTACAAGTTTACCCTACACGTTAAAATATACATGAATAACAATTTTATAAAAATAATAATTTATTTAAAAATATTTTCAAAATATAAGAATAATCAAATTTTATTAAACAAAAGCTTATAAAATTCATTATTTTATCTCACAATTTGAAAAAAAAAATATGAATTTTCAACAATATTATTTTCCAAAATTTTTTAATGGAATATTAATAAAATTAGACACTTTGAATTTGTTTACCAATTTATTTTTGATCATGTGAGATAATAGAAAATGATTTATGACATAGTTCTTTTGATGTAATTTGTTTAATTTTGACAATTTAAAAACATAGTATTGAAGTAAATTAAAATTGTTTAAACAGTTAGTAATCATAATAAAGCATACCATTAGGAAAAATTGAACTTCTTGGGAATAAGTTATGAAAAATATGACTTAACTGTTAAATTTGATAGAATTCACTGACAATCTTTGGTCACAAAAAACTAATATATATGTTTGGTTTCAATTTTCAGAATTCACTTTTCAGAAAATACTAATTTTCATTTTCCATATTTTTTTGTTTTCACCGAATTTTTTTAATATTTTAAACATTTTACTTTTTACCTCCAAGTTAAAATAGCCAAAAAGTCAAAAAACTAAAAGTAACCCACATCCCAAACGAAGCATAAATTTGTTTGTTAAGATCCAACCAACAATTCATATTAAATGCCAAAAATATGATAAAAATAAAAATTAAATATCATTATATTAAATAACTTACAAACTAAAGCATATCCATAGCCTTGTGCGATAGTTTTATGCTATCTAACCACCATAATGTAGGTTGTTAGTTCACATCCCATGTGGGGGCGTAGGGGGATGGTTCTGTTTCCTTTCCCCTAGGATCTAGATTAGAGTAGGTACTAACGAGTAATTAAAATTAAAAATAAAAAGTTGATTTTAAAATTATGTTAAGCATTAAAAAAAAATAGCCAATGAATCTAACTTTACAAAAGTAAATACTGTTTCTGTCGGAAAAATAGAGTAAAGCATAATAGTAAAAATTATACAAGTGATATATTTTAGGGTAAATTACACTGACACCTCCTGAGGTTTGTGTTTATTACAGTTTCTTCCTCACAATTTGGAAATTAAACCTCCCTCCCTGAGGTTTAATGTTTCATTACAGATTTCCTCCCTTAGCAATTTAATTTTTTTAAATACCAATTTTGCCCTCACTGGTAAATTATATTGACACCCCTCACATTTAAAAAATTACAATCCCCTTCCTAAGGTTTAAAGTAGCATTACCAATTGCCCCCTCGATTAGTATTAGTTGGGAAAAAAATTCATTGAAAAAAAAATTAATTGGAAAAAAAATTATTTGAAAAAAAATTTTGTTAGTAAAATTTTTAAATTTATGTTTAAAAACTAACGTAAATTCATTTTTTGAATTTACATTTTTTTCTCAAATTTACAAACTGAGACAATCATTTATAAACCAAAAAAATTATCAAACAAGTTTTTATAACAGTTTTTAAAATTTTTGCAAATATAAATTAAAAACTAAAAACAAAATAGTTACTTAACAGGTTTCAGATGATAAAAATATCGTAAAATTAACAAATAATTAAATAAGTTACCAACGTAAGAAATGACTTATCAAAAGATTCTTAGGCTATGTATGGTTTGATTTTCAGAAATATTTTGTAAAAATTAAAAATTAATTTGGTTAAGAAATAAAAAATAAAAAATAATTATCATTTTTATATAATTTTTATCTTTTGAGTGGTTAGAAATAATTTTTTACAAATTAAATTGAAACAGCCATACGTATGTATATAACCTGCCCAAAAGTTAAAATGATAATTATTTTTTATCCTTAAAAGAAATTTTTATTTTTTTTTATTTCTTAACCAAATTAATTTTTACTTTTTTAAAAAAATTTCTAAAAATAAACCATACATAGCCTAAGAATTTTTTGATAAGTCATTTCTTACGTTGGTAACTTATTTAATTATTTATTAATTTTACGACATTTTTACCATCTGAAGTCTATTTGGTAATTATTTCGTTTTCAGTTTTCAATTTATATTTACAAAAATTTTAAAAACTGTTATAAAAACTTATTTGATAATTTTTTTGGTTTATAAATGGTTGTCTCAGTTTGTAACTTTGAGGAAAAAAAATAAATTCAAAAAATGATTTTACGTTGGTTTTTAAATAGAAATTTAAAAATTTTACTAACAAAATTTTTTTTTAGTTAATTTTTTTTTAATTAATTTTTTTTTTCAATTAATTTTTTTTTCAACTAATACTAACCGAGAGGGCAATTGGTAATGCTACTTTAAACCTTAAAGAGGGGATTGTAATTTCTAAAATATGAGGGGTGTCGATGTAATTTACACAGTGAGGGCAAAATTGTTATTTAAAAAAAATTAAATTGTTGAGGGGGAATCTGTAATGAAACTTTAAACCTCAAGGAGAGAGATGTAATTTCCAAAACGTGAGGGGGGAATTGTAATAAATATAAATCTCAGGGGGTGTCAGTGTAATTTACCCTATATTTTAAGTCCTATATATTTGATAACTTGTTCCCAAAACATACAATTCTCTGATGATATATTTTATTCCAAGTTTACCCTACATGTTAAAATATATATATGAATAACAATTTCATTAAAATAATAATTTTTTTAAAATAGTTTTGAAATTTAAGAATAATCAAATTTTATTAAAAAAAAACTTATAAAATTCATTATTTTATCTCACAATTTGAAAAAAATATGAATTTTCAACAGTATTACTTTCCACAATTTTGTAATGGAATATTAATAAAATTAGACACTTTGAATTTGTTTACCAATTTATTTTTGATCATGTGAGATAATAGAAAATGATTTATGACAGTTCTTTTGATCAAATTGTTCATAATTTTGTTTGATGAAATTTGTTTAATTTTGACAATTTAAAAACATAGTATTGAAGTAAATTAAAATTGTTTAAACAGTTAGTAATCATAATAAAGCATACCATTAGGAAAAATTGAACTTCTTGGGAATAAGTTATGAAAAAATAATTGTTAAATTTGGTAGAATTCACTGATAATCTTGGTCACAAAAAACTAATATATATGTTTGATTTCAGTTTTCAGAATTCACTTTTGAGAAAATTCTACATTTTCATTTTTCATATTTTTTTGTTTTCATTGAATTTTTTTAATATTTTAAACATTTTACTTTTTAGCTTCAGGGTAAAATAGCTAAAAAGTCAAAAAACTAAAAGTCAACCCACATCCCAAACGAAGCCTAAATTTGTTCGTTAAGATCCAACCTACAATTGTTATTTAATGCCAAAAATACGACAAATATTAAAATTAAATATCTTTATATTAAATAACTTACAAAGTAATGCATAACCAGAGCCTGGTGCGGTAGTTTTATATTGTCTAACCACCATATTGTTGGTTGTTAGTTCACGTCCATTGTGGGGCGTGGCGTGGGGGATGTTTCTGTTTCCTTTCCCCTAAGATCTAGGTTAGAGTAGGTACTAACGAGTAATTAAAATTAAAAATAAAAATTGATTTTAAAATTATATTAAGCACTAAAAACAAAAACAAAAAATAGCCAATGAATCAAACTTTACAAAAGAAAATACTCTTTCTGTTGGAAAAATAGAGTAAAGCATAATAGTAAAAATTATACAAGTGATATACTTTTAAGTCCTATATATTTGATAACTTATTCCCAAAAAATTCAATTCTCATATGATATATTTTATTCCAAGTTTACCCTCAACGTTAAAATATATATGAATAACAATTTTATAAAAATAATAATTTATTTAAAAATATTTTTAGAATTTAAGAATAATCAAATTTTATTAAACAAAAGCTTATAAAATTCATTATTTTATCTCACAATTCGAAAAAAATATGAATTTTCAACAATATTATTTTCCACTATTTTTCAAGGGAATATTAATAAAATTAGACACTTTTAATTATTTTACCAATTTATTTTTGATCATGTGAGATAATAGAAAATGATTTATGACATAGTTCTTTTGATCAAATTGTTCATCATTTTCTTTGATGAAATTTGTTTAATTTTGACAATTTAAAAACATAGTATTGAAGTAAATTAAAATTGTTTAAACAGTTAGTAATCATAATAAAGCAAACCATTAGGAAAAATTGAACTTCTTGGGAATAAGTTATGAAAAATAAGACTTAATTGTTAAATTTGATAGAATTCACTGATAATCTTGGTCACAAAAAACTAATATATATGTTTGATTTCAGTTTTCAGAATTCACTTTTGAGAAAATTCTACATTTTCGTTTTTCATATTTTTTTTATTTTCACTGAATTTTTTTAATATTTTAAACATTTTACTTTTTAGCTCCAGGCTAAAATAGCCAAAAAGTCAAAAAACTAAAAGCCAACCCACATCCCAGACAAAGCCTAAATTTGTTCGTTAAGATCCAACCTACAATTCTTATTTAATGCCAAAAATACGACAAATATTAAAATTAAATTTCTTTATATTAAATAACTTACAAAGTAATGCATACCCAGAGCCTGGTGCGGTAGTTTTATATTGTCTAACCACCAAATTGTTGGTTGTTAGTTCACGTCCATTGTGGGGCGTGGGGGATGTTTCTGTTTCCTTTCCCCTAAGATCTAGGTTAGAGTAGGTACTAACGAGTAATTAAAATTAAAAATAAAAATTGATTTTAAAATTATATTAAGCATTAAAAACAAAAACAAAAAAAAAAATAGCCAATGAATCAAACTTTACAAAAGAAAATACTCTTTCTGTTGGAAAAATAGAGTAAAGCATAATAGTAAAAATTATACAAGTGATATACTTTTAAGTACTATATATTTGATAACTTATTCCCAAAAAATTCAATTCTCATATGATATATTTTATTCCAAGTTTACCCTCAACGTTAAAATATATATGAATAACAACTTTATAAAAATAATAATTTATTTAAAAATATTTTTAGAATTTAAGAATAATCAAATTTTATTAAACAAAAGCTTATAAAATTCATTATTTTATCTCACAATTTGAAAAAAAAAAAAAATGAATTTTCAACAATATTATTTTCCACTATTTTTCAAGGGAATATTAATAAAATTAGACACTTTTAATTATTTTACCAATTTATTTTTGATCATGTGAGATAATAGAAAATGATTTATGACATAGTTCTTTTGATCAAATTGTTCATCATTTTGTTTGATGAAATTTGTTTAATTTTGACAATTTAAAAACATAGTATTGAAGTAAATTAAAATTGTTTAAACAGTTAGTAATCATAATAAAGCATACCATTAGGAAAAATTGAACTTCTTGGGAATAAGTTATGAAAAATAAGACTTAATTGTTAAATTTGATAGAATTCACTGATAATCTTGGTCACAAAAAACTAATATATATGTTTGATTTCAGTTTTCAGAATTCACTTTTGAGAAAATTCTACATTTTTGTTTTTCATATTTTTTTGTTTTCACTAAATTTTTTTAATATTTAAAACATTTTACTTTTTAGCTCCAGGCTAAAATAGCCAAAAAGTCAAAAAACTAAAAGCCAACCCACATCCCAGACGAAGCCTAAATTTGTTTGTTAAGATCCAACCTACAATTCTTATTTAATGCCAAAAATACGACAAATATTAAAATTAAATTTCTTTATATTAAATAACTTACAAGGTAATGCATACCTAGAGCCTGGTGCGGTAGTTTTATATTGTCTAACCACCATATTGTTGGTTGTTAGTTCACATCCATTGTGGGGCGTGGGGGATGTTTCTGTTTCCTTTCCCCTAAGATCTAGGTTAGAGTAGGTACTAACGAGTAATTAAAATTAAAAATAAAAAGTTGATTTTAAAATTATATTAAGCATTAAAAACAAAAACCAAAAAAAATAGCCAATGAATCAAACTTTACAAAAGAAAATACTCTTTCTGTTGGAAAAATAGAGTAAAGCATAATAGTAAAAATTATACAAGTGATATACTTTTAAGTCCTATATATTTGATAACTTATTCCCAAAAAATTCAATTCTCATATGATATATTTTATTCCAAGTTTACCCTCAACGTTAAAATATATATGAATAACAATTTTATAAAAATAATAATTTATTTAAAAATATTTTTAGAATTTAAGAATAATCAAATTTTATTAAACAAAAGCTTATAAAATTCATTATTTTATCTCACAATTTGAAAAAAATATGAATTTTCAACAATATTATTTTCCACTATTTTTCAAGGGAATATTAATAAAATTAGACACTTTTAATTATTTTACCAATTTATTTTTGATCATGTGAGATAAAAGAAAATGATTTATGACATAGTTCTTTTGATCAAATTGTTCATCATTTTGTTTGATGAAATTTGTTTAATTTTGACAATTTAAAAACATAGTATTGAAGTAAATTAAAATTGTTTAAACAGTTAGTAATCATAATAAAGCATACCATTAGGAAAAATTGAACTTCTTGGGAATAAGTTATGAAAAAATAATTGTTAAATTTGGTAGAATTCACTGATAATCTTGGTCACAAAAAACTAATATATATGTTTGATTTCAATTTTCAAAATTCACTTTTGAGAAAATTCTACATTTTCGTTTTTCATATTTTTTTGTTTTCACTGAATTTTTTTAATATTTTAAACATTTTACTTTTTAGCTCCAGGCTAAAATAGCCAAAAAGTCAAAAAACTAAAAGCCAACCCACATCCCAGACGAAGCCTAAATTTGTTCGTTAAGATCCAACCTACAATTCTTATTTAATGCCAAACATACGACAAATATTAAAATTAAATATCTTTATATTAAATAACTTACAAAGTAATGCATACCCAGAGCCTGGTGCGGTAGTTTTATATTGTCTAACCACCATATTGTTGGTTGTTAGTTCACATCCATTGTGGGGCGTGGGGGATGTTTCTGTTTCCTTTCCCCTAAGATCTAGGTTAGAGTAGGTACTAACGAGTAATTAAAATTAAAAATAAAAAGTTGATTTTAAAATTATATTAAGCATTAAAAACAAAAACAAAAAAAAAATAGCCAATGAATCAAACTTTACAAAAGAAAATACTCTTTCTGTTGGAAAAATAGAGTAAAGCATAATAGTAAAAATTATACAAGTGATATACTTTTAAGTCCTATATATTTGATAACTTATTCCCAAAAAATTCAATTCTCATATGATATATTTTATTCCAAGTTTACCCTCAACGTTAAAATATATATGAATAACAATTTTATAAAAATAATAATTTATTTAAAAATATTTTTAGAATTTAAGAATAATCAAATTTTATTAAACAAAAGCTTATAAAATTCATTATTTTATCTCACAATTCGAAAAAAATATGAATTTTCAACAATATTATTTTCCACTATTTTTCAAGGGAATATTAATAAAATTAGACACTTTTAATTATTTTACCAATTTATTTTTGATCATGTGAGATAATAGAAAATGATTTATGACAGTTCTTTTGATCAAATTGTTCATCATTTTCTTTGATGTAATTTGTTTAATTTTGACAATTTAAAAACATAGTATTGAAGTAAATTAAAATTGTTTAAACAGTTAGTAATCATAATAAAGCAAACCATTAGGAAAAATTGAACTTCTTGGGAATAAGTTATGAAAAATAATACTTAATTGTTAAATTTGATGGAGTTCACTGATAATCTTGGTCAAAAAAAACTAATATAAATGTTTGCTTTCAGTTTTCAAAATTCACTTTTTAAAAAATTTTACTTTTTCGTTTCCATATTTTTTTGTTTTTACTGAATTTTTTTAATATTTTAAACATTTTACTTTTTAGCTCCAAGGTAAAATAGCTAAAAAGTCAAAATACTAAAAGCCAACTCACATCCCAAACAAAGCCTAAATTTGTTCGTTAAGATCCAACCTATAATTGATATTTAATGCCAAAAATATGATAAAAATCAAAATTAAATATCATTATATTAAATAACTCACAAACATAATCATACCCATAGCCTTGTGCGATAGTTTTATGTTGTCAGACCACCATAATGTAAGTTGTTAGTTCACGTCCCCTGTGGGGTGTAGGGGGATGGTTCTGTTTCCTTTCCTCTAAGATCTAGGTTAGAGTAGGTACTAACGAGTAATTAAAATTAAAAATAAAGAGTTGATTTTAAAATTATCTTAAGCATTAAAAAAAAAAAAAATAGCCAACGAATCTAACTTTACAAAAGAAAATACTATTTCTGTTGGAAAAAGAGAGTAAAGCATAATAGTAAAAATTATACAAGTGATATACTTTATGTCCTATATATTTGACAACTTGTTCCCAAAAAATTCAATTCTCTTATTATATATTTTATTCCAAATTTACCCTACACGTTAAAATATATATGAATGACAATTTTATAAAAATAATAAGTTTTTTTTAAATTATTTTTAGAATTTAAGAATAATCAAATTTTGTTAAACAAAAGCTTATAAAATTCATTATTTTATCTCACAATTTGAAAAAAAAAAAAATGAATTTTCAACAATATTATTTTCCACAATTTTTTAATGGAATATTAATAAAATTAGACACTTTGAATTTGTTGAACATTTTATTTTTGATCATGTGAGATAATAGAAAATGATTTATGACATAGTTCATTTGATCAAATTGTTCATAATTTTGTTTGATGTAATTTGTTTAATTTGGACAATTTAAAAACATAGTATTGAAGTAAATTAAAATTGTTTAAACAGTTAGTAATCATAATAAAGCAAACCATTAGGAAAAATTGAACTTCTTGGGAATAAGTTATGAAAAATAAGACTTAATTGTTAAATTTGATGGAGTTCACTGATAATCTTGGTCACAAAAACTAATATAAATGTTTACTTTCAGTTTTTAAAATTCACTTTTCAAAAAATTTTACTTTTTTATTTTTCATATTTTTTTGTTTTGACTGAATTTTTTTAATATTTTAAACGTTTTACTTTTTAGCTCCAATGTAAAATAGCTAAAAAGTGAAAATACTAAAAGTCAACCCACATCCCTAACGAAGCCTAAATTTGTTCGTTAGGATCCAACCTATAATTGATATTTAATGCCAAAAATATGATAAAAATCAAAATTAAATATCATTATATTAAATAACTCACAAACTAAATCATACCCATAGCCTTGTGCGATAGTTTTATGCTGTCAAACCATCATAATGTAAGTTGTTAGTTCATGTCCCCTGTGAGGCGTGGGGGGATGGTTCTGTTTCCTTTCCTCTAAGATCTAGGTTAGAGTAGGTACTAACGAGTAATTAAAATTTAAAATAAAAAGTTGATTTTAAAATTATGTTAAACATTAAAAAAAAAAAATAGCCAATGAATCTAACTTTGCAAAAAAAATGCTATTTGCTGTTGGAAAAAGAGAGAGTAGCATAATAGTAAAAATTATACAAGTGATATACTTTAAGTCCTATATATTTGATAACTTGTTCCCAAAAAATTCAATTCTCTTATGATATATTTTATTCCAAATTTACCCTACACGTTAAAATATATATGAATAACAATTTTATAAAAATAATAATTTATTTAAAAATATTTTTAAAATTTAAGAATAATCAAATTTTATTAAAAAAAAAGCTTATAAAATTCATTATTTTATCTCGCTATTTGAAAAAAATATGAATTTTCAACAATATTATTTTCCACAATTTTTTAATGAAATATTAATAAAATTAGACACTTTGAATTTGTTTACCAATTTATTTTTGATCCTGTGAGATAATAGAAAATTATTTATGACATAGTTCTTTTGATCAAATTGTTCATAATTTTGTTTGATGTAATTTGTTTAATTTTGACAATTTAAAAACATAGTATTGAAGTAAATTAAAATTGTGTAAACAGTTAGTAATCGTAATAAAGCATACCATTAGGAAAAATTGAACGTCTTGGGAATAAGTTATGAAAAATAAGACTTAATTGTCAAATTTGATAGAATTCACTGATAATCTTCGTCACAAAAAACTAATGTATATGTTTGGTTTCAGTTTTCAGGCTTCATTTTTCAGAAAATTCTACTTTTTTGTTTTTCATATTTTTTGTTTTCACTGAATTTTTTTAATATTTTAAACATTTTTTTTAATTTTTAGACACACTTTAACATAAATACCCTTAAAAAGTATAATATTTGTGAAAAAAATCTGTTAAAAAATTCATTAAATACCAAAAATATAAAAATTCAATACATTTTTCATATTTTTGTATATTTATTAATTTTTTAAAATATTTTTCACAAATATTTTATAATTTAGATTCATCTAAATACGGTGCATCTAAAAAAGTAAATAAATTATTTAAAATTTTAAAAATATTCACTAAAAATAAAAAATATAAAAAATAAAAAAATTAGCAATTCCACTTACAACCTCTAAATTATTGTTTGAATTAAGTTTTGAAAATTATTTAAAAAATAAAAAAATAAAATAAAATAATTTAAAATGCTAAATTAAAAAAATTAAAGCCAAACAATAAGACCAACAACCTCTTATCATACCTAAAATTGACGACCTCAAATTAGCGCTCTACAGGCGTCCCTTTTTGTTTACACAGAGTGCTTAGGACATGTGTTTGAACACTATAGGGTTCGTTTCGAAAGTGGGTTGGATTTTTAATTTTTTTATTTATTTTTTTTTTTGACTATTTTAGTTTAGAAATAAAATGTCTCATTTCAGAAGGATTTTTAGTTTTTTTGTGAGAAAAAAAATGCAATGATTACAGATTAGATGTGATGTTTTGTCTTATTAAATTAAAAAAATTATTTTATTTTTTTGTGACTATTTTAATCGAAAAAGCCCAAACCCACCCTTCCCAAACTAGCCCTATATTTGGCAATAATTTTTTAAAAATATAAGATACAACACGTGAGAATGGACAAAAATGTTATAAAAATAAATTAATAAATAAATATTAAAAAAAATAAATAAAAAAAAACGTTTCTAGCTGGATGCAAAACGACAAATGAAAAAAGAGAAAAACTACCTTCAATTTCTCAAGATAGAAAGCAGGGTTCATAATCCTTCTATGCTTAGCCCATTTCTCACCCTCATAGCCAGCAAGGCCAGAAATTGGCAAGCTAAGGGTAGGACTTGGTGTTGGCTTTTTGAAATTATTGTTCTTCAGCAAAATTTCTTCGATTAGTTGAGGCTCCATTATCAGTGCTGTGGGACTCGTCCCCGTCCATATCACACACTTCTTACCTGCACGTTATATGGACCATCATCATAGCCTAGATTAGCAGGGTTGTTTGGAATCTTGTTCAAAAAAAAAAACTTCTTTTTTTTTTTTCTTTTTTTTTATGAGCAAAAATAATGGGAAGTCTGAAATCTCTACTTTTTGCACTAAAAAAAAAAAACAATAAGCTAGCTTTGACAAGAGGATAGTAACAAACAACCATAACAAGAGGATAGTTTTTGTCCTCTGTCAAATTGTCTAATTTTTTGGCTCAATCTCACTGATGAAGAAAGGAGGGAAAAAAAAAAACTAATTTGAAATTAAATAATTTACCAACATTCATCTCTTGGTATAATCTTCATCTCAGTAAGAAGCTCATTAGCAAAGGAATTTTGTATCCCAGAATAAACCCATATCCTTGTCTTAATCTAAAAGGATCAAAAATTATAAATATACCTCTGAAATTTATTTAAAATATAAATTATTTTTTGTAATTTTAAAAATTATATCTCACCCTTCAAAGTTTTTAAATTTCATAATAAATGGTCATTTTTATCAATAAATCATCAAATTAATTAACAATTTTTAATAATATCAAAAATATTTTTTAATTAATAATTCAACTAATTTTATCATTGTATAAAAACAGTTAAAATATTATTTTTTAAAATTAATTCTATTAAATAAAAAAATTATAAAAAAATTATAATTTTTTAAATCACAAGAAACAATTTATATTTTAAATAAATTATAAATTTTATTTGTCATTTATCTAAAAAAAAATTCTAATATGTAAAAAAACAGTGGCGATATACATACAATAGAGTGTTTTGAAAAAACAGTTAAAAATTATTTTTTAAATTTTTTTATGAGGGAAAAAAGTGAGTTAAAAATTAACGCTTCCCAAAATAATCGTTCGGAAGTGTGTCCGAAAAGTCCGAGATCTTGATTGCGTGTTGCTTATATTCCGTCAGATGGGCAGTGTGTCCGTGCGTGTGGGTAAACAAAATCAGGAAAAAATAACAAATAGTTTAAAGGAAAATGTCTCGTAACTCAAATTTTGTGGCTCAAAAGTGGTTCAAATGGCCAAAACGACGTCGTTTTGGCCATTTTTATGTTGTTCTGTACTCAAAACGACGTCGTTTCGGCCATTTGAACCACTTTTGAGCCACAAAATTTGAGCTATGTAGCATTGTCAGTTATTTGGGGTATTCTAAATACGTATACTTTTTGTCTTTTTATAAAAAGATGTACAGAAACGTAGAATGATAATGCAATGAAAAAAAAATAAAAAGATAAATTATTTAGAAAATGCCAAACCATCCCGTGTACGTACCTAATAGGTTGTGTAAACAGAAATATCAAACAATTTCAAAACAAAAAACAAAAGCACGATAAGACAAATTTTTTTGTGTTTTTTTTTTTTCTCTCACGATTTCTCATCAAATCATGTTATCCAAACAGAGTGAAACAGAAAAACGAAAAAAAAAAAAAGTGACTCACCATACTTGTTGGCAATGTGATGGTGAAAGGGGAGGACACGTGGGAGGACATTGTTATCGTGAAGATGGAGAGGTTTGGAGCAAGCTTGTCTGGTAATG
This sequence comes from Camellia granthamiana, assembly GCA_036172215.1. Taxonomy (NCBI): domain Eukaryota; kingdom Viridiplantae; phylum Streptophyta; class Magnoliopsida; order Ericales; family Theaceae; genus Camellia; species Camellia granthamiana. The sequence continues at coordinate 39,159,819 of CM069913.1, forward strand.
CTCATGATATCTCTGATATCTCCATAGAAGAGCCTATGTGGATTTCCATGGAGACCTTGCTTTCTCAGCAACCTCTCAAGTTTCTTCGGCTTCAACCATAACCAATTCAACACTTTCCATAACCCTAATACTTCAACAATCAACCCCATCCAGATCCATATTGCTACTGAACCACTACTACTCCTCGCTTCCATTTTCAACGCCTCCAAGCTCTCTCTCTCTCTCACTCTCACTCTCACTCTCACTCTCACACAGAGATCTCCTAACTTCAACCTGACAAATGAGAGACTACTGAAGGGCCTCTTTTTATGCCCATTTTGTATTTGGTAATTAAAAGGTTTTTCAAATTTTTGTACCAAAAGTGGTTTTCAAAAAGAAAATTGCTTTATACCACTAATTTAACACCACTAATACATCACAAAAGATTTGATATTATGTGGACCTTATTATTAATGCGATAGTTTAGTCTTTATTTTATTTTATTTTTTTATTTTTTTTTCCACTTGTCAGCTCATTAGTGGTGCTTTTAAAGCTGCTGATTTAGTGCTTTAAGTGGTGTTTTGAGAAGTTGGTAAAAAGTTAATTTTTTGATTTTTTTAATCTATTTTATCTTTTTATGAGTAAAAAATGTAAAAGATAATGTGACCTGAATAAAAAGCTAAAAGTTAATTTTTTATTTGGTTGCCAAAGCACCCTTAAATCAGAACTGTTTCAAAAAATCCTCGTGATGCACGAGAAAGTGAGTGTTTGGGAAGTGGCTATTTTAGAAATTTTTAGACTTTTTAGCTATTTTAATAGGCTATTTTAGTTTTTGTGTTTAGAAAGATATGATGGATTTTTATTTGAGTTGGTGTATTGAAAAATATATTGAAATGGTGTTTGAAGTTAAAATCATAAATTTATCACTAACCTCACGTTTTTCAAAATTAATTTAAAGGAGCAAAATTGTAATTTACCAGCCTGTCACTGTGACAGTGGTAGGATGTGCCTACACTGTCACACACTGTCACAGTAACAGCCCACTGCCGGCCTATCTATTTATTTATTTATTTTTATTTTTTATTTAAACCATTGATTTAGAAACTTTTAAGGTTTTTTTTTTTTTTTCTTTTTTTTCAAGCCTATTTTAACTTTAAAGTTAAGTTCCAAAGACTCCCAAAATATCACAACACGCGATTCGGACAAAAACGAAACTCGTTTCTTTTCGAAGAACTAATTTGGGTGCCTGGTTGTGCGTTCAAAATATCTGTTTAGTTAATTTTAAAATCATAAGCTAAGTATGAAATTATATTTTAGATTATGAGTTTTGAGAAGGTTGAAAAAAAAAATTATTTAATTATAAATTTTAAAAACAGTTTGAATTTTAAAAAGAGTTTCTAATTATATTTTAAGTTTTGAGTTTTATTTTAAAATTTTTTGTATTTATTTTTTTATATATTTAAAAAATTTCTTAATTTTATTTTTTTGGCTAAATATTTTTTATTATAAATATTTTTTTTATGTGCATTGTATTTACTACATGCGTGTCCTGTATTTTTTCAAAATATTTTAAATATTTATAAATATAAAATGAGTTGAAGTTTTTTATTTTAAAAATATATTTTTTATTTTAAATATTTTATTTTATTTTATTATATTTAAAAAAAATTGAATTGCCCATATATATCTAAATCATGACAAATTATTTGACCAATACTTAAAAAAATAACAAAATATTTTTTTGAAAAAATAAAAAATAAAAAATAATTTTAAAGAACAAAATAAAAAAAAATGAATTTTTTTTAAACAGAATTTTGAAAAGAGTTTGATTATGAGTTTTGAAAAAAGTTTTTGAATTGATTTTGAATTGTGTTTTTGGTTATGAGTTTTGAAAATAATTTTTGAGTTGAGTTTTCAATGTGTTTGATTATGAGTTATAAAAAGAGTTTTGAAATTTTTTGATTGAAATCATAATTCCAAAACTAAATCAAAATATGTTAATTATGGAAAATTTTTGAATAATTTAGTCTGAGTACGTAAAACAGCTAACACGTAAAAAAGCCGCTCAGATCCCTTATGACAATGAATTCTACTTTGAATCGTTTAAATGCTATGTCGTTCCCCTCAAGCGACGCGTTGCTCCTGCCTCCGGATGTTTCGAAAAGTGAGCAAGAGGCGCCGTATCGACGCCTGGGTGCGATGAAAAATGGGCAAAGGTTACTGCGTTTTTCTAGACGAGCGCGAGTAAAGAAGTTAGTCCAATATTATAGGTTTAGGGTAGCCACTTGGAATATAGAAACCTTAACTGGTAAGACGATAGATTTGGTAGATGTTATGATTAGGAGGATAGTTAATATAGCATGTGTACAAGAAACTAAGTGGACAGGTGAGAAAGTTAGAGAAATTAAGGATACCGGTTTTAAACTATATTATAGTGATAAGGATAGACATAGGAATGGTGTAGAAATCATAGTTGCCAAGAGTCTTGTGGAAAATGTAGTGGTGGTCATTAGAAAAGGGGATAAGATTACATTAGTTAAACTAGTTATTGAAGGGAATATAGTGAACATTATTAGTGCATACACCCCTCAAGTAGGATTAGATGATCAGGCTAAGAGAGATTTTTGGGAGTGAATGGATGAGATCTTACAAGAGATACCTGTAGGAGAGAATCTAGTTATAGGTGGAGATTTTAATGGTCATGTAGGCATGAATAAACTAGGTTATGAAAGGATACATGGTGGATACGGTTTTGGTAATAGAAATGAGGCTGGAGAGAGTATCTCAGATTTTGCATTGACTTCTGATCTGGCGATGGCCAATACTATATATAAGAAGGAGGAGCATTTAATAACGTTTAAGAGCCTAAAATGCAATGATTGTAAGGTGATTCCTAGAGAGAGCATGGCCTTTCAATATAAGATTTTGGTACTAGATTTATGTTTTAAAGGGCAATACCAAGTTAGGAAGGATGGTAGGCGTCGTAGGACGAGATGGTGGGATCTAAAAGGGAATAAACTAAAAATAGTTTAAAAATAAAATGGATAAGAAAGATACTTGGGTCTTGGAAGATGATGCTAACACTATGTGAAACTCAATCGCCAATTGTATGAGGAGAATCTCAAGGGAAGTGCTTGAAGAGTCGAAAGGAACGACACCCAGCTCTAGGGAAACTTGGTGGTGGAAAGAAGAGGTTCAAGCGGTTGTTAAGACCAACAAAAAAAAAGGAGGGGGGGCTTTAAAAAGTAGCAGAATGATAGAATTGAGAAAAACCTTAAGGGCTATAGATTGGTTAATAAAGAGGTCAAAAAAGTAGTGAAAGAGGCTAAGTTGAAAACTTATGATGACCTATACACTAGACTAGATAATAAGAAGGGAGAGAAAAGAGTATACAAATTTACTAAGATACGATAGAGGAAAATAATAGATTTTAATCAAGTTAAGTGCATCAAGAGTGAGGATTCGAAGGTATTAGTGAAGGATGAAGAGATTAAGGAGAGATGGAAGAACTATTTTGAAAAACTATTAAATGAGGAACATAAAGGTACGTCAATAGGAGAAGAAATAACCAATAATACGATAAACTAAGACTATCGGTTCTATTGCAGAATTAGGAACTTTGAAGTGGAGACTGCACTTCAGAAGATGAAATCAAATAAGGCTTTAGGACCCTACGATATCCCTATTGATGCTTGGAAATGTTTGGATAAAAAAGGGGTTACTTGGTTGATTGGGTTGTTTAGTAAAATTTTGTTGACTAGGAACATGCCAGATGAGTGGAGAAAAAATATTTTAGTGTCAATCTATAAAAATATAGGAGATGTCCAGGATTGCAACAATTATAGAGAAATCAAACTAATGTGTCATATAATGAAAGTATAGGAGAGGGTGATGGAACACCGATTGCGAGATATAATAGAGGTGTCAAAGAATCAATTTAGGTTTATGCCTGACAGGTCAACAATGGAAGCGATGTATTTTTTGAGGAGAGTAAGAGAAAAATATACAGAAAAGAAAAAAGACATTCATATGGTGTTTATCAACTTTAAGAAAGCATATGATAGAGTGACTCAGATATAATATGGTGGGTGTTAGAGAAGAAATAAGTGACAAAATGTTACATTAATGTGATTAGGGACATGTATGAAGGGGTAGTGACCACTGTTAGATCGCCTGCTGAAGAGACAAATGAATTTCCTATCACTGTAGGTTACACCAAGGATCTACCTTAAGTCCTTATCTTTTTGCTTTAGTTATGGATGAGTTAACGAGAAATATTCAGGATGACGTGCCATGATGTATGCTTTTTGCAGACGATATCGTACTAGCGGATGAGACTCGAGAATGAGGTAACACAAAGTTGGAGATTTTGAGAAAAATACTTGAATCTAAAGGATTCCGGATAAGTAGAACAAATTAAGACAGAGTACATAAAGTGTAAATTTAGTAACAGTAACAATGAAAGCAAAGGAGAAATGAAGATTGAGAACCGAGAACTGCCTAAGAGTGAACATTTTTGTTATTTAGAGTCAATTATCACAAACGGCGAGGGAGCTTGATGCGAATATGGCCCATAGGATTAAGGCGGAATGGAGTAAGTAGAGCAGTGCATCTGGGGTGCTGTGCGATAAACGAATACCCACTAGACTCAAAGGTAAGGTCTATAGAACGGCTATTAGATCAGCGATGTTGTATGGGTCGGAATGTTGGGCAACCAAAAAACAACATGTAGATAAGAAGAATGTGGCTAAGATGAGGACACTAAGGTGAATGTGTGGCAAAACTAGACAAGATAGAATTAGAAATGAGTGTATTTAGGAATAGATAGGAGTAGCACCGATAGAAGATAAGTTGAGAGAGAATCAATTGAGATGATTTGGTCATATTCAATGGAGACCAACAGAGGCAGTAGTGAAGAGATGCGATGCAGTGATGGTAGATGAAAGTGTTAAGGGGTCGGGTAGGCTTAGATTAATGTTGGCTAGCGTTGTAAATAGAAATATGCATCTACTTAACGAAATGACCTTTGATAGAGCCGCGTAAAAAAGAAGGATTCATGTAACCGATTCCATTTAATGGGATTTAAGACTTGATTTGGTTGGTTGGTTGGTTCGTAGTATTACTGAAAGGTTAAACACTCAAAATAATATTTTTAAGTTTTTAACTTATTCTTTTTAATTAATGTTTTAATTTTATTTTATTTTTTTGTACTTTTTACATTTACAATAATACTTTAAAAAGAATAAAATTTGTGAATTTTTTTTAACAAAAAACATAAAAATTTAATACGTTCTTATAATTTTTTATACTCCTAAATATTTTACTTTATAAATATATATAGATTAAGGGAAAATTATACAATAGTTTTGGAGTATCATGTGGTCATATTCTCTTATCAATCACCATTCATTATGTCCTCTCACATTCCTCAATCACTTAATATAAATAATTAATACCCCGCTTTGTCCACAAATTATACTACCATGGGCCATATTCCCAAACTACCGAATAATCGCCATATAGTAAGAACATCTCCAAGAGACTCTTTACCCTAGACATATTTGTTATTATAACTAAAATCATCATATTTTAGTCACTTTAATGGCTAGCTATTACAATACTCCCTCCGTTTTAAAATATTGGTCTTTTATTTTATTTTTTATTATTCTAAAATAGAAAAATGATTGGGACCTCTAATTTAGAGGTACCACTAGTGATGTGGCAGTGGGTCCCCCACTGCCACAGCCAATCAGGTGTCTTGAATTTTTTTTTTTTTTTTTTCCCTTTTCCACCTCATTAGAGGTGGTTTAGAGTTGCCTTTTTAGAGGTATGTAGCATGGTTGTTCTAAAATATTAGTATTTTTTCAAATATTAATGAATAAAATAATATAAATTTACTATTTTGCCCTTATTTTAAATTCATTAATAACATAAAAAAGTATAATTATGACAATTAATATTCTCAAAAAAATGTACTATCAAAGGATAATTTTGAAATGAGCTGGGCTTTCCCCCAGTCAAAATGGACTGGAGGGTATTGTTGGACCCGTGGGGTCCACCACCTGTCTCATCGGATATCAATAGCTATCTCATCGGATCAGATTTTTGTCAACAGTTTAGTTTTTCATCGTCTTTTTTTTCAATATAATACTGATTTGATCACGTAATTATCGATATCCAATTAACGTGACTTTTTATAAGTATATTGTACTCGACGAGTTTTACACATTAAACAGTTTAGATTATCAAAACGGAACCTGTGGTGGGCCTCCACAAGACCAACAGTACCCTCCAGCATTGTTTTCAGACCCGGACCGGACCAGTTGAACCGGGCCTTGTTCCGGTCCGGTCAACCCCCTAAACCCAGATAGGGGCCAAAACCGGGAAAACCCGGTGACCTAGTGGTCGAACCGGTAAAACCGGTGACCCAGTGGTCGGACCGGCCAGAACCGGTCTGTTTTTTTTTTTTTTTTTTGGGTTTTATTTTTTTTTATTTTCTTTATTTTCTTTCTTTCTTTCTTATATATTTATATATATATATATATATTTTTCAAAATTTTGACTAAAAATTCTTATTTCAAGAGTCTCCTCTCATAAGAAAGAGTCTCATTGAAAGTTTGAGAAGATTATAAAAGTCTATTCCTATTTATAGGAAAAGTTTTTTCAAAAAGAACCTACAAAATTCTATGTGGGATTCAATCAAATTATTTGAAACATATTGATTGGAGGGAGAGTTGAAAATTTCATTTCCCTCCAAAATTAAATCTAGCATTCAATCAATTTATTTGGAGGGAATGTTTAAAAAATTTAATTTCTTTGAAATAAGTGACTTTTTTTTTTTATCAATTATAACTTTATTAAATGTTATTGATAAATATTATGCAACAATTTTTATTTTTATTTGATTATTTATATATATTTTTATTTATTTATAATTTATAATTATATTTTTTAATTATATAATATTAATTATGACGTCACGGTTCGACCGCTTTGACCCGATGGTTGAACTGGTGACCCGTCCACCAGGTCCCTTTTCCGGTTCACTCACCGGTCTGGTTTTGAAAACATTGCCCTCCAGTATATGGAAGCCAACCCCTTTTGAAAAATTAATATTTTTAAAATATAATAATTGTACTATAAAAAAAAAGTTAAGTTCTCCAAAATGAATCATTATTTTGAGACGGATGGAGTAATTATTTTAATAAAATTCTTCGATACTAATTATATTTGAAAAGTCTTAAAATGCTCTTTCAATAATTTGTCTATAAATAGATAAAATAAGGAGTAATATTGAAATATATAAATAAAAAAAATTATAAAGAGTATATATTTTTTATATTTTAACTAGTAAAAAATAAAAAGTGTGATGAGCATTGCTTTATGTGAATCCAAAAAGTAAAATTTTAATTAAAATATTAAAAAAATTACTAAAAACTAAAAATTATAAATTAAAAATTCTAAAAAATAATTTTTAAAAACTGCCTGGTGGGCTTCACTTCACTACGATGCAATTCAAAAATTTGGCTATACGTGTAGATTGTTTATTATAAAAATTAAATTGATCTAATAAATGTGTTTATGTATTTTAATTGATATTGCTTTTTTAAAAAAATAGATAACAAAAATTATTTGAAAAATAAATTGTTTATTTTAAATTTTATTTGCAGACAAATCTGATGAACTAATGAATTATGATTGTTGGATTAATTTAATATTTTATATAAATAATATATAATAAAATAAATAATTTAAATTGTTGAAGTAAAATAATAAGGCCCACAATAAAATGAGTGGTGTTACATGCACCAATTAGTGTATCAACACTAGTTATGACATTATTATTGATCCCACTTATTATATAAATTACAAATACTAAAAATATCTTAAATTATGTCACATCATCAATTGATACATTAGTTACCACACTAATTTGTACATATATCATTAGTCCAATAGAATAGACAGCTCGTTTGGAAAGTTTAGTTTTGAGCTTTTTTGATTAAAATAGTTTAAAAAACTAAAAAACCAACCCAAAGTCTATCTAAAAAAGAAATTATTTCATGGGACACCACACCACATGGCTCGTCAATGATCAATAACCAAAAAAAAAAAAGAAAAGCAGCTAGGGTTAAAGCTGGGCATAGGGTTATCCGACCGGCTCAAACCGCCCTACCCAATCCGATCCGCACATGTATGGGCGGTTTTGCAAATACATTAGGGTCGGGTGCGGTTTGGATTATGGGTGATTTTCGGGTTGCGAGCGGGTTGCGGGTTTGAACCGCACCCACACAACCCACCCGCATTAACCTTTTTTTTTTTTTTTTTAATTTCAAATCTGGACCGTTCAATTCAATCTTCACTTCATGTAACAAACAAAACCAAAAAAACCCTAATAATACGCACGCAGCTCTCTCATTCCTCTCATCTCATCTCATCTCATCAGTCTCTCTCTCACTCTCTCTCTCACTTTCTCATTTTCATCTACACAGATCGACTCATCACCGATCGACCTCGCAAGATCGACTCCTCACCCATCGACCTCACTCTCTCATCATAATGATCAATCTCACAGGTAAGCCGTTCTCTCTATCTCTCATCAGTCTCTCTCTCTCATTCCTTTTATCTCATCTCATCTCATCAGTCTCTCTCTCACTCTCTCATTTTCGTCTGCACAGATCGACCTCGCAAGATCGACTCCTTACCGATTGACCTTACGGATAAGCCTCTCTCTTTCTCTCTCATCTCATCAGATCTGTTATTTATTTGGAATTAAATCTGTTTGGAATTAAATATGTTCATTTCTATTAGGCAATCATATCTGTGTTTTTATTTTTATTTTTATTTTTAATGGCAACAAATCTCTGAGTTGGAATTAAATCTATCGATTTCTGTTCGGAATTAAATCTGTGATTGGAATTAAATATGTTCATTTCTGTTAGGCAATCAGATTTGTGTGTGTGTGTGTGTGTGTTTTTTTTTTTTTTTTTGTGGCAACAGATCTCTGTGTTGGAATTGAATCTGTTGATTTCTGTTTAGAATTAAATCTGTGATTGGAATTAAATCTGTTCATTTCTGTTAGGCAATCAAATCTGTTTCTTTTTTTTTTTTTTTTGGTGGCAACAGATCTCTGAGTTGGAATTAAATCTATTGATTTTTGTTTGGAATTAAATTTGTGATTGGAATTAATCTGATCATTTAGGTAGTCAGATCTCTTTTTTTTTTTTTGGCAATAGATATTTGAGTTGGAATTAAATCTGTTGATTTCTATTTGGAATTAAATCTGTGATTGGAATTAAATCTGTTGATTTCTAAACCGCAAACCACCCGCAACCACCCGCACATTTACAAACCCTATCCGCACAAACCGTAAACCGCACTGCGGGCGGTTGCGATTTGACTTTTCTCCAAACCGCATAGGTGCGGGCGGGTCAAAACCAAACCGCAAACCGCACAAAACTGATCCGTGAACACCCCTAGCTAGGGTCCAAAATTTGAGACCATAATTTATTTAAAAATATATATATGTAATGAAAATTAAATTGATAAAATATAAAATTTACATATGAAATAAATTTAAATTATTAATATAAAATTTTGAATAATTTTTGAAATTTTATGTTTGAATTCGTAACAGTACTGATAACAAAATGATGAGTAATAGTATCTTTGTAATAATGTTTAAGAGCTTTAATGTAACTTTAATGGTCCTGTTTGGTAGAGCTGTGAAAAAGTGCTTATAGCTTATGCCTAAACAGCTTATAGCTTATAACTATGAACATAAGCTGATTTCTGACTTATAAATTAAGCATCTCCTGCCCCACTCAAAGAATAAGCTGATTTTTGACTTCCAAAAAATTATAAGCTATAAGTTATAAACTAAACCAAACACATCAAAATAGCTTAAATTAAGCTGAAAGCTGAAATAAGCAGCTTTTAAGCTACACCAAACAGGCACAATGATGTGGAGAATATCACGAAGATAGAAACCACACTCCTCTCTCTATCTCTCTCTGCTCTTTTTCTTTTACCTCATTAGAGTTTCATTTAGAGTTATGTATCGTACCCTTGCCATCTTTCCCTAATTTAGGGTGGTTTGAGATGATCTAAATAAGTACATTTTTTGACTTTTTATGAAATATGAGTTGAATATGGATTGAGTTTAAATTGATATAATAACAAAATAATGTAATTTAAATAAGATAATATGATTTAAATAGGATAATAATTTTTTAATTTTTTAATTTTTTAAATTATGAAAAGATCTTAACAGATCTGGATACTCTGTCCAGTTTTTCTGTACGGAGATCACGTGGAACGTACAGGTGAAACATTGATTTAACTCATCAACATACATAAGTCTTAGAGATGAACTTTTTCAATTTTTTATTTTTTATTTTTTATTTTTCTGATTTGTCTAGTCAAATATTTATGTTGGGGGTGTTTGGGGAGCAAGGATCCTCGGCCGCCCTTTTCGGCGGCCGTCCCGGCAGCCCCCCAAAACGACGTCGTTTTGGGGGTTTTTTCCCTTTTTTTTTTTTTTCTTTTCTTCTTCCTTGTTTGAACAGATCAGAACCAGAGGGGAGGGAGGGGAAGAAGAGAGAGAGGGGGAGAGGAGGGGAAGAAGAGGGAGTCGCCGGTGGGCCGGACTGGAGGGGGCCATAACCAGTGGGGGAGAAGGAGGAGGAGGAGGCGGAGGCGGAGGAGACGGCGGTGCGGCGGTGCTGCGACGAGCTGGATCGGGCGACGATCGGACTGCTGCGACGGCCGGCGGCGAGGTGACGAGCTGTGACGGCGACGATCGGACCTCCTCCTCCCTCCTCCCTCCCCTCCCCTCCCCTCCGCTCCGCTCTGCTCTGGTTTCTGAAGCAAGAACGAAAAAAAAAAAAAAAAAAAAAAAAAAAAAAAAAAAAAAAAAAAAAAAAACCCCAAAACGACGTCATTTTGGGGGGCTGCCGGGTAGGGCGGCCGATGATCCAAATTCGTGTTTGGGAGCCTAGCTTTAAGGTTAAAATAGCTTCAAAAATAATTTTAACCTAAAAGTTCTTAAATCAAAAGTTTAAAAAAAAAAATAAATAATAAAAAATAAATAGGTCGGCAGTGGGCTATCACTGTCACAGTGACGCGTAGGTAAATTACAATTTTATCTCTTTAGATTAATTTTGAAAAATGTGAAATTAGAGACAAATTTGTCATTTTAACTTCAAACATTATTTTAACACATTTTTCAATACACCAAATTAAATAAAAATTTATCCTATCTTTCTAAACACAAAAACTAAAATAGCTTAAATAGCTCAAAAGCCTTTAAAATAATCACTTCTCAAACACCCCCCTTTTATTCTAATATATAAAGTAAAGACTTTAAATTTTTCCAAAATACCCCTATAGTTATGTAAGAAAAAAAGAAAAAGGGACAAGGCCTAAAACTAAGATGATGAGTTTGGAAAAGTAAGTCCTAACCACTTGAACAACAAATATTATATATGTATTTTTTTTTTTTATCATTATTCATATATTATACAATTTTTTAAAATTATACATACATCGCGTGTGCGGCCGTTGGTAACCTAAAAATGTAAAGTTCTTTGAAATTTTTTTTTAAAATATTAACTAAAAAAAAAAAACAACAAATTAATAAAAAATAAATCCCACATTTGTATCATTTATATAATATTAATTATAACATAATCACAATATTTAAAGATACATCCCACAATTTGTTCGTAATTTTTATATTAATGTTATTTGCATATATACAAACATTATTTTAATATAATTGAAAAAAAAAAAAAAAAACTTTTACCTGGCGCACTTGGCAATATTTTGGAAAGTATGTTAAAAATCATTTCTTAACTTTTAACCTATTGCATCTCTAAAAACAAGTTAAAAAAAAAAAAAAAAAAAACAAAACAAAACAAAAAGTCAACTTTTTAGTCTTCGTTTGGAAAGAGCTAAAATAGTTTGGCTTTTTGGCATTTTTAGCCTGGATTTTTTTTAGCCTAGTTTGGTTTTATTTTTGATATTTTTGACTTTTGTAAGAGAAAAAGTATAATGATTATAGTTTTGATGTAACATTTTGTCTTATTTACTTATGTAGCTAATTTTATCTTTTTTATTTTTTAGCCAAAAAGCTAAAACCAAACATAATTTTAACTATCTTCTCAAAATACCCCTCAATTGTCTTGCGTTGCGTGACATTATTTTTTATCTTTACCACTTTTTTTAAAAATGTGTAATTTTTTTTTTTTAATTTTTTTGATTCATTTAGGTTTCATTTGGAAATAGATTTTTTTTAATAACGTTTTTATGTTTGAGCTAAAATATGATGTAAAAAAAATTAGTAGGTTGTAGAAGAACTTTTTTAGAAAATCTAAAAAAATATTAAAAATTTATTAAAGACAAAAAAAATTCAACTATTTATTATTATTTTTATTATTTTCCTAGTTCTTCTAGTATTCTAAAAATCTAAAACTTTTTAAAATATTTTTTTAAAAAAATATTACTAAAACATTCTCTCAAGAAAGTATTTGGCATCTTTAAAAAAATATAAAAAGTCAAAAAGTTACTAAAAAAGTTAAAAAGTTATCACTATAAAAAACAAATTTACACAAAAAAAAAAATACAACCAAAAAAGTCATTGACGTGATGGTACAGTCTGGACCAGATGGTACAAATTACCTAATTGGCTGAACAAAAAATTTACAAAAAAACTGTGTTGTTCGGCTCGTGGAGACCCGCCACGGGTCTCGTTTTGATAATTGGAATGGTTAATGTGTAGAACTCGTCGAGTACTATATGTCTATAAAAAATCACGTTGATCGGATATCGATAGTTATGTGATCAAATTAGTTTTGTATAAAAAAAAATGAACGATTAAAAATAAACGACTGAAATCAGATTTTTTTCAGTGGTTTATTTTTAATCGTCCATTTTTTTATACAAAACTAATTTGATCACATAGCTATCGATATCCGATCAAAGTGATTTTTTACAGACATATAATATTTGACGAATTTTACACATTAGATGATTTGGATTATTGAAATAGGACCCGTGGTAAACCCCTCCAGTCTGATGAAGGATTAGAAAAAAGTCTCATCCTATATATATAAAGGGCAATGCTGGGGACCCCCAGTGGGGGGCGACCCTCAGCACCCCCAGTGACAGTACCCCCAGTGACAATTGGCGCACTGCCAATGGCTCAAAAAAAAAAAATAATAATAATTTTGGACCAATCAGAGATGACCCTCAGCAACCCCACTGGGGGTCCAACTCATTTTCCATATATAAATCTGAAGCATGTCTGCCCCCACCCAGCAATTCAAATCATTCCGTACTTCCTTCAATAGTCACGGCCACTATGCATAGAGCATAGGGGTAAAATGGTAATTTTATTATTTTATATCATATTTTAATACATAAATTTTCACAAAAAGTCAAAAAGTTATTTTAAATAATCATCTTTTTTCCCTTAATTTTTTAATCTAAAAAAATCAAAAAATATATTTATTTAGGACATCCCAAACAACACGCCAGGTATCCATCCAACGAAAAAGTACATATTATTTTCTATGCGTCGTGTGTCGCGAGGCTTGAATTTAAAGCCAATTGTGACCCCATCTCTCATGGCTTTTCATTTACGACTGGTTGGTCCCCAATTTGGGCTATGTTTGGCATATATTTTTTTAGTTATTTTAGTTATAAAAAAAAAAATAAATTAATTAAAAGATGTCTTATTTAAATCATAATTATTTTATTTTTTTCTTATAAAGTTAAAAAGGTCAAAAAATTTATCTTAAACGAGACTTTTTTACCAAAAACTAAAATAGTCAAAAAAATCAAAAAATCAATCCACATTCCAAATGAAAGCTTAGTCATTGAATTGGGTCGTATTGTTTGGTCATGTAGGTTTATATCACAGATCTTGTTTGATATATTTCAATCGTTTATTTTTAAAATTATTTTATATAGATTATTTATATAAAAAAATTAAATCGATTAGATATATACATAGGTGCATAATTTCATTATATTGGTCTCTAAAAAATATATGATTTATTTTCAAAATTATTTCTGTCATTTATTTATTTTTGTAGAAAAATATTATAAAATTTTATATCTATGTATATTGGATCTAGGGCAAATTACATATACCCCTCGAGGTTTAGCTAAATTACAGATACCCCTTGAGGTTCGAAAGTTAAATCCCACCCCCTGACAATTAACTCCGTTAACCAAAATAGTATATTGACTAAAATGCCCTTTGACTGGTTTGATTTTTAAGCTAGGTTAAATTACAAATACACCCCTAAGGTTTTCTTAAAATACAGATAACTCCCTGTGGTTTGAAAAATTACAAACACCCTTGTTAAAATTTTTTATTTAACAGAATTAACTAAAAAAATAAAATTCATAATTGCTCTTCTATACAATAATAAAATTACCTAAATTGTTAATTAAAACATATTTCTAACATCATTAAAAACTGTTAATTGATTTGATGATTTATTAATAAAATGGACGATTTGTTATGAAATTAGAAACCTCAAAGGGTGGAATGTAATTTTCAGAACTACAGGAGACGATTTGTATTTTAATAAAACCTTAGGGGATGTATTTGTAATTTACCCTTTAGGCTATGTATGATTTGATTTTTAGAAATTTTTTTAAAAAATAAAAAATTAATTTAGTTAAAAAATAAAAAATAAAAAATAATTATCATTTTTATATAATTTTATCTTTCGAGTGGTTAGAAATAATTTTTTACAAATTAAATATATTTCGTCATATTTATTTTTATTAAATTAGTTTTTGTTTTAAAAAAAAAAAAAGTTTGATGGTTTTTTTTAAACAACAAACCAAAGGGGTTTTAGGTTAAATCAGGTTGTTTGGTTGTGTCCAACAAAAAAAAAAAGAAAAAAAAAAAGGGGGAAATTACATATACCCCTTGAGATTTAACTAAATTACAGATACTTTTCTGAGGTCTCAGGGGTAATATGGTCCATCAATATACATTTTGGTGACGTCAGCACACTTTTGTAATGGTGTAGTTCACGGTAGGAGTCTATCTGTTATGCGAATATAAACCTCAAATGACGGGATGTAATTTTCGAAACCTCAAGAGGGTATCTGTAATTTAGGTAAATCTCGAGGGGCATATGTAATTTGCCCTTGGATCTACATGATTTTTTTTTTTTTTTTTTTTTTGAATGATGACCTACACAATATGACTTAAAAAATAAAAATGAGTGAGACCACTAAAAAGAAGAGCATTAATAGCTTTAAAGTGGTGTGGGTCCCACATGATGGGATGTTTTGCTCTTGTGTTTTTTTTTTTTTTTTTTTTTTTTACCTTTTTTTTACCTCATTAATGGTCCATTAATGCTCCTAAATTAATGGGATGAATCATTATTGATTAAAAAATGAACAATCTCAATAATAGAAACGATACCTGAAATAAGCCTTAAGGGCCAAAACAACGCGACCCAATCCAACTATTACTTGGGGTAACCCATTGCTTTCAGGTAATAAATATTTTCTTTATAATAAGAAAAAAAAAATCGATAACAATTTTTTGATATTTTTCGAAAAAGTAAGTCGTTTGCAGTTAATCTAATTAGTTTGTCAAATACCATTTTGGGAAAAATTATATAAAAAAATTTAAGATTTGACTTTTATAACAAAATAAAATTTTAATTTTATCAATTTATATCCTAAACTTTTGATTTATTTTCAATATAAACCATTTTCTTATTTCTGTTAAGTCAAATCGATAAAAGAAAAATAAGTATTTAGTTATTAACCTCAATATAAAATAATATTTTAGACATTTTATATAAATATATATTGATCACTCATTTTCCTTTGGTTTTACTAAACAAATATAGGCAAAAAATTTAAATTGAAAAAAAAAATAAAAAAAATTAGAGATTAATTGACAAAATAAAAAATTCAGAATTTATTATTTTGTTAAATGTTCAAACCCTGTTTTTTTTTTTTTTTATTATTATTATTAAATTGTCCCTATAAGTTATTTATGATATTTATGATGTTTTCATTTTAAGTCGTTATTTATTTATTTATTTTGTGTGTTTTTATTATAATCAAAACAATGAATTTGAAAACAAATGAATATCAACCCGTTCATGTCGGGGGGAGGGAGGTGTTTTGTACCTCTAATTCTATTTTTAATGACGTAGCTTACTCTTATATGAAAGTAGTCTTATATTTTGAAAAGAGTTGATTGGTTGCTAGTGGAGTTTTGTACCTCTAATTCAATTTTTAAGGACGTAGCTCACTTTTATATGAAAGTAGTGCTACATTTTAAAAAGAGTTGATTGGTAGTAATTGTTTGTCATCTCATTAGAAACTAATATAGATTTTATGAATATATAAAGATACACAAGGTAAAATATATAATATTTTAATGTATACAACTAACAAATTCTTGATGAAAGGAAAATTAATGCGTTCTATAAATCAAAATCTTAAGAGATCCAAATATAACTATGCCTCGTGAAACTTATTATATTAAATTACACATTAGTGAGAATTAAAAAAATATTTATAAAAGAATGATAAATATTAATAATTAAAATCATATTTTTTTTATAAATATTTATAAAAAAATATTTTTTTTTTTTTATAAATGGAATGTTAGGGATAATATTAGGAACAAATTTTGGTATTAGATATTACAATATTTGTTAACTGTGGCAAGGCCAATAAGAGTTGTTTTGGGGATGGCTTATTTTTTGAATTTTTTTATTTATCATATAAAGATATAAAAAAATTAAAACGTGATCAGATAGGAATAAGCTAATAAAGTCAATAAATGGAGGGTCCCAAAAGGGAATCCGGATCTTTGGTCGCACTCTCCTGCCGCACTCCCCTGCTGCCCTCCAAAACGACGTCGTTTTGGAGGGTTTTTTTTTTTTTTTTTTTCTTTTCTTTTTCTACTTTCTCTTCGGTCTGTGTTTGGTTTTTGAAGAAAACCAGAGGAGAGGAGAGGGGAGGGGAAGAAGAGAGAGAGGAAGGGAGAAGAAGAGTTGAAGAAAACCACCTCTCCTCTATCCTCCACTCCGGCCGGATCTGGAACAAAAACCCAATTCATCAAAATCCAAATTCAAAAAAACCCAATTCATCAAAATCCAAATCAAAATACATAGACAGAATTGTTTTGGTTTGGGTACCATCACTCTCCCTCTCTCCAATGTCCGATCAGTGAATTCAATCGGCACAGAATCGAGATCTTCAATCGCCCAAGTGGGTTTTCTCAGTGCCCACAAAAATGGAAGCTCCGATTTCTCAAGCCCATGAGCGATCTCGTGAATTTCTTCTTTGTTGAGTTTACACTCACTCCCAAACCCAACAAAAAGAACCGATCTAGGTTTCTGATAATCAAGCCATTTGAAGATTTGAGTCCAATTCTCATCTCTGGTTTGTTTTTGAGCTTTATTCGATTTCAATGGCGGAAGCAAACCCACTGGAATCACAGGCTTCCCAATGATCTGCCCGAACAAGCTCAAATACATATATTTGCAAAACTCTTTTCCATTTTTTTTATTTACCTCTTTTCCATTTTTTTTAGATCAAAGGATCCAAAAAAAATATATACATTTGCGGCAAAGAAAAATATAAACAGAATATGAGATGTATGTATATATAAACAAAATATATACATTTTAGATCTCCAGATCTGCCTCGTTTGTTTTTGTTGTTATGTTTTCTGAGGAGAAGTGGCTTCTTCAAGTACTTGGAGAATTTCTTATCTTCGAAATCCGATTTATCTGAGCTCTGTTGCTTCTGGGTATCAGAGGACTCCCCTCTTCTTCTCCCTTCCTCTCTCTCTTCTTCCCCTCCAATCCCCTCCCCTCTCCTCTCCTCTCCTCTGGTTTTCTTCAAAAACCAAACACAGACCGAAGAGAAAGAAGAAAAAGAAAAGAAAAGGAAAAAAAAAAAAAAAAAAAAAACCTCCAAAACGACGTCGTTTTGGAGGGCGGCAGGGGAGTGCAGCAGGAGAGTGCGACCGAAGATCCGGATTCCCCAAAAGGTATTTGGAACAGGTTGTTATCCCTTGTGGAGGTTTGTCTAGAGTTTTTTTAATAATTTGAATCGTTGATATTATATGGTTCATCGGGTAAATTATTTATGTAAAAAATTAAATTGATTGGATATTTATAACCCTATAATAAGAGCACATTTATTTTTTAAAAAATAAAAATTAACTTAATTTTTTAAAAATAATTATAACCTAATTATAAAGTTATATATATCCAAATAACTTAATTTTTTATATGAATAATCAGTGTGTTTAGTTTTAATTTTCTGAATTTAGTTTTTTTTAAAACTGAATTTTTTGTTTTTCGTGTTTTTTTGTTTTTAATGAATATTTTTAAAATTTTAAGTAATTTTTTTACTTTTTTAAATGAACTTTACTTAGATATATCTAAATAGTAAAATATTTGTGAAAAAATATTTTTAAAAATTAATAAATACATAAAAATACAAAAATGTACTAAATTTTTGTATTTTTTTTTTGGCATTCGGTTGTTTGGGATGATTTATATAAGTATACTTTTTTACTTTTTAGCTAAAAAAGTTAGGGAAAAAAATATGAGTGTTTAGAATAACTTTTTAACTTTTAAAAAAAAAAAATATTGAGTATTATAATATTGTAATAAATATGCAAATGACCTGTTTGCCCCTACTCCTCTATTGGTACTGATTGTGCGTCACGTGACAAGTGAGTACGGCTTGTGCATGGAATGTGTGGTGGGGGCTCCAGAGAAGATATGTACAAAGTGTTTTTTTTTTGTTTTGTACAGGTTGCCTGTCCACACTTGACTTCAATTTGTGGACAAAAAACAGGGGCATTTCGGTCTTTTTGGCGTCTAACCCGTGTTGCTGTTTTCCTGCCCAAAAAAAATGTGAATAATATAAACTTTTTGACTTTTATAGTGACATCATGAGAATTCGGATCCTCCGTCGCCCTTTCCTGCGACCCAACCCTGTCGCCCTCCAAAACAACGTCGTTTTGGAGGGTTTTTTTTTTTTTTTTTTTTTTTTTTTTTTTTTTTTTCTTGCTTTCTTTCCAACACTGGTATGTCTCTCTCTCTCACTGATAACTCTCTCTCTCTCGGTTCTCAGGGCCTCTCCGGAGGAATTTCAATTTCTGAAAGCAAGGGTTGTGAGTTTTGGTGCTGTTTCTCTCTCTCTCTTGTCTCAAAAAAAAAAAACAAAAAAACAAAAACAACAGCATACAACTCCAACCACTTCTCCTCAGAAAACATAACAACAAAAACAAACGAGGCATTGAAAGTATAATAATAATAATTTCCCCAAATTGTCCGGTAATATTGCTTTTTTTTTAGTTATTGTTGTTGATGATGATGAAGAAATTATTCTGTGTTTGAAATTATTCTGGGTTTGATGATGATGATGAAATTTGATTTTAGTTCTTGGGTTTGAAATTTTGGATGGGTAAAAAAAAAAAGATGAAGCAGAGAAATTATTCTGAGTTTGAAATTATTCTGGGTATAAAAGTTATTCTGAGGCAGATCTGGAGACCCAGAATTGGTTTGAGTAAATCTGGAAAAAAGATGTTGAGAGTTGATCGATAAATTTGTAAATCTAGGTATAAAAGTTATACAAGTAAATCAAGTAACAGTTTCTAGATCTGTAAAAAATCTGGAAAAATTATGATGTATTAATGGTTTCCAGATCTGTAAAAAAATGGGTTTTCTTCTTTAACACTTTTTCGTTTCTTTCCTTGTTTCTTATCAATGGACACAGTTGCTTTAAGCCTTGTTTACAGCTGATGAATCGATGTGTATATTCCAATGTATTAACGATAAAGGTGTGGCTTTGTTCTGTGGGAGATTGGTACTTACCAATTGTCAAAGAAATCAAAGACACAACAAGGACAAAGGAGATAAGAAGAGAGAGAGAAAGAAAGAAGAAGAAGAAGAAAAAAAAAAAACCCTCCAAAACTATTCAGATCTATCGTTCAAAAAATAATAAAAATCATATTTAAAGCAATATACTCTTCGAATCAACAGATCAACAACTACGTCGCAAAAAAATATTTTTTTTTTGCAATCAATTAGTTGATTTCTTCGCAAATTGCAGGCCAATTTAAAAAAATAAATAAAAAAAAATTTGGGGGTATTTTTAAACTAATATACTCTCGAAATTGACAGATCAACCACTCGTAGAAAAAAATCAAAAGCAGGAGGCACGGGACAGATCTTCTTCTTGTAGCAAAAAATCACTCGTAGCAAAACTAATGAATATTTTAATCTTCTTCTCGCAGAAACAGTTCGGCTTCATCACAGAAATCTTCTTTATATGCCCCCAAACTAAAGTGAAGCGCAGAGAAGTGTATGAAATTTCCCAGAAATATTTTAGTTTGGGGGTATTTTCATAGAGAGGCTTGACCTTCTTCAAGTACTTGGAGAATTTCTTATCTTCGAAAGCCGATTCATCTGAGCTCTGTTGCTTCTGGGTACCAGAGGAAGAGAAAAGTAAGAGAAAGAAGAAGAAGAAAAGTAAGAGAAAGAAGAAGAAGAAGAAGAAAAGAAAGAAAGAAAAAAAAAAAAAAAAAAAAAAACCCCTCTAAAACGACGTCGTTTTGGAGGGCGACAGGAATGTGCTACAGGGAAGTGCGACGGACGATCCGGATTCGACATCATGAAGCAATTAGCTTGTTTACTTATTTTAGGTTTATCCAAACATGCACTTAGTGTATGTTTTAAAGATTTTTTCACAAATATTATATTTTTTAAGTGTGTTTATGTTAGGTGTGTCTAAAAATTTAAAAAAAATACTTAAAATATTAAAAAAATTCATTAAAAATATTAAAATATGAAAAATAAAAAAATAAAATTTTCTAAAAAATATTTTCTGAAAATTGAAACTAAACAAGCTAATTATTATTAACAAACTCTACCATATGAATGTTGGAAAAAATGTTTTTTGGTGACTTTAATTTAATATTAAAGTGTGGTGACTTTAATTAAATATTAAAGTGGGTCCCAACCATTTATTGTGTTGGGTCCAAGTGAGCCAAAAACCATTGGGTTTTGAATAAAAAATTGCTAAGAAATTGCTTCATGATGTTAGATTCATGAATAGGATTTTAAAGAGTATTTAAATCCTTTTTCTTGGCTAAAGGGTATGAATCCTTTGGGCATCCAAACTTTCATATTTTTTGAAAGGGGCTATGGATGCTTGGTGTTTTAATGACCAGCCTTAAAGGCTGGAGGCTCTTCTTCTCTCCCCTTTACATGTATAAATTGAGACCCTCCTATCAAGTTTCAATATATAAATTTTTGCTTCCATTTTACAAGTTAGTTTGCCAAAAAGTTCCTATTGTGAGAGAGTGCTGCCACTGTTTTTGTTCGGTAAGGTAGACAAAAAATGCTTTTGCCGTAGCTGGTTTTGACCGTCGTATCCTGGGAGACAGATGCCGGGATTCTTCAAGCACTCGACCCGTGAGGCGGCGAAATCTGTTTTAAGGAAACTGCTTCCATGCAGGCTTCGGTTTCGTCTCTTTATCCTTTTATTGTTTTGTGTATTTCTATTGAAATTTAATTGTAATTACTAGCATATGTTCTTGGTATATAATTTGATTTCTTCATAAATCTATTTATTTAATTTCACAATTTGAACAACAAGCTTAAAACAGATTTATATATATTTTCTATGAAATTGATCGAATAGATTTATATAGACTATTAGGTTAGCTTTGTATAATGTTACTAGGAATTGTTGCGGAATTGCTCACTATTTCAATGATTGTAAATTATGCAATGTTATTATCTAATTGCTTAGTTTAATTAGAATGCTCTATCATAATTTGCATACTTAATTGTATTAGTATGATCTTATTTTATGCGTATGGTTCGTCATTCCCCTACCATGATTTGCATGAATTTTATGGTTATAAAATATAATTTATGGATGTTGCAATTTTGACATGCTAATTCTATTCTAGTTTTTAATTTCTTACATGCTTATTATTTTCTAGACTAGATTACATAATTTAATGTATTTTGGAGTTATAGAGTTTTTATGAATTGTGTACATGATTAATGTGAATTATTTAATTGGGTGCATTAATCTAAATTATCTAATTGGGTGCATTAATGTGAATTATTTAATTGGGTGCATTAATCTAAATTATTTAATTGGGTGCATTAATGTGAATTATTTAATTAGGTGCATTAATCTAAATTATCTAATTGGGTGCATTAATTTGAATTATTTAATTGGGTGCATTAACTTTGAATTTAACTTATTTATTTAGAGTTAATAGTTTAAATGTTTATTATGAATTAATTTCATTCATAACCCATGAGTATAGAACTTTATTTTAAAGTTTTAATTTAATTGACATTTTAATGCATTGGTTACTTATATAATTAAAAGTTGGCTAGATGGTTTCATTTAATTTATTAAATTTTTTAGATTATTTGTTTGTATTTTGTTGTGGTTTGCTACTAACTTTCTTTGAAGGGATACCAATGCGGAAAACAAATATAAAACCAAATGAATAGTATTTGGGATGTAAAAACAAAAATGT
Source organism: Camellia granthamiana (assembly GCA_036172215.1). Lineage (NCBI taxonomy): Eukaryota > Viridiplantae > Streptophyta > Magnoliopsida > Ericales > Theaceae > Camellia > Camellia granthamiana. Next base: position 39,182,386 of record CM069913.1, read on the forward strand.
TTGGACTACTAACTTTCGTGTTGAATAGGAATACCTAAGCGTGGAAAGGCTTTTGGACTAAATAGAATCCTTATGGATTGGCTATTTTATTTAAATGTTTGAAGCATGTTTACTTGAGATTTAGTTGGTTTGTTTATCTATTTGTGGTAGCAAGTTTTATTTGCTTGTTTTGCTAGAAGCATTTTATATGTGTATAATTGTTATAGCAATTTTTAAATTGCTTGTAAGTTTAGAACTTGATTTGGTTTTCTGTGATAGAAACCAAAGTGTTTAGCTTTGGCTAAAGAGTAGTTCTTATTTGTTCAGAAATGACAACTAAGACGGATTTGGTTTCAAACCATTAGAGTTTGAGGAAGTCTTTCGGTTTAATCATTTTATTCCCAAAGTGTTGGAAAATTGTGTTTGGAGAAAAGTCTTTGATTATAATCTGATTATGTCCAAAGTGTTTTGGTTTTTGAGAAAGGAGACCAAATTTTAGCATTAGCTAAAATATTTCTGATTTTATTCAGAAACATTGGGCTTAGTTCCGGGAGTACCGGTTAACTTTTATAAGTGGTGTAATTCTGGTAGCAAATTTTATTTGCTTGGAAATCGGTTTGTTATAACCTGATTTATCCTCTGGAAATCTTAATTTTAAAATTGTTTCCTATGGACTAGGAGTCAACATGCTCTTGGATGTTTTGTCAAAAGGTTAACTGGGTTTTAAGTGGGACCGATGTGACCTCTCCAGTCTTCCTGGGAACATTCCTGACCATGTTCGATTCTAGGTTTAATGGTGAGACTAGTTTTGAATTAAATTTCCATCTGAGGGATTTTCTAAGGGTTAAGTTTAATTTCTGAAATCACAGAAGTGAAATTCTGTTGTGATGTTTCAGAAATGGCTTCTAAAGGTGACAAACAGAAATGTTGTTCCCCCTAACAACCTTAGCTTCACGAGATTATTAAAGGAAATCATAAGATTGCATTAAAATAGCTCTGAATTGATCAGAGGCAACTAGTATGGTATCCTTGTGTTATTTATAGCATTTATGATTGCTATGTGACTTTGCTTAAAAGCAAAGTTGAGACAACCTGTTATAGTGGGTGAATATTTTTTAGATTTTTAAATTCCAAATATATTCTTAAAATTGGTGGCTCCTAGTGAATACAAGATCACTGATCACAGAGATAGAAAACTGGTGGTTCCTAGGAGGTGTTAGACCACTGGCTACACAGTTATGAGATTGTGGTTCCTAGTAGTGAACAGATTACTGATTACATGTCAAGACATCATGGTTCCTAGTAGTGGAGAGGCTACTGGTCATATGTCAAGACATGATGATTCCTAGTAATGAAAGAGTCTATTGATCCTATGTCAGGACGTTGTGATTCCTAGTAGTAAAGTGACTACTGATCACAGGTTAAGACATTGTGATTCCTAGTAGTAAAAAGTTTACTGAACACATGCTGAGAAATTAGTGATTCCTAGTGATAAGACTACTGGCCATGTTATGAAGTTCCGAATAGTAGACTATTGAACACTGGATTTGTGTTTCCTAATAGTAAGACTATTAGCTTCAGAGTGATAGTTTGGACCAAATATATTTGGGTGCTTAATTCGGTTGATAACATTCTGGGAATGTATTTACTGTGATATGATTTTGAGAGTTTCATAATCATTGTGACACAAGGATCTGTTTAAGACTTTGTATTTATTCTACAAAGAAGACCTGATTATCCGACTCTGAATTGAGGAGGATGATAGAAAGAAAGGAGAGAGTACCTCCTCAGTGAAGGCCAATGTCATTGAGCATGGCAAATTTTCTGGGATAAGAAAGAAGCCCCCTGTGAACAAGGGCTCTAAGTTGGGGCCAAGGGGTGGTGTTGCAAAGAAGCTGGCATACAAGCCGCGGGAACCTGGTTATCGGTCCTTTGGGAAGTGTTACAACTGTGGTAGTGAGAGGCTTTTAGCTTTACTAGGGCTACACGCCACATCTGCTCCGAGAATGAGCTGTTTACAACTTTTGAACCAGTTACAAACGGTGAGAAGTTGTTTATGGGAAACTCTACTACCTCATTTGTTGAGGGAAAGGTGGTCCTGAAGTTAACCTCAGGAAAAGAGCTTATTTTGAACGAAGTCCTGTATGTTTTGGATTTTCATTAGAATCTTGTCTCAAGGTCTCTTCTTAGTAAACATGTTTTTCACATGGTTTTTTGAGTCCGACAAGGTCGTTCTGACGAAACACAAGTGTGAAACTTGTGTTGAAGCAAAGTGGACAAGATCCCGTATGAGTTATGAAAAGGCGTTAAGCCTTCTTATAAATTCTTACAAATGTGGGGGTGTCTTGCAATAGTGGCGATTCCTACACCCAAACGGGTTAGGATAGACCCGAAATCCGTGGATTGTATATTCATTGGTTATGCACATAATAGTAGTGCATATCGGTTTCTTGTACATAAGTCTGAAACTTCAGACATGCACAGGAATACCATCATGGAGCCAAGGAATGCATGTTTCTTTGAAGACATTTTTCCTTGCCGAACCTAAGAAGGGGTTCCGAGGTTTTGGAGCAATTTGGTGAGCTTGCTAGTGATGTTGATCATTTTGATGATCAAGTTACGAATCAAGGTGTTGATCAGCCTTGAAGGAGCAAAAGGGCTAGGATGTCCAAGTCTTTTGATCCAGACTTCTTGACTTAAATGGTTGAAAACGAACCTCAAACTTTCCACGAAGCTGTGACTTCTCCTGAGAGTCCTTTATGGAAAGAAGCGATCAAAAGTAAGATTGACTCCATCTTACAGAACCATACCTGGGAGTTGGTAGATTTACCTCCAGGTTGTAAGCCTTTAGGCTGCAAATGGATTTTTAAAAGAAAGATGAAGGCCGATGGGTCTTTTGACAAGTATAAGGCGAGGCTCGTTATTAAAGGGTATAGGCAACGAGAAGGCCTGGATTACTTTGATACATACTCACCTGTAACTAGGATAACATCCATTCGCATGGTGATTGCGATAGCAGCTTTGCGCAATCTAGAGATACACCAGATGGATGTAAAGACAGCTTTCTTAAATAGGGATTTGAATGAAGAAATCTACATGGAGCAACCTGTAGGGTTTTTAGCTCCAAGGCAAAGCAAGAAAGTCTGTAAACTTGTCAAATCATTGTATGGTTTGAAGCAAGCGCCTAAACAATGGTATGAGAAGTTTGACAATGTAATGTTGTCAAATGGGTTTAGAATCAACAAATGTGACAAGTGTATTTATGTCAAAGACACTGACAGAGGTTATGTTATTTTGTGTCTATATGTTGATGATATGCTCATTATAGGTAGTAACGATAAAATGATCAAAACTACCAAGAAGTTGTTAAACTCTAAGTTTGACATGAAGGATATGGGCATTGCAGATGTTATTCTGGGAATTAAGATTACCAGAATCTCTGGGGGAATTGTACTATCTCAGTCTCATTATGTTGATAAGATACTTGAGAAGTTTAGTGGATCAGATACGAGTCTGTCATCGACACCTGTAGACTTAAGTCTACATTTGACCAAGAATAATAATGAAAATGTCTCACAGTTAGAATATTTTCGGGTAATTGGAAGTTTAATATATCGGATGAGTTGTACTAGGCCGGATATAGCTTACTCGGTTAGCAGGCTTAGTAGATACACAAGTAATCCCGATGCTTCTCATTGGAAGGGCATTGTGCAGGTGTTAAGGTATTTACGCTACACTCGGGATTATGGGCTGCATTATACTCGATATCCAACGGTGCTTGAAGGATATAGTGACGCGAATTGGATATCAGATATAAAGGACTCAAAGTCCACTAGTGGATATGTGTTCACTCTTGGTGGGGCAGCTGTGTCATGGAAATCTTCCAAGCAAACGTGTATATCTAGATCAACGATGAAATCAGAGTTTATTGCTTTGGATAAAGCAACGGAAGAAGCAGAATGACTTCGCCATTTCATTGAAGATATTCCACGTTGGTCTAACCCTGTGCCAGCTATTTGTATTCATTGTGATTGTCAATCTGCAATTGGTAGGGCACAGAGTAATATGCATAATGGAAAGTCTAGACATATCCGTCATAGACATAATTCCATACGACAACTACTCTCGAATGGAGTTGTCACTTTAGACTACGTAAAGTCTAAGGACAACATTATGGATCCGCTAACCAAAGGGTTAAGTCGAGTGTTAGTCGAAACGTCGTCAAAAGGAATGGGGTTGAGGCCTTTGGAAGTTACCGGAATGGAAACCCAACCTAGTTGACTGGAGATCCCAAGATCTAGGTTCAATGGGACAACCTAATTGCGTGTAACGGTGGTATGTCACTGAGGAGGTTAAACCTCCAACCATTCCTTCTATCAGTGATACCTGCAAGTGTAGAGGATAAGCTGAGCTTTTAATGACTCTTGTGTGTTTAGCTGTTGAGCTAAGTATTGCAGGATACTAAAGTACAGTCACCTATGTGAGTTTGAAGTGGGGTAGCTTCTAAAAGAATTGGATAGGCCAAGATTCTTTGAAACCACTTGCTGAACCAGGCTAGTGTCCAGGGCCACACAGGGCACACCAGTGAGAACAGAATGGTGGTAGGAGTAATTCCCGTGTGAGATCTATTGTTTTAGTTTACATAAACGGCAGAGCAGTTCAAGATGTCTTATTCACTGATCAGCCAGTAAACTCGATAGGTTTTCACTGGGAGAGGTTCAAAGCCAAAAGCTACCTTCTCTGATGTCGGGGTTAGTTCGTTGTACTCTCTCTTCGAGTCATTATTGTTGAACGATTTCCGTTTGTTGAGTCTTTCGGTCAATTTTTATTCATGTGGGGGATTGTTGGAAAAAATATTTTTTGGTGACTTTAATTTAATATTAAAGTGTGGTGACTTTAATTAAATATTGAAGTGGATCCCAACCATTTATTGTGTTGGGTCCAAGTGAGCCAAAAACCATTGGGTTTTGAATAAGAAATTGCTTCATGATGTTAGATTCATGAATAGGATTTTAAAGAGTATTTAAATCCTTTTTCTTGGCTAAAGGGTGTGAATCCTTTGGGCATCCAAACTTTCATATTTTTGGAAATGGGCTATGGATGCTTGGTGTTTTAATGACCAGCCTTAAAGGCTGGAGGCTCTTCTTCTCTCCCCTTTACATGTATAAATTGAGACCCTCCTATCAAGTTTCAATATAGAAATTTTTGTTTCCATTTTACAAGTCAGTTTGCCAAAAAGTTCTTATTGTGAGAGAGTGCTGCCACTGTTTTTGTTCGCTAAGCTAGACAGAAAGTGCTTCTGCCGTAGCTGGTTTTGACTGTCGTATCCTGGGAGACAGACGCCAGGATTCCTCAAGCACTCAACCCGTGAGGTGGCGAAATCTGTTTTAAGGAAACTGCTTCCGTGCAGACTTCGGTTTCGTCTCTTTACCCTTTTATTGTTTTGTGTATTTCTGTTGAAATTTAATTGTAATTATTAGCATATGTTCTTGGTATATAATTTGATTTCTTCATAAATCTATTTATTTAATTTCACAATTTGAACAACAATAAATAATTCAAATGATCGTAAAATACTGAAAAAAACACCTCCACAAAAAAACACAACCACCCAAGTCTCCACCAAAAGAAGCCTAACATAGGAGAGATGGAGAGAGAGAGTTAGGAAGAGGGGAATCAGGGAGCACACTGACAGGCAGTATAGTAGGGTGGTAACACTGCACTTTTTATATTATTTATTTATTTTATCTATTATTATATATATACTTATATATTTTTAATATAAATCCTAACACATTCATTATATATATCATCATATAGTTTCTAAATTAATAAGCTTTTAACGTATATTTTGAGTGTTTTTTTATCACTTCAGGAAACATTATGATGTATATTTCTTAAAAGATATGTATTATATGTATCTTATAACTAAATAATAAAATAATATAATTTTATATTTTTTGAATCATAACTGAATTTTTTTTTGTTATAACTAAACACAATATAAGGTATGGGTATTGATTTCTGACTACATTGCCAAACAGGAACTCAGCTGGAGAGCACATGCAGAATAAATTATGGCTGAACAACCCATCACAGAAAGATAAGACTCCAATGGTGGGTGATAAGACTCCAACGGTGGTTCGTCTACCCAGGGGCACTCCGACGATCAAGTTAGTACTCAGTTATCTCTCAAAGACAGCAAAAAGTGCTTAACTCACAAGCTAGAATACAAAAAGCATACTTTAAACCCATGAAGGTGTCTTACTTTTATAGCCAGCACTAACCTAATCCCTGTAGAAACCTAGCTCTAATAAACTCTGGTTTAATGCTCATCTTGGACTCCCAACTAGATAGAGATAAACTCCTAAGAGCTTTATCTTTATCTAGACTGAGGTCCTCCCCCATTCTAGGACTCTTGTCCCTTATTCGTTCATCTCGGATTCTGGTATCTCCGCAGAAACCTCGGCTTTAGCCGAGATTACCTCGGCAATATGACTAAGACACGTGGCACCTCGGCTGACACTCCGGTGCCACCTTGGCCACATGTCATTCACAAAATATGTCTCCACAACTGCCCCTAGGTTCTATTACCTCGACAACCTGAGGTGATGGAACCTATATTGTTTGTTCACATAGCACGTCGGCTAAGACTTACTCTATCCTTTACGACCAAGATCATCACTCGTCGGCTGTATATGACCAAGACTTTGCAGTCCACTTGATCAACGATCAAGAACTAAGAACCAAGCTCTCCAAGTTCCTTAACCAAGACTGTTCCTCTAGCTGACATTCTTGCTTTATTAAATCAAGAACTCTAAGAGTTTTATCTGCCCATGAGCTATCACGTACGGTTTTCTCAACCGTTTTATCCACGTGTCCTTTTTTCATTGATTCGTACCTAACACGCGCCATCAGGTCATGTCGCTTCTGCGCACGTCGCTTGACAGACACATCGTCCAAGGCATATCATTTCAGCTTTGCCGCTTTTTCGTGTTTTAATAAAATATCCCATTCTCTCTCTGTCTCTTTACATTTACATTCTTCGTTTTCCCTCTGCGTTCAAGTTTTTCTCTTTCTAACCAATCCCCAACCTCCATTGCTGTTTCTTCGAGTTTTCTGTAACCTTACTCTGTTCATCTCCTTCAGTGAAGCTTTCTCTGTTCTCTTCCACTTATTTCCGCCGTCTGACTCCGGCGAACCTCAACCTCGGACCCAACTAGTGAGTTCTTTGTTCTTTTTCAATTTTTAGTTTCAATCTTTCATGATTTTCAATATGCTTCCCCCTTTATCATCTGTCCATTTTTTGCTATTGAATCACTTGGGTGTAAAACATGCTTGCTTGCGATTCTGTGTTGTTCAATCTGTCTCTGGGTCTATATACGTACACATGAACTGTTCACTTGATGTTTTAGCAATTTTGCCACTGTTCTTTGGTTTTGCACGTCTGCACACACTTACACAGCATTCTTGAATTTCTGTTTGTTTTCTCGAGTCTGAATCATTGCTCTTTTCTGTTTTTCTTGTTTATTTCCAAATTCTTGCCGTTGATTATCTGTTTCCATATAGATTTAGGCTTGGGTTTTGATAGAAATCGCTATCTCTAGAAAAATTGAAACAAATTTTCCTAGATCTTGAAAAACCCTAGACCCAGCTCTTATTCAGGGTTTAGCCGAGGTCCTTCAAACCCACACCAACCACTCTCTTCTGAAATCTTACCCATTTTCCCCTTTTAGCCGACATCATGGGTATGTTCAGGTGGAGGGTAAATACCCTAGAGAAACTTGAGTACTTTAGGAGAGAGTTCTACATCCCAACCGACGTCCATCTTAGGTTGGATGGGGAGGAGGAGTCTATCATGCCTAATGGGGTGTGAAAACTCTCGCCACTGATTACTGCTAAACTGTGACTGAACATGATAAGTAACTGGTTAGACTGAAATTCTGAACTGATTGTGTGTGTATATTGTTTTAGTGCGTTTCTATCTGTTTGCCATTGATTTATCTGTTCATGTTTTAAGTTTCGAACTGTAACTTGAAGGCCTTATCGGCGGCCGAATAAAAAATTGATTGGTATTTCATGCTAATTAGAATTTATGTGCTTTTATGGTAGGTTTAATTTAAATTTGATTTGGAATGATTAAATCAGATTAAATAAGCTAAGTTACATTAGTTGGAGTTTATTACAATTTTGCCATTGAGTGGCCATTTCCTATATACTTGTTTGGGACTTAATCAGTACATTCCATACATCATTTCATCATTCTTCTTGAGACCAAAACCGTGAGCAAGAGAGGGAGAGTAGGAGAGCTTTGGTTTCAACAAGAATTGCTTGGAGAATTAGAGGAATTGAAGAGTAGATTGCATAATTGAGCTTCTAGACTTGAAATTGAGGACCTAAGGTAGGATATTTATCCTTTAGTTTATGAATTCAAGTTAGTTCTTGCATGGTTCATGAGTCATTAGTGATCTAAGTCAAGAATGGGTTTAAAGAGTTGATTTGAGTAGCTAAATCATGCATGCATGTCCACATTGTTGAGTTTTGAGGTTGATTTCATGGAAATCCTCACATGCATGTCTATATTCTAGCTATGGTCCATGAATTCATCATGTTTTTTAGTGAATTGACTCATTTGACCAAGTATTTGAAGCTTTGATTTCAATTGAACACTTGCATGTTACATATACATTATGTTCATGAAGTTTTGTTTGGATTTGTGTTTAATTGAACTACCTTTGGGCTTTGATTTTGCAAATTCATTTTTGAAACATGTCATATTATGAGTTTTAAAGTGTTTCCAGAAAATTGGCCGAAAAGAATCGAATTTGATGCTTTAAATGTTGAATTTGAGCTTGGAGGTTCAATATGGAAATTCCAGATTTTGGACCTACGCTTGAGCGTAATACTTCACGCTCAAGCGTACACTCTGAGTACATGCATCCCGCTCGAGCGGGGAAAGTAACGCTCGAGCTTGAAATGCGTGTATCCAGTACTTTTCATGTGTTTACAGTCCGCTCGAGCGAGGGAATGCACGCTCGAGCGAGGACTTGTGTTTCACGCTCGAGCGGAGGTCGAGCGCCCATCGAGCGTGAATTGCATGCATCCAGTACTTTTGCTTGAGTTTACAGTCCGCTCGAGCAAAGTAAGTCACACTCGAGCGGAGATCCTTTGTCTGCATGTCCGCTCGAGCGTAGAAAGCCACGCTCGAGCGAGACCCCTGTTTCCTGAAAATTTTGAAAAGTGTTTTAAAGTACATCTTTGCATCCTCATTTCATCCTAGGCATTCCTAGGCCTAGTTTAAGGCATCTTAATGAGGCTATTAATGTAGAACCACACCGAGTCAAGATAGGGACTAAGTTATTGATTCCCAAGTGTGTAACTTAGTGTGTGTTCATTCTGTAACTGTGTAGGGTTGGCATCCGAGGACGCTCATTAGCTGCTTATAGCCCAGTGCTTTGTGAGTAACAATGTTGTAAAGATATGTTCAATTATGAATATTTTCTTAATGATCAACTGTTCTGTTTACCGAAATGTCATTGTTTAATGAATGAATGTTTGTCCTATTTGTAAACTGTATTCGTGGTATCCATAGCAATTCACTGTTACTGTACTGTTACTGCTACTGTCACAGAAATCTTTGTCGGTTCCCATGTTTGGAACCACTACTGTTTACTATTATAATGGCCATCAACTGACTGTTCGGTCTGTTAAGACCTACTGTACTGTTTGCTATTGGATGTACCACATATAACTGCTATAGTTTCTAAATGACTGATATGACTGCTTAATGACTGAAATGACATTCATTCTTAACCGCTTTATGCATTTGTTATTCACTGGGCTTTATCTCACTGTTTATATTTATATGTAGGTGTCCAGGCACCGGATGGAGTTAAGAGCGTTGGGTTAGCTCCCTTTTTTTCAAGCCAACCATCGCGTTTCACTTCGAGGTTCCATGTCAGTCCAAGCCAGGGCTTTTTGGGGTGTCTCAATTCACCCTTTTGCTTCTGTTCTGTAATACTGTATAAAACTTGTACTGTACTGTGCTAATTAGGGATTTGGTCCCTAATCTGAATGTTGTACATATGGTGTATATATGTTTTGCTTATGAATGTGAATATGTTACAGAAAAGTCTTTTTGCATACAGACTGTCACAGCTCATTGGACATCTTTTATTACTGTTTTGGCTTCCGCCAGCCCCTGTACTCTGTATTACTGTCTTTACTGTTAAGCAGGCCTTCGGTAATCACGGATTACTGGCCGGTTACGGTACTAAACCCATAGGGGCAGGTTTGGGTCGTGACATGGGGATTCCATGCCTTTCCCAATAGTGGCCTTTGTAGAGTGTAGACTTCGGTTCCCTCTAGACACCCTTTTCCGACAAATCCTTCATTATTACAAGCTCAACCCGATGCAACTGGCCATTAACTCCTATAGAGTCATTAATGGTATAATTGCTCTAGCTAGCTGAGAAAATGCTAGGACAATACTAGCCGATATCCAATATTGTTATACCACGTGTGGCTTGAAATCCAAAAAAAGCTACGTCTATTACCTCAAGCTGAGATCCACAGCCTACAAACTCATAGCTGACCTCCTAGACTTCAACAAAGGTGCTGGAGATGATTATTTCATCGTTTCGGGCAACTGGGAGTTTTCACCTGATGACGACCTCCATCTCTATCCTTTAAGCCGAGCAGTGTTTAAAAAGGGTGATAGTAAGAACCAAGTGTCAACTTTTCTGCTTTTAAATCTTATCACTTTATTCCCCTTATATGTTCTAATGTTTGAATTTTGTACTTGTAGCTTTCCCTCAGCCATCAAAAGATTTTCGCAAAACCTTTTTCCCCAGCAAAGACTTTAAGAGGCTGCTAGGCTTGCCAGTTGACCAGCGCAAAGCTCCTCTGCTGCTTAACTACATTCCAACCTACAAATCTGCATTGTCCGACGTCCCCAAGAAGAGCAAGTCTCCACCTTTAGCCACAACACCCCATGCCACTTTATCACCACGGCCTGGCCAAGCCTCAACTTCTAATCCAGCGGAGCAGCCATCAACATCTGTTCCATAATTGATTCCTCCTGCCCAGCGCCAACGCCGTCGCCAAGTTCTAATTTCTACCCCTGCCAGCAGGAACCCGCAGCCACAAACGCCGACTTTCTGAGTCATCGGCCTACGACCTAGCAAACTCACCTACTGCACTTCCAGCTATCCATTTTGGCACCAAAGTAACTGCAGCTGCTACCGCTGAAGAGATAGGCCGAAAACCAGCCATTGTCGAGGACCTCCTTGTCGATATCCCCAGGGTAGTGACGATCTAATTATCGTCCCCCCATCCCAACCAAAGCCAATGCCAAAAAGAGTGAAGAAGGCCAAAGCTAAGGCCACAGAGACTCAGATTGATTCTGAGGACACTGTGCCAATATCTAAATTGGCCGAGGTATAAAAAAGTCAAACAGCTGCCGAGAAGAGGCCAGAAACTGTAGACCGCCCAGAGAACTCCCGGCTCCGCGCCGCGAGGGTGCAAATTCATTTTGTTCTTTAGCTACTACAGGTCGGACTCAATGTCACGGTTCTTAATCTGATCTCACAAAGTGCAATGTAAGATTGATAAATCACCAAAGAGTCCAAATCCGGCAAATCGTTTTGGAAAAACTGATTTTAATAAAGAAGTGCCAAAGATGGACTTCTTTGCCAGATACAGAGTCGCCGCCTAAATGTTTTATTTTGGGGAAATTTAGGAAACCCTGACTCGTGCCTAAGGCCACGTGTCCGTCATCACCAAAGTTGCCTCGGCTCGGGAACTTGGGTACGAGAGGGGAAGGTCATGCAATGAGCACCCCCGCTCGCCCGATCAAAGATCGGCCTTTACTAACATAATATTTTGTTTTTGAAAACACATGTGTTCTTATTCTGGTTATTTAACCTAGAATTACTATGTGATGCGCACAGCATACAAGTATAGACTAGATCGCCTAAGTTGGAACAATTCATCAAAATCCCCGTCTTAGCCTACTTACGAGTAGCAAACTTCAACTGTAGACCGCCCGAAGAACTCTCGGCTTCGCGCCGCGAGGGCGCGAATTTGTTTTGTTCTTTAGCTACTATAGTTCGGACTCAATGTCACGGTTCTTAATCTGATCTCACAAAGTGCAATGTAAGATTGATAAATCACCAAAGAGTCCAAATCCGGCAAATCGTTTTGGAAAAATTGATTTTAATAAAGAAGTGCCAAAGATGGACTACTTTGCCAGATACAGAGTCGCCACCTAAATGCTTTATTTTGGGAAAATTTAGGAAACCCTGACTCGTGCCTAAGGCCACATGTCTGTCATCACAAAAGTTGCCTCGGCTTGGGAACTTGGATACAAGAGGGGAAGGTCATGCAATGAGCACCCCCGCTCGCCCGATCAAAGATCGGCCTTTACTAACATGATATTTTGTTTTTGAAAACACATGTGTTCTTATTCCGGTTATTTAACCTAGAATTACTATGTGATGCGCACAACATACAAGTATAGACTAGATCGCCTAAGTTCGAACAAAACATTGCATGTTCGTTCGTGAAAATGATTTGAAGTTTGCTACTCGCAAGTAAGCTAAGACGGGGATTTTGATGAATTGTTCCAATTCAAGTAATCCAACCTTCACCTACAGGCATTCATGCAGTTATATCAGTTAAGCAGTTAGCCTCATGGCAAGCATGCTAAACATGGCAGCACTTACACACATGTGGTATACTAAAGCGTAAACACTCACAGTGTACTCCGAACCAAAACAGAGAACTAGTTAGTAATCATGCATGATCCTAGTTCATGCTAAGATAGCTAATGCAACGCATGCAAAAATACAACTTAGATAGGCTCGGCTATTCTAAGATGTCATGTGAAAATGCAACTTGATACATGTATTCAAATTGGTATTAAAATACAATGCAGTTAGTATGATGCGCCGAGCCCGGTGCGTGTAATACAGATGAATGGATGCACACATGCAAGCATAAGGTATGCTAATCAAAACATGCCCCAAAACTAACCATCGTAAGCAGTTAAGTAAAAGGGAGAAAGAAATGGGGGTTGGAAGACATGCATCACACACACGCACGCACGCTTATTACAACAGTTCGCCCTCTCGATGGAGGGTCCGAATAAGAAGCTAACTAGCTAATCTAAGCTAATTATTACATCACAAAATTAGCCAACTAACAAGCCAACTAATTAAGTACAAAACAAAGCTAATTAACTAACAAGTTAACTAACTAGTTATTACAACATGAATAAACAACTAAGCGCATTAACTACTTAAATACAGAATCAAAGCATAAACTAGCTAAGGAAAGCATTAAAGAGAGGTCCTCAGGATGAGGAGTGCATGCATGCTCGGTCGCCTCGTTCGGAAATCTATCGCGATGCCCCAACTTGCCTCTATTTGCAATTGTTCTCAGAACCTTGCACCAAGCTCCAGAAAGCTTCTAACTCATCTTGGGGACCTGTGGGAGGGCTACCGACCACCTAGGGGTGTTTCCAGCCACTGGCCGACCACTTTCTATTGCTGTAGACTAGAAAAAGTGGTCGGCCAGCTAGTTTTTCTAGTTAGTCGACCAGTTTTTGCTGCACTTCTCCAATTTGCTGCAACAGAGAGCAAGAAAGGGCATGACAATGTATTTGCAAGATATGTGTGCACAACCACCCTCCCTATCATTTCATAAGCTCAAGGGAGTGTGGTTCTCGACCCTCGGGCCGCCAATTACGCATCTTGATGCATGATGGCCGAGAAGCCAAATTGCATAATTCAATATAAAATGAATGCACACATAAACACATAAAGCCTAGAACTCTATCATGTATGATCAAGAGCGTCGGCGACCGAGAATTGAGGCACGTTTCATTACTTCAAGTATGAAACGTCCCTCGTTTCTCATGTTTGGATTAACACCTAATCCAAACAAATGCAATGCAACTCAAGCATGCAAACATGCAATGCAACTACATGGCATACACAATGCAAAGAATAACATGGCATACATAATGCAATGTAACATGAGCATACACAATGCAAACGACAACATGGCATACTCAATGCAATATGACATGACCAACATAACAAAGCTAATGACATGCAAACAATGCTAATGCATGCATACACAATGCAAGGCAACATAAGCAGACAACAACATGATGTAATGTAACAACATTCACATAACATGCTCGATGGACTTAGACCAAAATGGACAGGCCTCAGCCATGTCCAAATCAATGGCCATAACACCAAAACAAAGGCACCAAAAGACAAGGCATGCATGCACATGCATTGGCCTATCGACTAGGCCTAAGAGCACAACCCTCAAGAATGCTCAAGGAGTGACAAATGTGGGAGTGTAACAACACTAAATGCACTGAAATTAGGCAAGAAATGATGCCAAATCATTCAAACAAAGCAAGCATAGCATACTAGAGTCCTTAAAGCATGAAGCCAGTAAAAAGGACTACAAAGGGGGCATGCAACACATGGCACAAATGCATGAACCAACCATGGACAGAGCTTAATTAGGTCTAAACAAAGACCAAAACATGCAAAGATAGGGGCTCAAAGGTCTAAGTATGCATGCATGCACACTTGGCCATAAGCTAGGCAACAATGCACAACACTCAAAGACACTTAAAGAGTGAATGAAGTGGGAACATGGCAATGCTACATGCTCTGAAATGTCATGGTAAATGATGCCAAATCATGTACACAACACAAATGAAACATGCTATGGTACCCAAAGCTTGAAGCTAGCATAGGCATTTGCACTACAGCTATGCAAAACATGAAGCATATGGCAAAGGCAACCCAAAACAGTCCTAGAACATGTCAAAATGAGTCTAAAACATGTATGGAAGGAAGCCAAAACAAGCTAGCATGAAGGGCATAAGGCATGATGTATGCAAGGTAAATAAGGTGGATTACACTACACCTATCAAGACCAAGCATGAGATGGCTTCGCCAAAAAAAATCAGAGTTATATCATGGCAAAATAACCCCAAAAACACATTGAAATGATAGCTTGCAAGCTTAGGCATGAAGGCATACGCAATGATTCATTCTTAAGGCATAAAACACCAACTCTCCAAAGCATGGAAAGAGTGACAAATGCAAGTGTATGGCAACATTACATGTACTGAAATCACATTTCAAATGATGCCAAATCATGAAAATATTCTAAGTAATGCATGCTAGTGGACTTAATACACAAAGCTAACAAGCTAGAATGCACTATGACTATACAAAGCATGGCATGCATGACCAAAATAACACAAATCAGAGCTTAAGCATGCTAAAACATGGACAAAAGCTTCTTAGAGTTAAGCCAAAATCATGTTAGAATGATGGTCTAAAGCACGATACACATTACGCTAATTCATGGAATTGCACTACAAGTGCATGGAGCATGCATGGAGCTATCAAACCAAACCTTAACAGAGGTATATCATGGAAAAACAACACCAAGAACATGCTGAGATGGACTCAAAACAAGTTAGAAAGACATGCTACTTCATGAAGCATACAAGATTAGTTTGTAAGATTTATACTACAAGTGTATAAGACATGCATGAGGTGACAAAACCAAATCAAAATAGTGGTATGCCATGCTGAAATAAGGCCTAATAAAATAGGCTGAGATGTGGCCAACACAAGCTTGACAAACATGCTCAAACATGAGGCATTCAAAGCAAGCATTCAAGAACACAAGGAGAGGGGATGACCTCCTCCTATGTAGGACCTCAAAACACCATTTCCACCACTGAAATTACTCTGAGTTTCAGTGGTGAGAAGGCCAAAACAAGGTGATCCCAATAGCTTGAAAAGATGGCACAAGAACAAGGCCTAAGAGGGGGTAGATTACCCCCAACACAAAAGAGACCTTAAACAAACATGCTAAGGACTAAAAATTAGAAGTTTTTGCGGTAGGAAGTCAAGCCTAAAACAGCATGCAAATAGGTTCAAAAGCTTAAACCAAAACAAGGGTTTTAAGGGTTAGAAGCTCACCCTTGTAGAACAACTTTGAAGCTACAACTCCAGCAATTTTTTTGAGCTCAAACCAAACCAAACCAAAAACTCCAAAATCAACCTCAAGAAGCCTCAGCAACAAAAGGATGGTGTTTAAGTGTGTGTTTGTGTGTTAAAGTATGAAGAATAAGCACTTTAAGGCACAAAAATGAGACCAAGAGAGAGACATAGAGATATGTGTGTATTTATAGCTCAAGCACCAAAATATGAACCTGGAGGAGGAGGGGGGAGGTTCTCTCTTATAGAGAACAAAAGTGTAAGCTTGTTGGACAAGCTTAGGGTCTAAGGCCATCCCTCCATACACGTGTATGGAGGATGGTTTTTGTGCCTTCCAGCTGTGACAACTGGATAGAAAATATCTCCAGGAATGAGCTGGAAAGCTGCTGACCACTTGAAGTGGTCGGCCAGCTACTTCTACTGGTCGGCCGACTAGTGGAAGTGGTCGGCCAGGGCAAAAAGTGGTCGGCCACAGGGGAAAGGTGGTCTGCAGCATGAAAGCAAGGCAATGGTGTGGTGGCCAACCAGAAAAGGTGGTCCAAAGACTAAGAAACCCAGTTGGCCGACCAGAAAACTGGTTGGCGGGAAGAAAAGTGGTCTCCAAGGGGAAGAACTGGTCTCCCACCTCTAATCCACCCTCCAAGCAAGGAAAACAAGGTTTGTGCCAAAGACAAACCAAAAAGGATGCAAGACAAGAGTTCGGGAGGCAAGGCGCGCAGCCGGGAACCTAAAAAACTAGTCTACGGGCACCAAAAGTGGTCTACAACCACAAAAGTGGTCTCTCAGACCACAATGGCCGTCTAGGCCAAGGCAACAAGGCATGGTTCGAAAACCAAGTCAAACAGAGAACGTTAAGCGGTCCCGAGACAAGGCGCGCGGCCGAAGGCTCCGAAACTAGAAATTAGTCTCCAAGCGGGAAAAGTGGTCTACAACCACAAAAGGATGGTCTACAAGACCTCCCCCCTCCCTTCAGGGAAGAGAAAACAAGGTTCGGTCCACAACCGAGCCAAAGCACAAAGAGTTCAGAGGTCCGGAGGCAAGGCACTCGGCCAAAAACTCCAGAAATTCGAAACGAGCACAACATGCACGATCACCGAGCGCTCAATCGATGACGTCTGAGTCTTAAGGTCAATAAAAAATGGGGTGTCTACACCAGCTGAGGGCGATGCACCCGACTCCCAACCATCCAAAAAGTCAAGGTCTGAGCAATCTGAGGGTAGCCAAAACTTCCATCGCTATATGATCTGGGCCACCGAGGTTATAGTAGATGACAGACCCTTGACAGCCGACAACAATGCAATAAATCTCAAAGTCGGCACAGCCCTGTCAACGGCTGTTCTTCTACCAAAAGACATGAACCGTATGGTTGAGTTGCACGAATACGAAAACTTCACCCTTATGATGTAACACTCAGTTTTGGTAAGTCTCTACGCTTGTAATTTTTAATCTAACTTTAACTCTAGCTTTCATACTTAATGAATTTTTACTGACCTGTTTTACTCCTTGCAGGCCATCCGGCACGCTCACTCCTACGCTGTCAAAACCGAGATGATAAGGAAGGAGTTGGAAAAGAATACCAAAGAAGCTGCCAAACTCCTATCCTCACTCAACCACGCCGAGGCCAATAATTGATCCCTGCTGGATCAGGCTAAGGCCGCCAAAGCTGCTCAGAATTTGGTTGAGGATAAAACCAAAATGGCCAATGACGAAGCCGAGGCCGCCAGAGCCGATCTTGAAGCTGCTAAGGCCAAGGTAGTTGATTTAGAGGCCAAACTTCAGAAGGCCCTTGACTCAAAGGAGGCTGAAGTCAAGGCTGCTGACGAAAAAACTTTTGATGAAGGTCAAGCCGCCGTCCGAGATCAATACAGACAGCAAGTTAACCTGGCTTGCAACCGAGGTTATTACTTCAGTTCGACGGCGGCGCTCAACAAATTACTTGTTCCAATTGACTCTGACCTTCGAGACATCAGTCAACTTCAAGTGCCTTTCCCTCCAGAGCCCAAGGACTGTGGCAATGAAGCCGACGAAGACGATGCCGAGGATGGTGAAGCTGAGAGAATGAAAGAAGAGGCTGCCACTGATTCCAAGTCTCCTACCCTCAACGAGCAAATCGACTTAACTCAAGATGAGGAGGATGACCTGGTTTCCAAGGGCGTCTCTCCTAAACCAACCACCTCTGAGGCCGAGGTTCAATGCGCCGAAAAAAGTCTGGATCAAACTTTGCAAGAAATAGACGCTGAAATAGAGGCCGACAAGAATGCAGCACCACCAGCCGACTTTGAGAAATCACAAGCCAATCCTAGTCCTTAGGATATTTCATATTTTCTCTGTATTCTTTTTCTGCCTTTGTTTGTATTTTGTTTTGTCTAAACAATGTTTAGCTTCATATTCGGCCAATGTACCGCTTTTGTAATTTGAACAAGTAATCTTTTTTTTAATGCAAGTTTCCTCCTTTCTTCTAAGTGTTTAAATGCCTTCTTTTCTCTTATGTATGTTTACCACTTTTATACTTAGAATAATTTTGTATGTCTTCAAAGTATACCTTTAACTGTATAATCTCCTCGGAGTAAAGTACCTCGGATATATCTTCTGATTGTTTATCTCGGCCTTAGCTTAACACTTAAATATATTTTGAAATATTTTTACGAATGTTGTTTCTTTAAACTTGCCACTTCACTCTCACTTACTGTCTTCCATCAAGACTTTTGTCTTCTATCCTTCTCAAGTTTTGGCAACCTAGTCATCTCGGCAAGTAGGTATGTCGGGTACCTTTTCCAATATAACCTCGACTAATTTCAACTTATAAATTTTTCTGAAATTTCAACAAGTCCAAAGCCCTTTAAAGTTTTAAGCTCATTCATCATTCTCCAGCTCTCTGCCCCCTAATGTGAATCTAAGTTTCACTTATATTTACATTAAACACATATAGTCTTTTACCAAAGTTGGATTCAAACAAAGACTAGCTGAGGTTCTCAATCTTGGTTTCCCTGTTAATGCACTTAGTTCTATTTCAAGTTTAATTCTGCTGGCATAATAAGTCTAATTTCAATTCAACTTAGTTTAACTCTATTATATGCAAGTATAATTCAACTCTGCCATATAATGAGTCTAAGTCATGCTTTAATTAGAAAGATCACCAACTTAGTTCAAATCTATTATATGCAAGTATAATTCAACTCTGTCATATAATAAGTCTAAGCAATTCCTCATGTTTCAATCAAAAACATCGCTCAACTTAGTTCAACTCTATTATATGCAAGTATAATTTAACTCTGCCATATAATAAGTCTAAGTTATTCGTCATGTTTCAACCGGAAACATCGCCAAAGGACTGGTTAGTCCTATTACACAAATTTCAAAAATCAAGCTAAATTTTTATTATTATTACTTCGGCTAATGACATAAATTTAAAAAATAAAAAATCTAATGATAGAAAAATTTTAAGTTGCAAATGTTCCATGGTCGTGGCAACTCTTTGCCTTCACTGTCCTTAAGCCGATATGCCCATTGCCGGTGACCGAGATGATTTTATAAGGCCCTTCACAATTTGGGCCCAGCTTTCCCTCCCTAGGATCTTTCTTGTTGCTGACCACTTTCCTTAGCACCAGGTCCCCAACTTTGAACTCTCTTGGGTTGACCTTTTTATTATAAGCCCTAGCAAGTTGTTGCTGGTATGCCCCTAGTCGAATTGTTGCTCTTTCCCTTTTCTTCTCAAGTAGGTCTAGATCTCGGGTTAGGGATGTCTTGTTAGTTCCATTCTTTATTCCTTGGGTTCTGATCCCTGGGATGCCGACTTTCAGTGGGATAACTGCTTCTGTGTCATAAGCCATGGCAAATGGGGATTCCCCAATTGATCTTCTCGGCGTAGTCGGATATGCCTAAAGTACATTGGGCAACTCTTCCACCCATTTTTCTTTTGCTGCTTCCAGCCTCTTCTTGATCCCATCCAAGATAGTCTTGTTGGATGCTTCTGCCTGACCATTACTCTGAGGGAAACTTGGAGTGGAGTAATAGTTCTTGATTTTGTACTTTGCACAGAAGCTTTTGATTAGCTTATTGTCAAATTGTGTACCATTGTCTGCTATTATTGCCCTTGGGATCCCAAACCTGGTAATGATGTTCTTCCATATGAAGTTCTTCACATCTGTGTCCCGAATCTTCGCAAGGGGTTCAACTTCTACCCACTTTGTGAAATAGTCAGTTGCTACCAGCAGGAACTTCCTTTGTCCAGTTGCTTGGGGTAGTTGTCCAACAAGATCCATACTCCATTGGGCAAATGGCCAAGGGCTGGACATTGGGTTCAAATCTGCTGCTGGTTGATGTATCAAAAACGCAAACCTTTGATACTTCTCACACTTTCTGATATAGGCTTCAGCATCCTTCTGCATGTAGGGCCACCAGTACCCCTGAGTAATGGCCCTATGAGCAAGTGATCTGCCCCCAATATGGCTTCCACATACTCCTTCATGTATTTCATACAAGAAATCTTCAACTTGTGAGTGATGCACACATCTCAAAAAGAGACCAGTAAAAAAACCTTCTGTAGAGATGTCCTTCTACTGTTAGGCTAAACCTGACCGACTTCAGTATGGTCTTGTGTGGTTCTTTGCGATCATCTGGCAACTTCCCATCTCTAAGGAACATTACTATTGTATCCATCTAACTTGGGCCTATCTCCACACACATTGCTCCATACTCTGTAATCAGTGGTTCCACACTTGGGCCTGACAAATAATCAACCATTATTGTCCTTGCCTCTCCTGATTTCATTGCACTAGCCAGGTTACCCAAGGCATCGGCATTGTTGTTGTCATCTCGGCTAACCTGTTGTAGTCAGCAGTCTTGAAATAAGGCTAGTAGTCTAACAACCTCTTTGACATAGGCTATCATTCTTTATCTCAGGCTGCATACTCGCCTGTTGCCTAGTTCACAATAAGCTGGGAGTCCTAGAAGACCACCACCTCGTCGGCTTCCATTACTGTTGCCAATTTCAATCCTACGATCAGTGCTTCATATTCTACTTCATTGTTTGAGACTTTGAACCCCAAACGAATAGACTGCTCCAACATTCGTCCATCTGGTGATACCAACACCAATCCTACCCCCGCTCCCTGACGGTTTGAACTCCCATCAACAAACAGGCAGAAGGAGTCGCCGATGTAGATATCACAAGGCTTGAGTTTTTCTTCTTTCTCCTAATTTGCTATGGGGTTTTTCATTCCCAGCTGGGTCTCTTCTTATTCCCCTGGACATCCTAAGCCGTGGCTCACCAGAGCCCGACGTGGGATGGCACCTGGTGTGAACTCGGCCACGAAGTTGGCTAAAACCTGGCTTTTGTGTGATGACCGGTCTTTCTTTTCTTTCCATTTCTTCTCTTTCCTTCTTTCTTCGCTCTATACTTCTTTTATTTTTGTTGGACTTGAAACGTTCGAAAATATTTCTCTAAATAAAGTTCTTACACTTGTTCTGTCCGATGTTAAATTTCACTTGTTCCAAAGACTGCTCCAGTGAGTCCGGAGTGCCCGGGGATTGAACCAGACGGTTCTGGGCTACTGGGCCAGGGTCGCACGTGCGAGGCCCTCGGCCGCACGTGCGGGGGGTGAGGCCGCACGTGCGGGAATGGGTGAGTTTCAGTGGTTGCACACTGCTTAAATTGCAGGTGCGAGACTGAGTGCGAATTGGAGGGCCGCACGTGCGGGGATCAGTGCCGCACTTGCGGGAATGAGGCTCCGCATATGCGGGGGCACGTACCGCACGTGCGGGACGGGGACAGTCCGAATCTCTGTTTTTTGTATGTCTTTTGGCCGAATTTATATCACATTTTGGGCTTCTTCCTCTCACTCTAAACTTCATTTCTCTCCTCCTTCTCTCTAGAAACACTCACCAAAACACTAAAACACCTTGATTCTTGAAATCTTTGGGTTTCGATCATCATCATCTCTCTCAATCTTGAAGATCTAGGGCAAGAACTTCACTTGGTATGGTAGAAATCAAGCTCCCTCTCTCTTCCTTGACGTTAGGGTTTCATCTCCTTTCCTTCAACAAACATTGAGGTAGGGAAATTTCCTTGAGTTATATATATATTTATGCTAGATTTGGTTGATTTAAGGTCTCATTAATGATATTGAAAGTTTGGTCTTGCCTCATAAATGCTAGGGCTTTAAAAGTGGGCTTGATCTCTCATTCTCTCTTCTTAAACTATCTTCTTGAGGAATTTAACTCACATAATAGGAGGGGTGATGTCTTGAAAGAAAACCCTTTCAAAAGATGGGGAGATGTTTGTTTTGATTTTTGACATAAAACCTTAGAAATTTTGGGGATTTTTGAAAGATGTGAACATGTTTAAGGGTATCTTGTTGTTTTGTATTAAGAGAGTGAACTTTTATCATATGTTTAGCAAAATGACAACTTACTTGGTATATGACAAATGAGATGTTACTTTAACATTACTGTTAAACATTTGAAAGTGTATTGTTGTGAAATAACAAATGGTTGTGCACCTTGGATAGTGAAAATTGTAAACATAGGAGTTAATGTTTGAAAGGCATTACATGTAGTCTTGAAGGGGCTAACTTGTTATGAATTGGGCATGATGAGAAATTGTTATTGCTATAAATTGATGGCATGGTTATTTGTGAAATAATATTAAGAAAAAGAAATGAATAACGTAGTAAATTGATATTGTTGTAGAGACGTTTGAAATGAAGAAATGTTGTGAGATGTTTTGTATTGCATCATGTTCTCATTCGATTTATTATCATTATTACACATCTTGGAATGAATTGGAAAACGTTTACTTTGAGAAAGATTATGTTGTAATGAGAACTATGGAAGTGTTTAAGGGGTAAATACGTTGGTAGTCCGGTTAGGAGGTATAGATGAAATTGTTAAGTTGGCCTGAGTGTCCGAGGTGAAAGACTGAAAACACGCGCGGAGGAGATACCACTTCCCTTCCGGTTAGCAACCGGTTAACTGGGGTTATTGGTAGTGCTTGTTGAGCCTACTTGCAGACACTAACCTTGGGATTACCTGAGTCGTATTTACCGCCCCCTTATGATTTAAAATTTGAAGTTTGGAAATTGATGAGATTTGAAAAATGTTAATGAAAAGCATGATGTTTCTTTTTTTAAGAAATGCATGAATAAATTTTGAAAGAAGCATTGCATCACATTTGCACTTGCGTTCAATATTGATTACTTTACATAAATGTATATACTTTGTGAGGGATTTCTCTACTGGGCTTTATGCTCACCCCTATGAGATTTGGTGCAGGTAAAGACGTGGTGATCCCGCCAAACTGAGGGCGTGAAAAATGTTTTTGGTGAAGAGTAGATTGCTCTTTTATTTGTGTTAATTTTTGTAAAGCCAAGGGCTAATTTGTGTGGGTCCGAGAGACCATTTTGTGTAACCAGGCCATTGCCTTGGAACTTGTAAGTCCTTGAGGGCCTTATTCATTTTTATTAATTGATTTTAGATGCTATAGATTCATGTACTAGCTTGTCAATGAATGTATAATCGCATGTGAGATTACTTTTGTATAACATTTGGAACTAAGTAAAGGAACATAGTGAATATATCTTTCCGACATCCCTTGAGCCATGGTTATTATCTTATTTGAAAGTGAGTTGATGTATTTTCTATGTTGGATTATTTTCGGGGCGTTACATTTTGATTGTTGTTCTGGGTCTGAACTCTAAATCGTATTGGCCCAATACCACTGCCCATCTGGCCACCCTGCC
The DNA here is from genome assembly GCA_036172215.1 of Camellia granthamiana. Classification (NCBI taxonomy): domain Eukaryota; kingdom Viridiplantae; phylum Streptophyta; class Magnoliopsida; order Ericales; family Theaceae; genus Camellia; species Camellia granthamiana. Next base: position 39,206,153 of record CM069913.1, read on the forward strand.
TGTTAGATCTCCTTGTTGTAGTAGGGACTTCAAGGGGTGCTCAGTCAATACCACAATCTTGTGGGCTTGGAAATAATGGTTTAACTTCTTGGAGGCCATCATTAAGGCCAGTGTTAATTTCTCCGGGGGTAAATACCTGGTTTCTGAGCCTGCTAAGGTTTTACTCACATAGTATACTGCCTTTTGTTCTCCCTTTTCTTCTCTGATTATCACTGCACTTACTGCATACTCTGAAACCGCCAAATACAAGAATAGCTCCTCTCCAGGTATTGAATTTAAAAGAATTGGAGCTGTGGTCAAATATCTTTTCAAGTCGGCCAAGGCGACTTCACATTCCTCTGTCCACAAGAAATCTGTGGCCTTTTTCAACAGACTGAAAAATGGTTTACACTTGTCTGAACTTCTACTTATAAACTTGTTCAGGGCTGCGGCCATTCCAGTCAACATATGCACTTGTTTTGTCGACGTTGGGCTTTTCAAATCCATAATGACCTTGATTTGATCTGGGCTTGCCTCAATACCCCTTATGGTAACCAAGTATCCCAAGAACTTACCAGACCTAACTCCAAATGCACATTTTGAAGCATTGAGTCGGAGCCGATATAAAACTACTTTTAAGTCGGCCAGATGATCCTCAAGTTCTTTGGTCTTCATGACCATGTCATTGATGTATGCTTTTACTGTTTTGCCAATTAGATATCTGAACATCTTGGTCACCAATCTTTGGTAAGTTGCTCCTGCATTTTTCAACCCAAAAGGCATCACTCTGTAGCAATACAGCTCTTTTGGGGTGATAAATGCAGTCTTCTCCTCATCAGGGGATACATGGCTATCTGATGGTACCCCCTATAAGCGTCCAGGAAGCTTATCCTTCCATACCCTGAAATGACATCCACTAATTGATCGATTTTGGGGAGTGGGAAGCTGTCTTTGGGACAAGCCTTATTTAGGCTGGTAAAGTCCACGCAGACTCTCCATTTCCCATTCTTATTTTTCACAATAATTGTATTTGACAATCAAGTTAGGTAGTTTACCTCCCGAATGGCTCTAGCCTTCAACAATCTGTCCACTTCCTCTTCAACTACCTCAACATGCACCAACGTCAGTCTCCTTGCTCGTTGGATGACTGGTTTAGCCGACCTATCTACGTTGAGCATATGGCATGTGACTTTGGGATCAATGCCAGGCATCTCATAAGGCGTCTATGCAAACACCTCTATGTTCGCTTGCAAGAATGCTTCCAACTCTCTTTCTTCCTCCTCGGTCAATCCTGAGCCGAGAAAGAAGAAGCACTCTTCATCATCTTGTTGGACCAGAACTTTCTTTAAGGCTTCTTCGCTTTTGTCAACCGACTCTTTGCCGACGTCATCTAAGACATCCATGTCTTCGTCCTCAATCTCTACTGTTTCTGCCTCTCGCACGTTGCAGGTGGATTTCATTGCTGCCATGGAGTAATTCTTTGCTTGCACTTGATCCCCTCTGACCTCCTCGATTCCATGCTCTGTTGGGAATCGTAACAACTGGTGCAACGTTAAGGGAACAACCCTCATTGCGTGTAACCATGGCCTCCCTAGGATAACATTATAAAGGGAGAGAGTGTCAATTACTATGAACTCTGTACTTATCTTCTTGGTGCCTGCCTGCACCTTCAAACTTATTGCTCCCAGAGGCCATGTCGGCATTCCATTGAACCCGACCATTGGACTATTGGACTGCTCCAGATCATCTTGGTGAAGACCGAGCTCCTTGTAACATCTGACATACATGATGTCACAAGAGCTGCCTTGGTCAATCAGAATGCGCTTTACCTGGCATTCTCCAATCTTTAGGGATAGTACCAGAGCATCGTTGTGTGGATGCTGCACCATGTCTAGGTCGACTTCAGTAAAGGACACCATTGTTCCCTGGTACTCGTCTGCTCTAGGCCTCTTTTGCTGGACCTGATACACATGCTGTAAAGGTTTCACCTTCTGAGTCTCCCCACGTGCCTCGTTCTCATTGACCTTTAAGTGAATCATATTGATCACTCGAGATTCATCTACTTGCTATTGTGGTGCTGGTGGAGGTGGTGCTGCTGGTGCATGGGGCAGCCTTGCTTGCTCTTCCTTTGTTCTGGCCTCATCTACTAGGTCCCTCAAATGACCTTGTCTTACCAGATCTTCCAGATGTGTCTTTAGGGCTCTGCACCCTTGAGTCAAATGTCCATCCTCATTGTGGTAGGCACAGTGCTTCCCAAGGCTTCTTTCCATGAATTCGTCAAGAATCTTCTCTGGTGCTCTATAGTAAGGCTGGTTCCTGATCATTTCCAAGACTTTGTAAACCGAGATCTGGAACACTGTGGTGACTGCCTGTGCGGACCTCAGTCCCGTTTCTTGTCTATTAAAGTTTGTATTACCTCGGCCTCGTTTCGGTGAGCCGTTCCTCTTCTCTTGCTTTGTCGCCTTTGTTCCCAGCGTGTCTTTTTCAGCTCTCGCATATTTCTCGGTCCTAGACATAAGTTCCTCCATACTTTTTGGCAACGTCTTTGCCAGTGACTTTCGAAGCAAGCAGCCATCGTTCAGGCCGTTCTTAAAAGATACGACCGCCAACTCTTGGTTGCACCCTGGTGTCGGTTAAAAACCTCATAATACGTTTTGGCATAAGCCTTGAGGCTTTCGTCCTCGCCAATTCTGAGAGCCATCAGGAAGTTTACCCTCAATGGCTGCAGTTTATTTGTAACAAACCTAGCCACAAACATCTCGGCCAGGCCTTCTCAACTTTTCACAATTCTTTTCGGCAATTTGTGAAACCAATCTGATGCGATTTCCCCAAAGGATGAGGGGAACACCTTGCAGAGCAACGGTTTGTTCTCGGTATACAATGCCATTGAGTTCAAGTATAAACCGACGTGGAAGTTCAGGTCGAACTTACCGTCATATATCTGGAATCTCGGCATATAAAACCTTTTCGGGGACTCAAACTTATCCAACTCTATTGAGAACGGCGTTCTCTGCTTGACCAGGGATGTGACCTCGGCATCTTGTCGTTTCCTCTGGAGGTAATCCGTCAAATCCTCCTTAGTCCATCCAGGAGTTCGGCTGTCGACGGATTTCATCCTTTTTGGTGCGCTACTCCCGGTGTCGTGATGAATCCTCTTGAACCTCCCTTCATTCACTGTGTCAAACAAAGCTCATTCCCTTGAATATGTCGATGTTCCTTGACGAAGGTCTGTTTGGCACGGTGTGTCTTCTGAGACTCTCCTCTCATCGATTCTCCTCGCTCGACCTCCCTTGAAGGCCGATGTGAATGCTCTTTTATCTTGTCATGTTGAGGAACTGCAGGGATTGCTTTCTGCCTCCCTTTCTGGGCATCATTCTTGGCCGCTGGAATCGACGTGTCCTCTAATGGAAACGGCGGCTGCATGACGTTGTTTTGCATCATGAAGTTGACAACCGATTATAGGTTTGCCAACTTGTTTGCCATCCCCTTCATTTCGCTGTCTCTCCTTAGGCATCTATCTTTCCATACTTGGAGGTCGCTTTCGTTGTAATACTCGCCTCGGCCTGCCTTCTTTGGCAAGTCTCCCTCTTGGCCGACGTCCGTTTTCCTAAGATTCTGCTCCTGGGGCTCTTCATTACAGTTGTCCTCCCCTGCGTTAGGATCGGCGTGTTTGTCGCTCCCACTAGGGATGTCGTTCCCGATCTTTTCTTTTTATCCATCGCTGGCCATTTATTCTCTTTATGCTTTCCACAGACGGCGCCAAATTGTGAGTGCTAATTTCCGACCACACTGCCAAACAGGAACTCAACTGGAGAGCACGGGCAGAATAAATTACGGCCGAACAACCTATCACAGAAAGATAAGACTCCGGCGGTGGTTTGTCCATTCAGGGGCACTCCGACGATCAAGTCAGTATTCAGTTATCTCTCAAAGATAGAAGAAAGTGCTTAACTCATAAGCCAGAATACAAAAAGCGTACCTTAGACCCACGAGAGTGCCTTACTTTTATAGCTAGCACTAAGCTAATCCTTGTAGAAGCCTAGCTTTAATAGACTCTGGCTCAATGCTCATCTTTGACTCCTAGCTAGATAGAGATAAACTCCCTAAGAGCTTTATCTTTATCTAGATTGAGATCCTCCCTCATTCTAGGACTCTTGTCCCTTATCCGCGCATCTCGAATTCCGGTATCTCCGTAGATAACCTCGGCTTTAGCTGAGATCACCTCGACAACATGACCAAGACGCATGGTACCTCGGCTGACACTCCGGTGCCACCCTGGTCACATGTTGTCATTTACAAAATATGTCCCCACATGAAGTATAACTACAGATCTCATAAGTCATAATTAAAATGATATCATAACTAAAAAAAATTATTATAATAAAAAAAAATTAACATAACTAAAAATATATATAATACATAATTTTTAAGAATATGCATATAAGAATTTTCTTTATTACTTGGCCTTGTTTGGTTTAACTATCAAAACACAATCTTTAAAAAAAAAATTCTAAAATTTTGTTGGTTGGAAATTTTTTTAAAAAAAATTCTAAAATCAGTTTCTCTTTCTTACACATCAATCAATCACTTTTGGTTTCTTCTTTCTCATTCTCAATTACTTTTTCTTTCACACGTATCTACTCAACTATAACAAAATATCAAATTATTCTAAATTTTCATACTTCAAAACTATTTCTAAAATATACAACCGAACCAATCAAAAAAAATTTAAGCTCTTCCAAAAAAATTTTAAAAATTTATCCATCAAAACTAAACCAAACAGCTACGAAGTTTTAATAGAGAAGTAAAGGACAAAAGGAACGGTCAATTCATGGGCCCGCCGAATTGGTGGATGTTTTTATTTTTTTCTCATTAATGAATCTAAAAAGGGACAACGTGCCACTCGAGCCCTCGTTTGGCATGCTTTTTTTAGCTTTTTAATTATTTTAATTAAAATAAAATAAAATATAATAATTTTTTTAATTTAATAAGATAAAATATCATATTTAAATCATAATTATTTTATTTTTTTCTCACAAAATTCAAAAAAATCAAAAAATCTATCACAAATAAGACTTTTTAACTCGGACTAAAATAACTAAAAATTAAAAAATCAACCAACATCCAAACGAAGCATTGACGAATCTAAACATTTTTTTTATTAATTTGGATGTAAGTTGACTTTTTAAGTTTTAGTTTTTCGACTTTTTTAATTTAGGATTAAAAAATTTTATTTGGGATAAATTTTTTGATTTTTAAAATTTTTGTGAAAGAAAAAAAATGAAATTATTTTGGTTTAAATGTTTTTATTTTATTAATTTTTTTACCTATTTTATGTTTTTATAATTAAAATAACACAAAAAAAAAAGTCACGCCAATAGGAGTTATATGGGATAATCTAAATAAGTATATTTTTTAACTTTTTATGAAATATAGATTGGATTTATATTGAGTTTGAAGTGATGTGTTAGAGAAGTAATATAACTTAAATAAAAGGGTTTTTTACTGGCCGGTCCCAAATTTTTGACTTATTCCCCACTTAGTCCTGACTTTTGATCTTGTGCACCAACAGGTCCTGAGACTTTTTTTTTGGTACCGTTTTACCCCTCGCCTGTTCTGGCGCGTTTCTGTTTGGATTTTGCATCAAAATTTTGTGTTTGTGATTTGGATTTTTGTGGAAGTTCACGATTTGCGGCTGTATCTTCGCGATTTGTGGAGCTTCGTGATTTCTGATTTCGCGATTTGTGGAGCTTTGTGATTTCTGATTGCGCGATTTGTGGAGCTTCGCGATTTTGTGATTTGTGATTTGCGATTGCGTGTTTGGTGATTCTTCCTATTTGCGATTTTCGCGTTTGGTGTATAGTTACATTTTCTGATTTGCGGTGTTGTGGAGGTAGGTCGACTGGTATGTTTGATTTTGATTTCAATTTCAATGTTTTGGTTTTTTTAGTTTGAGTTGGTGATTTTGATTTTGTGGTGATATTGTTGTTACTCTGTTGTTTCTGTTGCGATTGAATTTGTGTTTTGATCATGATATTGAAAGTTTTGAGATATGTATGTGTTGATTGAATTTTATATTTTTATTTTTTTTGGTTACGAAATTGTGTTGATTGAACAGATGTGTTGGTTTGTTATTTATACAGTGATAATTTTATCACTGTGTATTTTGGGGGTGATGTTGGATTAAGTTTTTCAACACTGATAAATTTATGAGTGAGTATTGGAATAGTAGTTAATTTTATCACTGTATTTGATTTTGTTTGAGAGTGTTTGAGTTGTTTTCTGAAATGTAATTGTTGTTTGTTGCAGGATTTATAGTGATGGAGAATTGTTTGTTTCTTATATGCAAATTTAGAGGTGTGACATTGGTTATCAAGTATAATGATGGATTTAATTTCAAGGATTTAGTATATAAATTGTGTGCAAAGTGGAGTGAGTTAGTTGGTAGTTCTTTGAATATATCGTATTCAATGGCTGGACATTCTTCTTGTGGTCTAGAAAGTGAAGAGGATTTGGAGGTTATGGTTGGACTGTCACTTTCTTGTGATATTCATCGGATTGATATTTTTGTAAATTGTTGTTCTTTGGGTGAAGGTTCTATGATTTGTGATGGTGAAGGTAGTAGTAGTAGTAGTAGTAGTAGTGTTGTTTGTGAAACTGATTTTTTGCCTTCATTTTATTCAAATCAACGGAAACCTTTGCTCTCCGATGGGTGGGTTAATTGTATGAAAGGAGTGGGACAAAGGTTTACTCAAGGAGTTGTTGAATTTCGAGATGCGTTGTCAAAGTATTCTATTCATTCCGGTTTTAGTTTTGATTTTGTTAAGAATGATAAGGATCGTGTCACTGTTCATTGTAAGAGAAGGGCTGATTTGGGATGTTTATGGAGCGTGCATGCTAGAGTGGAAAATTATAGTAAAGCTTTTGTTATTAAACAATTTGATGATGTTCATACTTGTGGATCTTCTTTTCGTGCAATTAAACATGCTAGGATGACTTCAAGTATGATTGGTGGGCTAATTTCTAGTGATATTCGTAACAAGGCTTTGACATCGGTTAGTGAGGTGGTTTGTGATTTCAAGGACTATTATGGAACAGAAGTTTCTTATCGCCGAGCTTGGATGGGTGTTGAAAAAGCAAGGGGTCTTGTTTTTGGTGACTATTCATCATCATTTGACGATCTTCGTTGGTATGTTGATGCGGCTAATGCTTGTAATCCGGGGAGTGTTTTTGATATGGAATTTGATATTGATAGTAAAGGAAGACATTTCAAATGCTTGTTTTTTGCTTTTGAGGCATGTATTCATGGTTTCAAGTATTGTAGGCCTGTGTTGATGCTTGATGGAACTTTTTTGAAAGGAAGACACAAAGGTTGTTTATTGGCTGCTACGGCGAAAGATGGTGACCAAGGTATATTTTGTGTGTATGTGTTATTATTATTGAAATAGTGATAATTCTACTATTTTTGTTACTAGAGAGTGTTGATAATTGAGTATGGTCAATCTATTAGTGATAAATTTGTGCTGTATACTTTTTGTTAAATTTTTATAGTGATAAATTTATCTATGGCTGGTGCTAAATTTATATTTATACAGTGATAAATTTATATTTATACAGTGATAAATTTGTGCTGTATAAATTTGATTTTCTTTTTGTAATCTTTTTTGATTTGTTACTGATAACTTGTATATATATTTTGTTTGTAGGTTTGTATCCGTTATGTTTTGCGATTGTTGATGGTGAAAGTTATGAGAGTTGGCATTGGTTCTTGTCAAAGTTATTAGGTATTTTGACTCCAGAGAGGGATATTGCGTTTGTTACTGATCGACATGGAGGTTTGCTGAAAGCTTTAGCTGAGGTCTTTCCGTTTTCTTCTCATTCTTTTTGTCTAATGCATTTGAAGACAAACTTGAAGACTTATTTGTCAGTGAAGAGTCGTGAATCAAAAGAGTATTTGCTTACTCTTTTTAGTAGATGTGCATATGCTCCTACTATTGAGTTGTTTAATGAGCTATTTGAAGAATTTAAGGGTCGTTGTGGTCGTAGTGTTGAGAGGTTTCTTGAGGATTTGCCTAATGAGTGTTGGTGTAATGCTTATTTTCAAGGCAAGAGGTATGGTGAAATGTGCACAAATGCTGCGGAATCTTTTAATTCATGGATTAGGGATGAGCGCCATTTGTTTTCAACTAGTCTTGTTGATGCTATACGGGTGAAAATAATGGAGCAATTTTCAAGAAGGAGAGAAGTTGGGAATAAGTGGAATCGTATTGTTTGTCCTTTTGCAGAAAAAAAGTTGGAAGAAGCTTTTAATGATACAAAAGCATGGATAGTTAAGAAATGTAGCGATGACATTTATGAAATCCAATTGGATCATTCAGTTATGGTTGATATTGGGAAACGTTGCTGTTCTTGTCGATTGTGGAAAATTGATTCTTTTCCTTGCAAACATGGTTTTTGTGCTATAAAGAGGAGTGGGAAGGATCTGAATTACTTTCTTGATGATTACTACCGTGTTAGTAGTTATTTTGATTCTTATTCACATTCTATCTATCCAGTTCCTAGTATGTGGAAGCCAAATGTAGTTGTTGATGATGACGTTGTTTTACCTCCTCTTTGTAAGAGACCAGCTGGACGTCCAAGAACAGAACGTCCAAGAACAGAGAGAATACCTTCTAAGGGCGAAATCAAGAGAATTAGATGCAGTAGGTGTGGAAAGATGGGAACTCATAATCGGAAGACATGTAAACAAGCTTTGCTTTAGTTGTATTGATTTTAATTGAATTTCTTTCTTTTGAGAGTTGAGAGGTGTTACTTGCATTGAATGATTGAGTATTTTTTGAAAGATGTATCATTTTGGTACTCACATTGAATGATTGAGGAATTTGTTGATCAGAAATTATATTTGTTGCTGATATTTTTACAGGATTAAGTTTCAGATATTTATATTATTTGATTTGGGTTAAATGTAGTTGCTTTTTTTTGGTGTTTTATAAAGTGATAAATTTATCACTGGTTGGTTTGGACAAGTTGGTGGCTTATTTTTTTGTAAGAATGATAAATGTATCATGAATGTGGTTCTTGAATTTTGTTATTTTGAAGAATGATAAATTTATCACTTATTGTGTGGGAAGAGTTGATGGTTTATTACATTTATGTCAGTGCTTTATAAATTTTTCACTGTCACATGCAAGCAAATGTTATTTTTTACAGTGATAAATTTATCATTGTATGGAGTTATCTAGTTTTCCCAGGAAAAATTTCCACAATGCAAAGGTGTAGATCAAATCTCTAGAATACATAATTGCATATCTGCTGTGTTAAGTGCTTTAAAAAGTAAATTTTTTTAAATCGACTATGATGTTTATTTGGTTTTGCAACTAGTTCTCAGTCTGCATACTGTTGGGAATATCTAGAAATTATAATAGTATTTTAATTTTCAATTTGGAGAATGTAATAGTGCTTGTGTTTAAATTTTCAATTAGGTAAATTTTTTATTATTTTTTGTAGTGTTTTTTTTACTTGAATTGGGAAAAAAGAATGAGAGGGAGAGAGAAATAGAGAGAGAGAGTTGCTGGTTTTTTTGTTTGAACATTGGTAAATTTGTCAGTTTTCACAGTGATAAATTTATTAAAACAGTGATAAATTTATCAGGGTAAACAAAACAGTATAAAAATAAAATTTATTAGTACAGTGGCTCCAAACCTGTTGTTAACCTTGAAATTCAACACAAATACTCAGATTAGAATCAATTTTTTGAATGAAACTTGGATAACAAGACTGACATTAAAAAAGACTGAATGTTTCATTGAAGCAAATTTGAGATTGTAACAAACAAGCATTGTCCATAGCTTTGACATTGTAACAACCAAATGATTGTAACAAACAAGCATTGTCCATAGTACGAAAATCATGAAATTACATGTAACAATGTAACAAGCATACAAGCAAAATGTATGAATATTGACATTCTAAGAACCAAATGATTCAGTGTTTCCTTTTTTTTCCTTCTATTCCAGATGCAAGTCATCAATGTTTTCATCAGGCATTTGTTGTTGAGCAACTTGTTGGTCCGTCAGGAAGATAGTTAACATATCAGCTCTCAATTGATTGCATTCTTCCTTGGAAAAAATAGGCATTATGTTGTTATTGGAAACATATTGCCTCATGATATAGCAAACAAGGATTCCACAATCAAGCCTGCAAAAATATTTTGAAAATAAAATATTATAATTTGGTTTCGTTGCTTTTTTAATAACAGTGTTTTGTTGTTTATAAACTTACGATGTGTTTTCTTGTTGTGGGCTGTTGATGACGTTCTCAGTCTACTGTTGAAATTTGTCAGGGTGTATGAGAGTTGGGTTCTCATCCTTTATGTATTTTTCAATAACCTGTCTCTGCAACATATACATTTGTATAATTGTTGTATTAGAAAGTCAGTTGAAAGAATTAATGAGAAACCATGGATTTAAAGAATGATAAATACATTAGTGTATATATTTTCAATATATAGTTAAGCATGGATCAGGATTTATGTATTAGATTGATGGTAAGATTGATAGTGAAAAGATTTTTACCACTTCATTTGCAGCATTGTAGTGTGGATCTTTAGGCATTGCTCCCCTTGGTCTCATGGAATTGTAGAATTTCCATGAACCTTCTTGAATGTCAAGGACAAGGATTGTCCAGTGAAAATTTTGGTGAATTGGGAAGAGCAGGTATCTTGCTTTTAAGGCTTCAGGCATCATTTTATTCAACATTCTCTTTCTTGCTTCCTCATCTTTTGTAGTGAACAAGTGCTAAAAAATATAAATAAATAAAATAATGTTAATTTAACTTTAAACTTTTTCAAATTAAATATATGGTGAGTATGAAACTTTTTTGTCACTGTGATCAAAATTTTGTTAATACATATCAAAATTTATCAGTGCATTGCATATCAATAGTTTCAAAAACCCAAAAAAATGCCCAGAATTTTTTATCAAAGTCTGGGATGTACTCATACTGTGGCACCAGAATAACAAGGTCAAAATATATAATAGTGATTACAACATCTGAGTCAAAAATTCTGGTTTGGTTTGCTTGACTCTTTGTTTCACATGTCAAGCTTTGAATTAGGAAACAGGGCCAATTGAAGAGGGAAGGTAGTGTCATATGTTTTAAGCTAGTTAGTGAGTTAAGCAAACAGAGGTTATACACTGACAAAAAACAAAACAAGTGTTGTTCCTGAGTTTAGCAAACTAGTTACTTACATGGCAACTTGAAATGAATGGGAATGCTGTTGTGCCTTGTTTTTGTGTAAGCAAGTGTTCGGCATATGCATCTATTACCTGTGTTGAAGACAAAAAACAAAACAAGGAATTAATATAAATGAAACACTAAAATGTTGTTTTAATGAGTTACAAATTTTACTTACAATGCCTGCCAAATCTTGACCCTTTAATATTTTGTCAATGTCGTTTAAGTACACATAGGTTGCATGATGAGATCCTTGCCACACTGGCTGATGCTTGAAAAAAAAGATTATTAGTGTTTGAATAATAAATTTATTAATATTTTTGGAATATTTGATACTTATAAATTCAATATGAGTTAATAATAAACAGTTGGCAAAAGTGAAGTACAGGAGTCAATAGAAAAGATTGTTACTTTTTTTTTTGTATTTGCCCAATGTGCAATGAGATTTTGCCTTGCTTTCTCTGGTAGGATGTTGAAAATTTCGTTTGAAGTTTTTTGTTTCTTCATTGCAGGCCGCTGTTCTTCTGAGTATTTGTTTGCCTCAGCCAATGTTGCAATTCTCTCATGGAGTATTTTGATTTCTTCATCTTTCCTTTGCATTTGTTTTTTGTGCTGATCTTGCATTTCTTTTTTCATTTTGTTGAGTTGCTGCTGCAGGTTATCATTTGCAGTTTGAAGGATGTCCCTTTCCATTTGTAACTTTTGCATTTTGAGCATGTCATCCTCTATCCTCTCAAAAGCAAGTACTTCTATGAGATTTGGATCCACTTCAGGCTCTTTGTGAACTTTGTTTCCTTCACTGTTTTCTGATTCAAGGGGAACTGTTTTCCTTTTCTTTTCAGGGCATATTTTGTGTGGAATTGGTTCCCATGTTTCATGTTTGCATTTGCCTTCAGTCAATGTTTGTTGTTCTTTTTCAGAAATTTCAGTCTGATTTTTCTGCTGAAAACTAACATCTTCATTTTCATCTTCATCTTTGTCCTCATCTTCATCTTTATCCTGAATTTTTCCTAGCAGCTTTCGAAATATTTTTTTCTCTTCATCTGTGTGTTTCAAATTGTTCTCCTGTATAGATGAAAATTTAAAAATGATTGATATGATACAAAGTTCAGAGATAAATTTCTCAGAGCAAATTTTATTAGTCAATTAGGAAAATTAAACGTAGATTTATGATGTTATAGCAAATTTTATCACTGAACTAGGCATAGTAAGCAAATCTGTCATTGTATATCAAAATTTATCACTGAATTAGCAAAAGTAACCTAATAAAGTAAATATAAGAGAAAATGTCTAATTCAATTTATTTGTGTGGATGAATTTATCAATACAGAAACCTAATCAATTGTAGTCGAATATAAAGTAACACAAATGAAGTAAATATAAAATAAAACTTATGCACAGTAGACAAATAGAAAAACATTCATTGTGTAAAAGAATTGATTACTCAATTAGGTATACTAATGGAAATTTGTGACTCAATTAGGCAAAGTAAATAAATTTATCAGTGTGAACAAAAATTTATCACTGCATAAGAAAATCTATTGTTTGTTTAAACAGAACAAAGGTTAGTATTGCATACCACAATATCTTTTAGCTCTTGCAAGGATGAAGTTGCCAATTGCTGTCCCAAACATGTGATGTTCCATTTAGCAAATCTTGGGATTGCATTTTCAACATTGGGTTTGATGGTGCTTGTGTGTTCGCATATCCAGTACTGTTGAAGACAAAAAAATTGTTATAAACAAGTATTTAGTAAACGTAAATATTATAGTTCATACGTTATAAGTGAGATATTTACTTACCAATAGGACCATCACACATCCGGACACTTTATCAATTTCGTTGATGTTTCTTTGTATTGATTTTGTGAGGTGTTCCTTTGCTGCGTCACACCAATCATAAGACTTCATTTTGCCAATATCCTCAATATATTTCATGAACCCTCAACCAATTGTAGTTCCAGTACCAGGATATAACAACAGCAAGCAAATCAAGAGGCACACAAGCCTCACAACATCTTCTCTGTCCTCCTTCTTCTTGCTTCTCAAAAGTTTGGTTATCAACTTTTGGATTGAAGCACTTGTCATCCTATTCTCTCTTATTTTCCTTTTTTTTGCCAAATCTATTTCATCTTTTCTTCCATATACAGTATGCATCTTCTTTTGTCCACATGCAATCCCAAAAATTAACTTGAAATCATTTCTTTTTAACTTCAACTTCTTCCCTCCAATTTGAAATGTGGTTCCATCCATTTGGTATGTTTGCAAGATTTTTGCAACCACATCATCATATTTTATTGAATCTGCTTTTTGCACGCTCTTCTTTGACAAAATGTCAGCTAGAAGGAAGAAGGGAGTCTTTTTGAGTATTTGGAAATGCTCCTTTTCAAGTTTGGTGGCATTGAAGAATCTGATGAGGGATAGCATGTTTGAGCGGTAGACATATTTTGCTTCATGGGCATGAATTTGATCACTTCTTGTTTTTCTTCCCTCAATTTTCTTCTTGCCTTTTCGTTGGTACTGCTTTGGTTCTTGTTTGTTTTGTTGGGGCTTGGTTGTTGTTTTTGGTTGTTTCTGTTGTTGCTGTTTCATTTTTCTTTCTTCTTGTTCTCCTTGTTTTTGAGCTTGATTTGCAGGTTCATCCTTTTGCTGTCTTTGTCTTTTGTTCCTTTCTTGTTGCTTGCTTCTTGTTTCTCTTGTTGTTGTTTCCTTTTTTTTGTCTTGTTGCTTGTTTGTCTCTTTGTTATCCTTCTCTTCTTGCTTTTGGGTTTTTGCTATGAAAGATCTTTTTCCTGGCATAGATAGTGTCATGAGAGAGCTCACAACATCTATATAAAAGGAGGCTATCAATGAAATAGGCCAACCACGCAAAATTTATGAATATACAACCAAATTTATCATGTAATTAAGCAAAGAAACAATTGTTTTGAAAATTTTACAATAGTACTTGTTTTTATCAGTGGGAAATATGTTGCTACAGTAGCAAGATATGTTGAGTTTTGCAATTTATTTTCAGTTTAAATTGTTCAAAATTTCAGTCTAGGAAATGCTTCAGTGTTCTCATGTTTAGATGAAATATAATACAAATATAATTTTTGTGTTTTAAAAATTGATTCTAACTGTACTTATATCTTACTTTTAAAAATTTTACAATGATCAAAATAATGTAATAGTGTATGTGTTTTTATTTTCAATTTAGGTAAATTTGTAATTTTTTAATAGTGTTTTGTTTAATTGAATTTGGAAAAAATAATGTAATAGTGTATGTGTTTTTGTTTGAACAGTAAGAAATTTGTCAGTGTTCAGAGTGATAAATTTCTTGAAACAGTGATAAATTTATTAGTGTAAAGAAAACACTATAAGAAAATAATTTTATCAGTATAGTGATTCCAAACCTGTTTGATTTGCAGGTTCATCCTTCTGCTGTCTCTGTCTTTTCTTCCTTTCTTGTTGGTTGCTTCTTGTTTTTCTTGTTGTTGTTTCCTTTTTTCTGTCTTGTTGGTTTTTTGTCTCTTTGTTGTCCTTCTCTTCTTGCTTTTGGGTTTTTGCTGTGAAAGATCTTCTTTCTGGCATAGATAATGTCATGAGAGAGCTCACAACATCTATATAAAAGGAGGATATCAATGAAGTAGGCCAACCACGCAAAATTTACGAATATACAACAAAATTTATCATGTAATTAAGCAAAGAAACAGCAACAAGAGGTAAGTTGATATATAACCAAATTAAATTTATCATTTAATTTATCATGTGTGGCATATAGGTAAGTTGGTATTGTTTTTTACCTTCAATGGATTGTTGCTGTTTGCTTATTCTTGCTTTTGCTTGTGCTTGTTTTTGAGATTAATCTGCAGGTTGTTGTTTTTGATGTCTCTGTCTTTTCTCCCTTTCTTGTTCTTTGGTTGTTGTTGCTGTTCTTGCATTTTCCTTTTTGTTGGCTTGCTGGTTTTTTTTCTTTTTGTTTTGTTTCTCTTCTTGCTTTTGGGTTTTTGCTGTTAAAGATCTTCTTTCTGGCATAGATAATGTCATGAGAGATCTCACAACATCTATATGAAAGAAGGATATCAATGATGGAGGCAAACCATGCAAAATTTATGGATATACAATCAAATTTATCATTTAAGTAAGCAAAGAAACACTAATAAAACTTGAATATATTCATAAGTCGTCTGTATCGATTTTGTTAGCTAACAAACAAAATAATTGAAACAATCAAAGAAGAATTAGAAGAATTATGACAAAATTTATTATGTAATTAAGCAAAGAAAGCTTATACAGTGAAGAGTTGTAATAATGATAGCAAAACGGAGCAGTCAATTGGGTTGGGTCAGATGCATGTGGCAATACTTGTGAAGGAATTCAGGGCAGCAATTCATGCGTGACATCTATATAAGTTGCTATTGTTTTTTACCTTCAATGGCTTCATCTACAGGTTCTTGTTTTTGCTTTTTGGTTGTTGTTGCTGTTCTTGTGGTTTCCTCTTTGGTGTCTTGTTGTTTGTTTGTCTCATTGTTGTCTTGCTTTTCTCGCTTTTGTCTTTTTGCAGTATAAGATCTTGTTTGAGGCCTAGTTAATCTCTTACGAGAACTCGCAACATCTATGTCAAAGAGGTATATCAATGTATTAGGCAAAGCATGCAAAATTTATGGGTATACAAGAAAATTATCATTTAATTAAGCAAAGAAACACTGATAAAACTTGAATATATTCATAATTGATGTGTATTCATTGAAACAATCAAATAAGAATTATAAGAATTATGAAAATTAACCTATTTTATCCCTGAGGCAAATTCAGCAATAAAAAACAAAATCAAGAAAAATAGACTGAGTCAGATTGTTTCCCAAAAGAGATCAAATTTGTTTAAGTTGGTGAGTCTATTGAGTACTGTGTTATTCATCTTTACCTACATTAAATTTATGTAAATGTATCCCTGTATAGAAATGGAGATGGATGTTTAAGTGATAAACTTGTCATGTGGTTTGGTATGTGAAGCAAACTTATTAGTTGGTGTGATAAACTTAGTAGTTGTATGTTTGTTTATGTATCTATTGTTACTATTATGTATACTATGTATACTATCTATACTAGTATATTATGTCAGGCCCTATATTGGTTTGTTGAAACTTTTGCCATGTGGCATTTACCTAATTTTTTTTTTAAAAAAAACTAATCAGATTTTACATGATGTCACACACACCTTATAGTATGGGAACAAACAGTCACAGAACCACACCTTATAGTATGGTGTAATTGTCAAATCTATAAATTGGTTTGAGTCGTACAACAAAAAAAAAGTTTATCAGGGTAGATGCCTTGATTCCATGCACTTATATTATAAGGTAAAAGTATTGCAAGGTTCTATTTGTAGGTTACATCAAGAGCATGATTTGTATATTTAAATTTGGTGAAGATCATTGTGTTACCAAAAGAGAGGTGTAGTTTATAATCGGTCAAATATTGAACAAAAAATGAGACAAAAAATTAATCCATAAGGTGTAAAAAAAATTACAATTTTTGAGAAATTGGGCATAGTGAAATAACCAAATAAAAAATAAAATAAATTATTTATATCAAAAGGAGGATACTAGTTATTATGAATCAAATATTAAACAAAAGTCACACAAAATTTAATCTATAAAAAATTGCACCGTTCTAATTAGTATTATATATGTGAACAAGTTATTTTGATATCTTGAACCCACTGTGTATTTTAGTTTCTTGAACCGACTCCCTGTTTTTTTGTTAACTGATTTTTTTTGTATCAAAAATTAAATATATATATATATTTCAAAATGAACGTAATTTTGAACTTGAAAACCAACACCTTTATCAGTTGATCAACTAACATTTTACATATTCACAAGTTTTATTTTCCGAAAATGTCCTAATATTGTTGAAATTTTGCAAGTTGTAGTTCAACGATATCTAGGGTTTTTGAAAATGTGTTTGAATAGGGAGAGAAATAAGGGTTTCAGTTGCTTACGCTTTACAGGCATGTTTCCTCGAAGTTTTTGTTCGAATCGCCTGAGTTGTGTTGGTTGTTTTGCCTGAGAGTGGAAGGGATTCGCCGATGGTGGAGACTGAGAAAAATAGGGCTTTAATCGCGTGACTCACGCCTTTGCTTCCCCTGTCTGGCAAATGTATTGTGTTAGAAATTACTCTTTTTTTTTTTTTATCAGTGATAAATTTAGAAAATGCTTAGAAAATGGCAAATATCTTTGTACAATAGGAAGATATTTTGAGTTTAGAAAATGCTTCAGGTTTCTCATATTCATTTTGAATTTAAATTCTTCAACATTTCAGTTTATAAAATGATTCAGTTTTTTGATATTCATATTCAGATTCAGATGCAGATGAAATATAAACATATTATATTTGGGATTGAAATAAAATACTTGTAATACTTGTTAAAAAAAATTATAAAAATTAAATTAGCTATCAACTTAAAATTAATAAATTACATTCTTAAAATTAAAAATTATACTATGATCTTTTAACATTCTTGAGCTCATGTATAATTAAGTAGAAATAATTTGTTTTAATTTTTTTTTTTAATGAATGTATTCTAAACATTGAATGTAATGAAGTACAAAACATTGAATGTTTCATTGCAGCAAATTAAGAAGGAAAATGATCAAAACAATGTAATACTATTTATGTTTTTATTTATGTAATTTTTTTTTATATATATAGTGTTTTTTTTTGCTTGAATTGGGGAAAAAAAATGTGAGAGAGAGAGAGAGAGAGAGACAGACAGACAGACAGACAGACAGAGAGACAGAGAGAGAGACAGAGACACAGAGAGAGAGAGAGAGAGAGAGAGAGATTTTACAATAGTACTTGTTTTTATCAGTGGCATATATGTTGCTGTAGTAACAAGATATTTTGAGTTTTGCAGTTTATTTTCAATTTAAATTGTTCAAAATTTCAGTCTAGGAAATGCTTCAGTGTTCTCATGTTTAGATAAAATATAATACATGAGAACATTCTTGAGCATTTTATAAACATGAGAACAGTCTTGAGCATTCTTGAGTATTTTAATAACAGCTAATTTTTAAATATTAATATTTTTTATTGTAAAATTATAATATGATTTTTCAACATTCTTGAGCTCATGTGTAAGTAACTACAAATATAATATTTCTGTTTTAAAAATTTATTCTAACTGTACTTGTATGTTCTTTTTAAAAAATTTACAATGATCAAAATAATGTAATAGTGTATGTGTTTTTATTTTCAATTTAGGTAAATTTGTAATTCTTTTATAGTGTTTTGTTTAATTGAATTTGAAAAAAAAGAATGACAGAGAGAGAGAGGTGCTGGTTTTTTTGTTTGAACAGTAAGAAATTTGTCAGTGTTCACAGTGATAAATTTCTTGAACCAGTGATAAATTTATTAGTGTAAACAAAACACTATAAGAAAATAATTTTATCAGTATAGTGATACCAAACCTGTTATTAACGTTTAAATTTGACAGAAATAATCAGATTATAATCAATTTTTTGATTGAAATTTGCATAAAACTAGATTGATATCAAAACCTATATTTTTTAACAATATGGATAAAAAAGACTAAATGTTTCGTTATAGCAAATGAAGAACCAAAATAATCAAAACAATGTAATAGGGTTTGAGTTTTATTTTTCAATTTAGGTAAATTTTTTATTTTGTTTAATTGAGTTTGGAGAAAAGAATGAGAGAGAGAGAGAGAGAGAGGCGCTGGTTTTTTTGTTTGAACAGTGATAAATTATCTGTGTAAACAAAACACTATAAGAAAGTAAATTTATTAGTATAGTGATTCATAATTAATTTTTTGAATGAAATTTGCATAAAACAAGACCTATATCAAAAGCCAGATATGGTAACAATATGGTGAAAAAAGACTGAATGTTTCATTGAAGCAAATTTGACATTGTAACAACCAAGCATTGTAATATTCATTGAAGCAAAGTAAGAAACCAAAATGATTATAGTCTTTGTCCCAAATTATTCAAACATTGTTGTCATTGTGTATTGTGTCCCAAAACTCCTTGTCTTCAAGCACCGCTTCTATTGCCTCATCAACGATTTGCTGGGTGTCTGTGTGTTGGTTAGTCAACAAAGCATGTATGATATCTGCTCTGATTTGGTGGCACTCCTCCTTTGTTAAGTTGGGAAAGATGTCTTTGTTGCAAACATATTCTCTCATGAGGTAACAAACTATGACGCCACAATCAAGTCTACGATGACATTGGAAAAACAAAGTTAGTAGTCATCAATGATAATTTTATCAATGTAGGTGTTTTGGTTTTCAGAAACTTACGAATGATCAACTTGTTGGGGACAGTTTATTGCAATTTCTGTTTCTTCATGAAACTTGTTGCCTTCAATGACTTTGGGATTGTGATGTTGAAGGTATTTTTCAATAACCTTTCTCTGCAAAATATATTAATAATTAATTGGTGTTTGACAAATATATGCATAAGAAAATTTGATATAGACAAGGGGAATGGATGATATCATAAGTAATTGGTGTTTTACCAGTTTGTTTGCCTCAGTTAAGTGGTTATCTGTTTTTGTGCTTGGTGTCATTGAATTGTAAAACTTCCATGAGCCATTTTCAGTGTCAAGTACCAACAACGTCCAATGCTTTTCATTGAAAATTGGGAAAAGAAGATATCTTTCCTTGACAGCTTCTACCATCATTTTGTTCAACAATTGATTTGTTTCTGTCTCATCCTTTGTGGTGAACAAATACTGTGTTTTGCAAATATATTAGTTTTTATTACAATGTAATTCATTAATTATCACTATAAGACTGGATGAATGAGAACTTATGCACTTGATTTAGACAAGGGGAATGGATGATATTGTAATGAAATATATATATATATATATATGTAATTTACTTACATGGCATGATGTAGTAAATATATATGTTGTTCCTGCTTGGGAGCTGAGGCTGAAGTTTGGTTTCAGTTGCTCTTCTGTCATTAAGATTTCCTTGTATGCATTTATTGCCTGTTTTAAAAACAAAAGCAAACAAGGTTAATGAGAGAATTATAGTTTGGTATTACAATTGATATATGCACAAATAGGGATTTAATTTTACATTTCCAGAAAGTTCTTCGCATTTGACTATTTTGTCAATATCATCCAAGTACAAATAGCTGCCTGCTTCCTTTCCTTGTAAGATTGGATAACTGCAAATGTGAAAACAAAATTTATCACTGTATACCAAAATTTATTGGTCAATTAACAAATCAAAGGTTAGGGGAACAAATTGAGCATGAAATTTTACTTCATGTATCAAATATGAACCATGAAATGAAGTACAGAACATAAACTCAAATGCCTAAATAATTTGACACCATGTATGAGACAACATGAAGATTAGCAAGATATATCACTCTACCAAACAAATTAAGTAAAATTTATCATAATGTAGCAAATTTTATCACTGTATATCAAAATTTATCAATGATTGAAGTAAATGAAGGTTATACATTGGTAAATGCATGACTATATACTAAAATTTAGATTCCAAATTTGGAAATTTTAGGTCCAATTCATGTTCTTACCTGCTAGTTTTTGTTGCCCAAAGACTAGTGAGTTTCATCCTTGATTTCTTTGGCAATTTGTGAAACACTGGATAGGAAGTGTTAATTTGTTTTGTTGGATGTTGATGTTGATGTTGTGTGTGCTCTTCTTTTCTGGTCTTTGGATTTTTTTCAACCATTGGTTCTACTTGATCAACTGTCTTGTTCTGGTTTGGTTGTCTTTTCATTATGTAGCAAAAATCTGGATCTTTGTGCTCTTTCTTGTTTCTCTATTTTTGACCCTTTTTATCATTGAGCTGACAAGAGGAGATGTTTTGGTAGTGGTGGCTTCAACTTCAACTTGGATTTGTTCTTCTTCACTGTCCAGGTAGAGATTTGATTCAACCAACATTGCAATTCTCTCATTAAGTAGCACTATTTCCACATCTTTCACTTCCATTTGTGTCTTTGCTTTCTTGCTTTGTTCTTCCATTTGTTTACTGAGCTTCATGAGTTGGTCCTTAAGCTCGTCATTTTCTGCTTGGATTCTTGCCTTCTCCGTTTCTAGCCTTTGGATTATCAGGACATTCTCTTCTAGTTTCTGAAAAGTATGTTCATTGATTTTGACATGGTAGATATTTCTTTCATAGGCAAGTTTCCTTTTTGCTTTCCTCATTTCAGCTGGTGTTTGATGCTTCAATCCCGAGGAAGTTGCTGGACCAGCTTTCTGTTTGATCATTGTTTCTTCTTCATCATTTTCTAGGTTGTCAAAAGAAAGGTCATTTGTTTGCAGATGAACTGGACCTTCTTGAGTTTCATGCTGAAAGTTGGCTTTCCTTCGTGTATTCTTTTTTGATTGCAGTGTTGTTGATTTCCTCTTTTTTGGAGGAGCTGTTTGATTCTTGGGATTCTGTGAATTTCTTCCTGGACTGAGACTGATTATCTTTCTGATAATTGGTTCCTCTTCCTTTTCGGTTAATTCAGTCTCCTGTTGTTCCTCAAAGTTACATTTTTCATCTTCAGGCTCATCATCTGTTTGTGGTTGCAATTGTTCGTATATGTTCTGTTCTTCAATTGTGTCTTTCAAATTACTCTCCTACATGAATGAAAATTATTAAAAAAAAATGATATGAGGCAGAGTTAAGTAATAATTTATCAGTCGGTGATTCAAATTTATAGTAAGAATGGTAATTTGGTTCATGATAACAAGTTTTATTAGGGAATTAGCAACATTAAGCAAAATTTATAAGTCAATGAAGGTAACTAAGGGAATTTATAACTGTGAGCAAAAAGTTATCAGTGCATATGAATATTTATTACTGCATAGCAAAATTCATCACTCAATTAAAGAAATAAAGGTTAGACATTGATAAAAATTGTTTATTGAATAATTTCCTAGCACAGATGAAATGCCTAAATAATTTTTCTAGGACAAATGTGACACCATGAAGATTAAGAAGAATTTATTAGTCTTGCTAAAATTTATCACTGTATAAAAAAATTTAATATTTGTTTAAACAAAACAAAGGATATGAATGGATACCTCAATATGTTTCAGATCATGCAAGGATGACTTTGCCAATTGTTCTCCGAGATGAGTAATGTTCCATTTTGCAAATCTTGGTATTGGATTCTTCTCATTTGGTTTGATGATATTTGCATGCTCACATATCCAATACTGTTGAGGACAAAAAAAATGTTATAAATTAGTATTTAGTAAATGTAAATATTGTTGTTTATTAGTTGTAAGTGAGGTATTTACTTACCAACAAGATGATCACACATCCGCACACTCTATCAATTTGGTTGATGTTGCATGCGATTGATTTTGTAAGATGTTCTTTTGCTGCACCACACCAATCATAAGTCTTCATTTCATCAATATTCTCGAGGTATTTCATGAACCCCCAACCAATTGTTGTCCCAGTACCCGGATACAACAAAAGCAAACAAACCAGAAGGCACAAAAGCCTAACGACATCTTCTACATCTTCATTGTTGGTGCTTCTCAAAAGTTCTGTTATCAACTTTTGGATTGAAGCACTTGTCATTCTGCTGTCGGTTATTTTCCTTCTTTGCACCATAGCTACCTCATTTTTTCTTCCGTATGCAAGATTCATCTTCTTGTGTCCACATGCAATCCCAAAAATTAACTTGAAGTCATTTCTTTTCAATTTCAGCTTCTTCCCAGCAATTTCAAATGTGGTTCCATCCATTTGGTAAGTTTGCAAAATTTTTGCAACCACATCATCATATTTAATTGAATCTCTTCTTTTAACCTTGTTCTCATTCAATGTATCAACCAAAAGTGAAAAAGGGGTCTTTCTCAATAGTATCAAATGCTCCTCTCTGAGTTTTGTTGTCTTGAAAAATTTGATAAGAGATTGAATGTTAGAACGGTAGACATACTTTGCTTCATTATCATTTATCTGTTCAGTCCTAGTTTTTCTTCCATCAATCTTTTTCTTCCCTCTTGCTTTGTGGATCTCTGTAGCTGGTTTCAGTTGTTCCTGTTTAGGCTCCTCATTGTCAATGTTAGATTCAGGTTTAACTTTAGTTGATTTTCACTTTCATGTGTTGTTGGCTCTATAACAAAGTCAACTTTTTCAATCTTTTTCTTCTTTGAGAAACTTGTTTTTCGACGACATAATCTGTTAGAATGACTGGCAACATCTGTACAAAAACATTGAGCATGAACATTGAAAATTAAGAAGAATTTTTTAACAGAACTAGTCATACTAAGAAGAAATCTCTCTGTTATGCAAATTAAGCAAATATATAACTGTATAGCAAAGTTTAGATTCTAAATTGCTAAAGAACATCAAGTATGATGCTGAAGATGAAGATGAAAACAATTGTATAGCAAATTTATCACTGAATTAGCAAAAGTAAGCAAATGCATCATTGTATAGCAAATGAACATAAAGGTATGATTATTATGACATTGAGTATCACTCATATATTAATACTGTATGGTACAGATTGAAAATAGTTTCAAGTCAAATTGTATCACTCATAAATTAATTTTGTAAGATACACATTCAAAATAGTTTGAAGTCGAATTTTATTACTCAATTATAGTTATGAAAGAAGAAAGGAAGCAAATCCATAGTTATAAAATAAGAAGAGAAGCAAATCCATCATTATAACAAATTTTGTCACTCAATTAGGAAAATTAAGCAAACCTATCGTTGAATTGGGCAAAGTAAGCAAATCTGTTATTGTATATCAAATTTTATCACTGAATTAGCAAAATTAAGCAAATCCGTCATTGTTTAGCAAATGGAGATGAAGATGTGATTATTATGAAGTTGAATATCAATGATAAATTAATACTGTATGATACACATTGAAAATAGTTTCAAGTCGAATTTTATAACTAAATTACAGTTATGAAAGAAGAGAGGAAGCAAATCTATCATTGGAACAAATTTTATGACTCAATTAAGAAAATTAAGCAAATCTATCATGGTTATAGCAAATTTTCTCACTGAATTGGGCAAAATAAGCAAATCTGTTATTGTATAGCAAATGAACATGAATATGTGATTATTATGAAGTTGAATATCACTTAATTATAGTTATAAAAGAAGAAGGGAAGATGAATACGACTCACGTTTGATTCGCATGGTTCTTCAAGATGAATGAAACAGGGAATATAGATCGAAACGGTGGAGGATTTGCTGGGTATCTGTTCGGAATCAGAATATAGATCGAAACAGAGCTGATTTCTTTGCAAACGATGGGAGATTCAGGGAAAATCTCTTTGTTTGTTTCGATTTCGAAATCGAAAATCGCAGTGGTTTCCAAATCGCCTCAGATTAGTTTCCATATCAGAACAATTGAGAAGGAGCGTGTGTTTCACGCGCACAGGGAGACCTCGTGATAGGGGTTTCGTTCACGCGTGTTTTGTGACATTGAGGGGTAAAATTGGAAAGTGAAATAGGAGAGGACTTGGTGGGTATTAATTTGTTTACATGGGACCGGCTGGTAAGTCCCCCTAAATAAAATGATGTGAGTTAAATAGAATAATGACTTTTTAACTTTTTGACTTTTTTAAAACTCGTCAAACTAACCCTCAATCTTGGACGAATCTAAAGAGGGGACAATGTGCCCCTAAATTGAGCGCTTTTTTATTTTTATTTTAAATATTTACGCAAGATGTGTGCCCTCTCTCCTTGAGGAAAATTATTTAATGCTCCAAAAATAATATTTCGTACCACTCAACAATTAACACGTGACCTTTTTTTTTTTTTTTTTTTTGGAACGGATTAACACCTGACTTTGTTTTCTAATATCATGATATGAAACTAAAGGAGAATGTTATTTCAGTGTAATTTTAAAATATATTTATAAATAAGACTGATATTAGAAAACAAAATAATTTTTTAATATTATAAATTAAATTATAATGTTACTCTTCTGCCTATTTATCATTAATAAGATTGATAAAACTTATCATGTGAACATGACATTTTTTTCTCATTATCACTCCTACACTTTCACTATAATTTCTGTGGTCCTTGCCTTTTTACAAAAGGGTGAATTACGTTAATGGTCCTTATAGTTTGAAATTTGTATTATTTTGATTCCTGACTTTTTAATTGTTTCACATTTGATTCTAAAGTTTGAATCTTGTTCCAAATAAAGATAATTGAAGATACCATTGCTCAATTTCAATGGCAAAATTGTCAATTTGATAAAATATAAACTAATTTAACAAAAATAAATGTCAAAAAACTATTTTTAAATTTTTAAAATTATTTTTACTCACTAAAGATAAAATCATGTAAATTTGATAAATCTTTTACACATTTATTTATTTATTTACCAAATTAATTTTTATTATGTATTTAGATGATGATCATGTGATAGTTATTTTTATTTTCATTAAATTAGTTTATATTTTTTTAAAAGTTAAATATGATGACAACTTTGATATCATTACTAAATCAATCCATTAAATAAAAAAATCTAAAACTAAAAACATTTCATATATTAAATATATCGATTACACATTAAAAACTTAATAACCATTGATTACATGGTCATAATCTAAACACATAATAAAAATTAATTTGATAAAATAAATAAATAAAAGATTTATCAATTTTACATAATTTTATCTTTGGTGGGTAGAAATAATTTTAAAAAATTCAAAAATATTTTTTTGACATTTATTTTTGTCAAATTAGTTTATATTTTATCAAATTGACAATTTTATCCTTGAAATTGAATAATAATATTTTCAATTATCCTTATTTTAAATAAATTTCAAAATTCAAAATCAAATGTGTTATAATTAAAAAGTCAAAAATTAAAATGACACGAGTCTTAAATTGTAAAGACTGTTAGTGTAATTCACTCTCA
Organism: Camellia granthamiana; assembly: GCA_036172215.1. Lineage (NCBI taxonomy): Eukaryota > Viridiplantae > Streptophyta > Magnoliopsida > Ericales > Theaceae > Camellia > Camellia granthamiana. The sequence goes on from CM069913.1 coordinate 39,232,257, forward strand.
TATTAAATAGATGTGGTCCTTGAATTTTCACAAAAATCTCTTCCGGATTCCTTTTTCCCATTCCTTTTTCCCCAACCTCATTAATGGTAAATAGATGTGGTCCTTGAATTTTTACAAAAATCTCTTCTGGATTCCTTTACTTTTAATTTCCCCAACCTCATTAATTGTAAATAGATGTGGTCCTTGCGCTTTCACAAAAATTTCTCCTGGATTCTTTCGCTTTTAATTTTTCCCTACCTCAGATGGAAGAATGACCTTGTAACTTAACTTAAACTATTATTGACAATCACAATTAAAGCCTTATTTGGTAAGGAATTTTTTTAAGTTAAAACGTCACTAAAAAAAATTAAAAAGTGAATAATTTATATCAAAAAGTTAAAGATTTATTTATTTTTATTTTTTTTGTACATCTTTTCGTAAAAAACTAAAAAATCATCTCAAACATATTAATTTTTTTTACATCATATTTTAGTCCAAAAGTCAAAAAATTATTGAAAAAGCATGTTCTCAAACGATGCCTAAAAGTGAAAAGACTAGAGTATGGGGTTGTTGCTATGCCAAGGGTATAACAGTAACTGTTGTGCCTCAACTTGAGATTTATTATAAGCTTATTTTTATAATTCGAATCATTTATTTTATAAAATTCGTCGAATATTTCATGCATACCAAAATTATATTGATCTGATATCGGTAACTACGTGATTGGATTGCATATTTTTTTTATACTATTTCTCAAAAGAAAAACAGATTGTTTATTTTTTATGATAAATGTTATTCGATCACATGATTACCGATATTCGATTAATATGATTTTTGACATACTTGAAGTACTCGAAGAGCCCTAAAAAACAAACAATTTGAATCATAAAAATAAGCCTATAATAAATCTTAAATTAAGGCACAACAGTTACTACTGTGCCAAGGGCACAGCAGCAAACCCCTCTTTCAAAGAGACCAAAGTGAAATTACGATGAAAGTACAGGGTTGGTAATTGTATTTAACCCATTTCTTTTTTCTTAACAAATATAAAATGCATAACCCAAAGGTTACAATGTGTTATTTTATAATTTTAAAATTGTATTTAATTTATTTTATTTTATTTAATATTTGCATCTTTTTAGGAATAAGTTTATAATGTTATATTAGTTTCCTAGTCTTTTGGGTTAGCCTACAATATTTCCTAAATATCAAAATTATGGTTATTTAATTGTGCATATAATAAGACTTTAACGTTGTTTTCTAAACAGACAAAAAAAAAGAGTCTTTCTTCTCATCTTCTTCTACTCTATTATATATTTTGTGAGTTTACTATATTGAGTTTACAAGTGAGTGTTGGGCAATTTAAGGTCCGTGAATTCACTTTTGCTGCATACAAGTAATTTCGAAGGTCGTTGTATCTTGACTTGAGGGCGGAACACCATTCAACTCGATGCAGAAGATGGTGTATCGTTCCTAAGGAGAGCGTAATCTGCATGCCTCGACCACCATTCAGGTTTCTCTAAACTTACCATTTAGGCTTTTCTAAACTTTCTCTCTAATAATAATATTTATTTGTTGTTTTTGTTTTATTATTAGTTTGGTATTTTTATTCTAATAGTAATTCCTGTTTAATTTTTCTAACAATCTTAGGAACGATAATTAGGATTTTCCGTTAGAAGTTATTGCGTTGATTATAATTTTATTTTGAAAAAATATGGGATTTGATGAAACCAATTCCTGCAAGCCTGAGAAGTTTAATGGTCAAGATTTTAGATGTTGGCAACAACAGATGAAATTTTGGTTGACCACTTTAGGTCTTTATTTAGTGATTCATAATGCTACTGTTTCAGAAGGAAAAGAAAAGGTTTCTGGAAAAGAAAATGGTTCTGAAAAAAGTGAAACTTCTAAGGCTATAGAAATTGTTCAGACGAGTATGAATTCAACTTTGTCCAAAAAATCTAATGATGATGATTTTGATGAAAAATATTATCTTTGTCATGGTAGGATTTTAAGTGCTTTATCTCCTTCTATCTATAATATTTTTTGCAATACAAAAACTTCTATTGAATTGTGGGAAGCACTTGATTTTAAATATGGATCTAAAGATGTTGGTCTTAAATGTTATTATGCTGAAAATTTTTTAGACTTTCATATGATTGATGGTAAATCGGTTGTGGAACAAGTGCATAAATTTCAAAATATTTTGTACGATCTAAAAAGAAAAGGAATGGATTTATCTGATTTTTTTTGGTTGCTTCACTAATTAAAAAATTACCTCCATCTTGGTCAAAATTTGGTAGAATGTTAAAACAAAAACATGATAATTATACCTTTGATAAATTGCTAGTATCCCGAAATATTGATGAAAAGCACCGTGAAACATAAGCTGAGTTTTTAAATTCTGATTTTCGAGCAAAGGCACATTTTGTAGAAAATCTGAAAATTATTGCAATAAATCCAATCCTTCAAATAGAATGTTAATAGAAACAATATGCTTTCATTCATCAGAATTCGTATTATAAAAGATAACACATGCAGTATACATTCATTAATGTTCATTCTGAATCTATAACATGTACTACCAGTTAATAATCAACAAAATAAATGCCCTATGGGTTTACACCTTTCGAAGACGTTGCTTGGTTACAGCAAAAGTAAGAGTCTAACTCAATATAACTTAGCCCTTGGTTATACAAAATAAATAAAACAAAAGGAAGCTCTTGCTCCAAGTCTCCCCAAACTACTGTCTTAGCGGAGGCATGTCTCCAACACCTGAAAATGGTTCCCAAGTAGGTGAGCCAAAGTCCAGTAGAAACATACTAACACCATATATGAAAATTAACAAGATATAAGTATGATGCACATGTTCATTGTCCTATGACAAAATCTGTGTAATTCTTTCCACAACCATGTTATGCCAAACTTGTATCTCAATTCATTTATTTTGGTTCAATAGATATATCCACTACATTTAATCCGTCAACAAAGGTTACACCTCACAAGTTTCCAACAGATAAAATCATCATATAAATACATTCACTTCTATTTGTCATTTTACGAAAATTTCGTTCGCGGAAATCGACACCCATGTATACGAATGATTTTCGGGACTTTCACCCTGGACACATAGGCCAACTTAGTTCAATAGAGTCCATCCCCTTTCTTCTCCTCAAAACATGGAGTACATCCCCTTTCTCTTCCCAAATATCATACATATATAATGTATATCATTCATAATGGCCTTTCTTAGATGATAATACAACTCAAAAACATAGTCCTCTATGAACTCTATCCACCTCCTCTGCCTCAAATTCAAGTCTTTTTGTGTAAATAGATACTTCAGACTCTTGTGATCGGAAAACACCTCAAATCTCTCATTATACAGATAATGCCTCCAAATTTTCAAGGCGAATATCACCGCAGCTAACTCTAGATCATGAGTAGGGTAGTTCCTCTCATGTGTTTTCAACTACCGCGAGCCATAGGCCACTACTTTTCCCTCTTGCATCAAAAGACAACCCAAATCTTCCCGTGAGGCATCACAATATACCAAATAGCCCAAACCCCTCTCTGAAATAATCAAGACTGGAGCAGTAGTAAGTCTAACCTTAAACTTTTGAAATGACTTCTCACAAATCTTACTCCATACAAATTTGATCCATTTTCTCGTCAGTCTAGTTAATGGTGAGGCTAACCTAGAGAAATCCTTCACAAATCTACAGTAATACTCGGCTAATCCCAAGAAACTATGGATCTCAAAAGCATTCTTAGGTGGCTCCCAATCTTGCACTGCCTCTATCTTGGATGAATCTACAATCACCTCTTCTCTAGATATCACATGGCCTAAGAACTTAACCTCTTTCAGCCATAACTCACACTTCTCAAACTTAGCATACAGCTTGTGGGGTCTAAGTAATTCAAGTACTACTCGCAAATGTTCCTTGTGCTCCTCCTCAGAGGGTGAGTAAATCAAGATATCATCTACAAAGACAACCACGAAATGATCTAGGAACTCACGAAAGATTCGGTTCATCAAGTCCATAAACACAGCAGGTGCATTGGTGAGCCCAAAAGGCATCACTAAAAACTCATAATGGCCATACCGTGTACGGAATGCCGTCTTCGAGATATCCTCCTCCCTTACCCTTAACTGATGATAAACCGATCTCAGATCTATCTTAGAGAAGCAAGAAGACCCCTTCAACTGATCAAACAGATCATCTATACGAGGCATTGGGTACTTGTTCTTAATAGTTACCTAGTTCAACTTCCGGTAATCTATACAGGGTCGCAACGCTCCATCTTTATTTTTGGCAAAGAAAGCTGGTGCTCCCTAAGGTGAAATACTAAGGCGGATGAAACCCTTATCTAACAATTCTTGGAGTTGAATCTTCAACTCACTCAATTCAGCAAGTGCAAATCTATACACTGCCATAGAAATCGGTACCGTGCCAAGCACTAAATCAATAGAGAATTCAATCTCTCGGTGAGGTGACAAACTAATAAGATCCTCGGAAAAGACATAGGGGTATTCATAAACCACCCTTAGCAACTCAACTAGGACTTCATCACATTCACTACTCAAGAAGCTAGCAAGGAGGCAACTAAGCTCACTCTACCCATGCAGATCATATACCGGCGATAAAACTCTATCTACCCGGTCTCCCAAGATATAAAAGCAATCACCACTTAGGGTGCATACGGTAACCCTCTGACGGTAGCAATCTATAATAGCCCGGTATGACGATAACCAGTCCATACCCAAAATAACATCAAAACTAGACATGTCAATCAATACAAATGCAAATGAAAGTTGACGACTAGCAACCTCTATGTCACAACCCCGACATCCCTATTTCAAAATAACCTCACCACCGATAGGTGACTCTACACACATAGAAGATGCTAACTGAGCCAACTCTAATCTCAAAATCGATGCAAATGCAGACGAGATAAAAGAATGGGATGCACCCATATCAATCAACACATTAGCTACTGAATTGCAAAACAAGAAGGTACCTCTCACTACAAAAGGCGTTGGTACTAGATCTGGCACAGTAATAGCATACACACGCCCTGTAGGCCTCTAATCTACCTGTTTACCCCTCGGAACACAGGATTGATGCACTGACTGAGCCGAAGAGGCTCCCTAATTGGCCCATGAGGCTTGTGCTGACTATGCAAGCTGGTGATTCTATGTCTGCCTCGAACCAGAAGACCAGACGTGCCATTCAACTGAGGGCAGAACCTCTTCATGTGCCGTGTCTGCCCATATTGATAACAAGTGAGCAACTGGCCTCTCTTCTAACTCTGGTCCTGAGAACGAACCGAAGACGATGCTGCTCGCTGCTTTCCTCCTCTCTGCGGGCAAGTTGGAGACTTGTGGCCCAACTGACCACACATAAAACAAGTGAAATCCCCCTGACCACCTCTCCCAGAACCCGAACTCAGCACTAGAAAGGTGGACCTCGACTGAGCTCCCTGGGATGACTGGGGGTTAGAACCCCTCTGTCTCTTACTATCCCCCTGCGCATTCTGACTTCTCTTGGAGCCCCTCATCCTATCTTCTTTCATCTGCATCACGGTCTCCAAATGAACTGCCGCCTCCATAAGGCGTCTATACTACTTAATCATCGATCTGACCACTTTAAACATGAGCCCAGTCCTAAATCTCTTCTCAAACTCCAAACAACGGCGCTCCTCAGTCACCAGTAGTTTCGGTGCAAAACTCAACAAATTGGTGAATGTGGCCTCAAACTCGGCTACTAGCGTGTTCAACTGTACCAACTTAGAGAATTGATCTCTCAACTTCTCCCTAACTGTGAGAGGCAAAAACTTGTCTTGGGTCCTGGAAAGCGTCGATGAAAGCCTCCCAAGTCCGTTCAATGCGCCCTCGCGCATACTTCCACTATTGTCCTGTGTCTCTCTTCAGCTGGAAGGACGCTAAGGTCACTCTCAAACCCCCGTCTTCGATGCCGAGCATCTTAAACGTCTTCATCATCTGTTCTAGCCACTCATCAACCTTCAGCGGCTCTTTGGAATCACCTAAAAACTCGTCTGAATTCAACCGGAAGAACTCTCTCTTCAGAAAAGACGGCCCTGCTTCAGTCACTTGGGCCTGGACTTGATTCTCAGCCCTGAGAATGTCCATGGATTCGCACAATGCTCCGGCCATTTCGTGAGCAAAGGCGCCCATAGCCTGTTGACCAACCAGTTCGACCACATTAGCCTGACCAACCCCTTTCTCATGTGCCGGAATATCATCCGGTAGAGGCATCTCATGCCTTCTAGGCCTACCACGCCTACCACTACTGCGTCCACGTCCTGACATCCTAATAAAGGTAACGAAAGAGATTAGCACATTTACAAATGTGCCAAAACTAACTCACTCACGTCCTAATACAATGGACAATAGTAATTCACTTCACATAGGCAAATAATCACATAAACACATATGAATCTCATTCTCGGATAATGACCGCCCCATGGCGTTGCCAGAGTTCCAATTAGAAACAACAATGATCAAGTGCTTTTCTAATAGGACTCCTAGAAACCCATAGACTCAATCAACATCCTAGAAATTCAATCTCATACCCATATAATCACAAAAGCATGTTGGCATATAAACACATATCGTTCACACTTAAGTCTCTAACAAGCGAGACAAACCTATTGTGGCACTAGCCACTTCCCACGTACCCAAGTATTCAAACTTGGTACGCTCTGATACCAAGTTGTAACGCCCTCAAATTATTACAATAAACCTAATCCTTAAAATAGAATGTTAATAAAAATAATATGCTTTCATTCATCAAAGTTCGTATTACAAAAGATATCACATGCAATATACATTCATTATTGTTCATTCTAAATATATAACATGTACTGCCAGTTAATAATCAACAAAATAAACGCCCTACGGGCTTATACCTTTCCAAGACATTGCTTGGTTACAGCAAAAGGAAGACTCTAACTGAATACAACTTAGCCCTTGGCTACAAAAAATAAATAAAACAAAAGGAAGCTCTTTCTTCAAGTCTCCCTAAACTATTGTATTGGCGGAGGCATGTCTACAACACTTGAAAATGGTTCCCAAGTAGGGTGAGCCAAAGCCCAGTAGAAACATACTAACACAATATATGAGAATTAACAAAATATAAGTATGATGCACATGTTCATTGTCCTATGACAAAATCTGTGTAACTCTTTCCATAACCATGTTATGCCAAACTTGTATCTCAATTCATTCATTTTGGCTCAGTAGATATAACCACTGCATTTAATCCGTCAACAGAGGTTATACCTCACAAGTTTCCAACAGATAAAATCATCATATAAATACATTCACTTTTATTTTCCATTTTACGAAAATTTCGTCCGCGGGAATTAGCACCCATGTATACGAATGGTTTTCAGGACTTTCACCCTGGATACACAGGCCAACTTCGTTCAATGGAGTCCATCCCTTTTTTTTCTCCTCAAAACATAGAGTACATCCCATTTCTCCTCCCAAATATCATACATATACAACGTATATCATTCATAATCGTATTCAATGATAATGGTTAAAGGATTAGTTTCAATTCACCTAATCCACATGCAATGTCTGTAACAATCATGACTATCCTTCATCGATAGCCCAAAGCAGATATTTCTAAACAAATGTATAATCTCTATAACAGATAGATCATCAAATTTCCATAGGTGTGTGATTAAACAAATCCAACAACATCATTCATGTATACATCCTCCCAGTTTCACATTTTCCATACCAATTTCATTATTTATACAAAATAATTATTCAAGACATTTTAGGACAAAACTCCCAATTTTCCCAATATTAACCCAAATGCCAAAATCTACGATTTTAACACAAGATGATCTCATATCCAAACCCCATAATCATTTATATAGCACCCACATAGAAGCCCTTCTTTCCAAACTTAAACCCAAACCCTAGGTTTGCTCAAAAAGCCCTCAAATCTCACCATTTTCACACAATAACCTATAATCAAGTTAAAACTCATATTAAGGTATAGAGAGTCCCTACCTCAAAGAGAGAAGACGAGCCAAGTAAGGATGAAACTTCAAAGATACCGAAACCAAAATCTATTCGGATCAAAATGGAGATCTTGAGATGCTCACTCTTTTTAACAAAGGCGAATGGGTTAAGAGATTACTAAAACTAGGTGAAAATGTAGAGAGAGAGAGTGTGTGTTTTAGAGAGAGAGGGTCTCAACTTTTGGTTTTAGGGAGAAAAGATGTGAAAAAGTGATTTAAAAAGTCATTTTCACAATCTGATAAACGCACAGTCCGCTCGAGCACAAGAGTTGACGCTCAAGCGTCAAACACAAAAAGTTGTTCCGCTTGAGCACAAGAAAGGTCGCTCAAGCGCCAAGACACAATGAGCAAGACACTCACCGCTCGAGCGCAAGAAGTGATGCTCGAGCGTAGAAAACACACATCCAGTAGTTTTTCAAGCAACAGATCAACGCTCGAGTGCAAGGTAGGCCGCTCGAGCACCCACTCGCTCGAGCGTAGGAAACACCGTTCGAGCGTAGAAAACACTCTTCTAGTGGTTTTGCAGACCTACAAAATACTGAGAGTTCGCAGAGCCCACTCGAGAGGAGGAGCAAAAATTGCAAAGCCCGCTTGAGCGCAAGAATGGCTGCTTAAGTGAAGAAGCAAAAATCTGGGCAACAAAGGTTTGGAAAAATAAGCAACTAACCTGTTCCAAATGCACAACTACAATCCAATAACCAAATTTAAAGGGGATTAAGGAGAAAACAACAATGACCAACATTCAAAAAACCATAAACCCGAGTCCAGACTACTACAAGTATTGGGTCAAAACCGGGATTGCTATAAAATCTTAAACCCAAACCTTTTAATTTCAAGAAAAATGGTGCACACAAGAATGGAAATAATAATCTTAATAATAAATGAAAAGGTAAAAATATTATTCTAAGAAAAATAGTGCCTTGTTGGGTGTGTGGAAAGACTAATCACACTGCTAGAGATTGTTATCATCGGAAAAGTCAATCCCATAAAGCTCGTGGTCCTCCATTAACTCCTAAACCACAAACTAATGTTGTGACTGTGGGAGCCAGCTCCTTTAACCCTGCTAGCAGGTATTTTGTTAGTGATCCTGAGTTAAATATTGTTTTTAACTCAAATGATTAACTCAGGTGCTAATGTTCATGTGTGCACTAATAAAAATATTTTTTCACCTTATTATCAGGAATCAGGCACAAGAACTGTAAGCATGGGAAATAGGAGCTTGGCTAGGGTACTAGGTGAAGGACAAGTTAGGTTGAAATTGACATCTGACAATATAATCACCTTAGATGGAGTTTTGCATGTTCCTGATATTAGGAAAAATTTTATTAGTGCATTTTGAATCAAATAAAGTTGTAATAACTAAGAATGGTAACTTTATTGGTAAAGGTTATCTTTGTGATAGTTTGTTTAGCCTTAATATTATGGATTCTGATTTAAATAAAATTACATGTTATTCTTTCTCTACTTCTTCTATTGCTAATCTAGAATGTTCTAATATTTGGCATGGCAGACTTGGACATGTAAATATGAACACTATTAAAATAATGATGAGTTTAGAATTAATTCCAAAATCTGAAATTAATTCAAAGGAAAGATATCAAGTATGTGTACAAGCTAAACAAACTAAAAAACCTTTGAAATTCATTGAAAAAAATACATCTTTGTTACAACTTATGCATAATGATACATGTAACCTTAACAATGTGTTAACTCGTGCTGAAAAAAGATATTTTATTACATTTATTGATGATTTTTCTAAATATTGCTATGCATATTTAATAAGTCACAAAAGTGAATTATTTGATAAATTTAAAATATATAAAGCTCGTGTAGAAAATCAATTAGAAAAGAAAATTAAAATCTTAAGATTTGATAAAGGAGGCAAGTATGCACCGATAGAAATTAGAGAGTTTTGTGAACAACATGTAATTATTCACCAACGGTCTCCACCTTATTCACCACAATCTAATGGAGTAGCAGAACGTAAAAATTGAACATTACTAGATACGATAAATGATATGTTAGCTAGTTCCGGTTTACCTAATAATTCATGGGGGTGAAACTTTATATTTGGCTTACAATATATTAAATAAAGTGCTTTACAAAAATTCAGAAAAAACACCTCATGAAATTTGGAAAAAAATCAAAAGCCTAGTTTAAAATATTTCAAAGTGTGGGAGTGTTTGGCTAAAGTTTTAATACCATTTACTAAGAAAAGAAAATTAGGACCGAAAATTGTTGATTGTGTATTTATTGAGTGTGCCTTAGATAGTGTTGGTTATAGATTCTTAGTAATTAATTTTGAAAATTATGAAATTTCTAATAATACTATAATGGAGTCAAGAGGAGCTGTATTTTTTGAAAATGTATTTCCTATGAAAGATAAATTATCTAAATCAATTGGTGAAAATTCTATGTCTAATAGTAGTATAGAAAATCAAGTAGGAACTGAACTAAGAAGAAGTAAAAGAGGAAGAATAGAAAAGAATATTGATAATGACTTTCTTACTTATTTAGTTGAAAAGAGGAAGAATAGAAAAGAATATTGATAATGACTTTCTTACTTATTTAGTTGAAAATCATCCTAGAAATATAATGAAGCTATGATATCTGTAACAACCTAAAAATTTAAGTTATCTCTTAAATTTTATATTAATTATAAATGAGAAAAACTCTAAATATTTAATTAATATCATAATTAATTATGATAATAATAGTGGTGGTAATAATAAAATTAAATAATTGATTTTATGATTAGGAGTTATTATTTTATTAATTAGAATTAATCTAATTGCTGTATATAAGTAAAAGAAAAAAAAATATAAAAGGATAATATTGAATCTGACAAAGGTAACACATGTCGGTGATCGGGGCTTTCCGTGGCTTGTTGCCCACGGTTGCCTCCCCTATAAATGGGGAGGATTGGCTCATGATATAGGCAATGACAAAATAAAAAGAGAGGAAGGGAATTAGAAAGTAAGGAAAGCTGGCGACGACGGAAAGTAAAAGTGAGATATTAATTTTAATGTGAGTTATATTATACCTTGATTTACCATAATATATTTTACGTATATTTTGACTTACCATAATCTATTTTATACAAGTTGTATTTTATTAGTTATATTAATACAAGTTATGTTTTATAAATATTTCAATTACGTGGATCAATTTCTGAACTCTATTTGTTTAAAATGAAATCCATGGATATGTTTGTTTATATTTTAAAGAATATTTGACTATAACCTTATAAACAATTATGTTTTGTAAGTACCACCACTGGAGTCTCACGCCTTAGGGGACTTAAATAACTATCGGCTTCTGTTTAGTCACTTTGTGGCCCTCTATTGTCATGGATCTATTGACCTCTGTTTTGTACGGAGATAAGTGCTACACTATTGTGGGAGCCACCTCTATAATCCGTACGAGCCACCTCTTGAATCCTTACCTCTGTTCTGACTGTCACTCATGTGACCTCTATTCTGTTATGTTCGGTACCGTAATTATGGTTATTTATTTACATAATCTCAGTTTTGCTACTTAAATGATTATTTATTCAGACTAAGTTATCTTAAATATTTTAATTACATAACTATCCATGATTATTTTGTGTCCCTTATACTCTTGGCATAATATTTCTCACTCTGCCATGTACTTAGAGCTGTTTACCAATTTTCAGGAAATAATGCAATTCAGAAATAGCTTTTGGAAAGTCTTAGACGCGAGACTGCGGAATAGACACACACAACACTTTTATAATATTTTTAAATGTAAATATCGGCCTTTTTGGTCAATAAATTTTGTAATAAAAATAGAAACTCCAATGATTATTTTAGTACCCTCACTTAAACATTATTTCCGCTCATGTTTATTAATTTGTTCAAGAATTGGCCAGAGGTAACTTCAGTTACCGGCCATCACGATGCTTAACCCTTGGGTACGGGAAGCGGGTTGTGACAATATCGGTAGATGCTACTTTTTGGCAAGATGCTATAAATAGTGAAATGGATTCTATTATGACTAATAATACTTGGTACTTAACTGATCTTCGACTAGGTTGTAATACAATAGGCTGTAAATGGATATTCACGAAAAAATTAAGAACGGATGGAACCATAGAAAAATTTAAAGATAGACTTGTAGCTAAGGGGTTTAAACAAAAACAAGGAATAGATTTTTTTTTATACATATTCTCCAGTAACTCGTATAACAACTATAAGGGTTTTAATAGCTATTGACTCAATTTATAAATTAGATATACACCAAACAGATGTCAAAATGACGTTTTTAAATGGATAATTAAATGAAGAAATTTATATGGATCAACTCGAAGGGTTTATAGCTCCTGGACAAGAAAGAAAGGTATATAAACTTATAAAATCTCTTTATGGATTAAAACAAGCTCCAAAACAATGGCATGAAAAGTTTGATAAAGTAATTCTTTTTAATGGGTTTAATATCAATGATTCTGATAAATGTGTGTATATCAAAAATTTGATGTTACTTGTGTTATTCTTTGTTTATATGTTGATGATATTCTTATTTTTTGTAGTAATCTGGTTGTTATTAATGATATTAGGGGCGTTCTATTTGAACACAAAAAATATTTCAGTATGCCAAATTTAAATTTGGGTGATTCTACTTACACCACTACTTTACCTCTTTACACCCTCCATATGAGTTTTTTTTTTCTTTCCCAATTTTATCCATGTGTGAAATTACCTTTAAGGACAAAACACTAAAATTAAATATATTTTGTTATCTCCTTACACCCCTTAGTCTTTAATCCCTACTCCTCTTTTTCCTTTCTTAATTTTTCTTTTCTCTTACACATCTCTTTTCAAAAAGTGAGAATCATAGTATTTTGATCATTAAATAAAGCAATGGATGAAGAAACGGTGGTGAAGAACCATCAAAAAGTGAAATTGTGAGTTTTTTTATTTATTTGGTAGGTTTTTGTTTCGTTTTTCTGGACTGGTGTTTGACTTTCGTTCGGTGGTTCGAAATTGAACAAAATAAAATAGTCCGGCATCACATTGCTGAACAAAAAATATAAGTCTAGTGACCGACTACCAAATAAAAGATACATTTCCGGTAACTCCAAACTGAATTTTTTAAATTTGTTCGGCTTCTTATTACAATATATTTTTAGTTTCATTTTTTTTATATTTTTTATGCTTTTGCCTGGAAGGATTAGACTTATACTCATTGCAACAATGCAAGTACTACAATATTAATAGACTCTAGTCATGAATTCATTACAGACAAGGTTTGTTAAGTTTTTTTTATGAATACGATTGTTTTATTTATTTTTAATTTGTATTGAGTTTTATTAATAATTTGATGTATAAATGTATTTATTATCTTTAGATTTTTAGTAGTCGTGAATCATTAATTAAATGGGCTTCTGACGTTGGAAAGAAGACTGAATTTGTCATTGTTATAAAGATATCAAATACGGGAGGCAATGGCAGAAAACCAAGATTTACACTTGCTTGTGAAAGAAGTGGTTACTATAGAGACAACAGGAAAATCAATGGGGAACAATTGAGGTTGACAGGTTCTAAAAAGTGTCGATGTCTATTTCTATTAAGGGGGAAAAAATTACGTACAAATTACCAAGACGAATTGTGATAACATGTTTGATTGATGGATGCGAACAATGACAGATTTTATGGATAATTTATGAATATTTGTACACTTGATGTTTTTATGAATACTTTTTATGTATGATTTTATGGATGCATGTTTGATTTATGAGTTTTTTTATGGATGCTTCAAGAAAAAAATAAATCTTTCAATGTACAGTGACGGGGGGCCTAGATAACTCTATTGTAGTTTGGCAACATGACACCAGAGTAATCCCATTTGTATAACAATGTATCACTGAACAGGCACTTCACAAGTGGCCCAAATTAATTTCTTGTTATCATCTAATTGGACGGCAACATAATGCTGGGAAAAAAAATATTGTCTGGTAACATAGCACTGGATTAGTTCAAATTAATTAGGGTTGTATTACCGAACAGGCCTTCCACAAATTAAAAAATCATTGTTTGGAAGAAAGTGGCTCTGTAAATGTATAGCAACAAAATGCTGGAGAGATCTATTCTTTCTGACAGCATAACATCGGAATAATGTAAATTGTTTAACACTATGTTACCAAAATTAGTGGTGTAAAGAGATGAAATAGTTAATTTAGGGTTAGTTTTGGTAATATATTTGGGGGTGTAATGAGAATTACATTTTTTTTTTTATTAGTGTAATGAGATGGAGGGTGTAAAGAGATTAAATAGTGGTGCAAATAGGATCACCCTTTAAATTTATAAATTTTAATTCCTATTATATCCTAATGTGAATTTACCAATAAAGGCAACACATATTAAACCCTAAAATAATTTTTTCTTTTTTCTTTTTCTCATGGTACACCCTAATCCATTATTCCTATTTAAATCTCTACATCTTCTTCCCCAAGAGATCAAAGTTATTTGGTCGTCTTCTTCTTTTTCTTCTTTCTCACTCCAAAACTCCAATCCACCTTATCAAAACTCACCATTATCATTAATATCATTGTTTTATTATTTTTTTGAAACTCTAAACCCTAGAAGAAAATTTGAACAATCAAACAATAAATGAAAGTGATAATCAAGATAATTTTTTGAAGCAACCCATCAAAGAGGAGGGTAAGCATTCATATAAAAATCAAAGTAAAATTATTAATTTCTGTATTTTGTTTCATGTCCCATTATGATGTTAAATCTTTCAATTTTCAAAATCATATAAATAGCATTACAGCTTTTAATAAAAAAATTCTTTGAGATAATATTTGAACTCAATGATCATATTAGTATCCTTCACACAAAAAAAGAGCTATATCCTGTGGCGCTTTCTAATAAATTTTTTTTTTTTTTTTTTTTTTGTCCTTTTACTCTTTCTTTCTTTCTATTGAACTTTATGTTTGTTCTGGAAAAAAAAAATTATTGTTTCTATTATTTTTTTCTTACGTATTTTTTATGCACATACACTTAAATTGTGAAAAAAATATAGAAACAAATTCAATAAAAGAGGTAAGCCAAGCAAGGTAGTAGAATGTTTTCCCATTCAAGCATTTTGTCAAACACATAGTAATCAACAAATTAGAATAGCAAACTAGCAATAGAATTGTCAAACACAAGTAATCAACAAATTGTTACAGCAAAATAGCAAGAGAAGAAAGAGATACAAAAAAAAAAGAAGCAAGGAGATAAAGCTTGTCAATGGTAACTCTGATTATTGAGTCCTTCGCTGGTGTCTCCTTTGTATCAGTTTGAAATGTTTTTCAAATACTTTTTTTTTTTAATTTGATTATTATTTATTATTTGGGTTTATTAAGGGTAACTTAGGAAAAATTATAGGGTGTACTCAAAGTAATATAAAATTTTAAATAATTGAAAATGGTGTACTTAGAAATAGAGAGTACTTAACGATTTTTTTGGGATAAATAGAATCCCCCATGATATTAAGAATTTCTTATCTAGCAATTTTGATATGAAGGATTTAGGCCCAGCTAATGTTATATTGGGTATTAAAATAATTAAAAGTGATAAAGGAATTATTTTGTCACAAGAACATTATGTTGACTAATTGCTAAAGAAATTTAATTATTGTGATGCGGAAGTTGTCTCTACTCCATTTGATCCTAATATTCGCTTAAAGAAAAATTATGGGTGAAAGTATATCTCAACATAAATATGCTCAAATAATAGGATCTTTGATGCATCTTTCTAATTGTACAAGACCTGATATTTCTTTTGTTGTTTGTAAACTGAGTCGTTACACTATTAATCCTAGTTTAGAGCATTGGAATACAATTAAAAGAATTTTTAAATACCTTAAAGGTACAATAAATTATGGAATTCATTTTTGTGAATTTCCTGCTATGCTAGAAGGACTTAGTGATGCTAATTGGATAACTGAATCTAATGAAACTAAAGTAACTGGTGGTTATGTGTTTCCTTTAGGTGGTGGTGCAATAGCTTGGAAATCTTCTAAATAAACTGTTATATCCAGATCTACCATGGAAGCAGAACTCATTGCCTTAGATTTGACTTGTACTGAGGCCAAATGACTAAGGAATTTATTATCTGATTTACCATTATCTGATAGTCTTATACTTGCTATCTCTATTCATTGTGATAATCAAGCTACAATTGCTAAAGCAAAAAATGCAAATTTAAACGAGAAAAAGAGACATATTAGAATAAGACATAATTCTATTAGACAATTATTATCTCAAAGTGTTGTAGCACTTGATTTTGTGAGGTCTAAAAAGAATATAGCAGTCCCTTTTATTAAAGGATTAGTGCGCAGGCTAGTCGTTGAATCATCAAGGGAAATGGGACTGAAAGCCATAAATTAGTCATCTCAATGGATACCTAACCTTTGTGATTGGAGATCCCATGAATAAGGTTCAATAGGTAATAATGAAGTTGATGTATGACTTGGAAGAGCACTAAAAATATTAGAGGGAAATTCATTGGTCCTATTCCTATGGTGATAGTGCTCACTATTGTGACGGGTTTTAGGAATTGCTTAGCTCTGAATGTATCTAAGGTAGGATTTCTACAGGGTGTTGATCACAAATCACCCTTGGAGGATGCACCTATATAAGTGTGGCAGTAGGGTCGCTATTGTCGGAAATTGGGTTGCTCCCTAAAGACACTTGTAGAAACAAGATATGTGCGCATGACCGTTTAAAGCGCAAAACCGTTTCAGAACCATGATAATTGCCCATACTATGTGTGTGGTAAGCCTATGTTTGATCACAAGGACTTAGTTCAAAACTTTGTTTACTATGGTTTCTTCCAACAGAAACTTATTAACACTAACTGGAGGTTCAAGTCTAAAAGACACCTACACTCACTGTGTATCAAAAACACTCTTTCAATTTTAAATTATGTGGGGGATTGTTATTTTATAATTTTAAAAATGTAGTTAAGTTAATTTATTTTATTTGATATTTGCATCTTTTTAGGTATAAGTTTATATCGTTAAATTAGTTTCCTAGTCTTTTGGGTTATCCTACAATGTCTCCTAAATATTTGAATTATGGTTATTTAATTGTGTATATAATAAGACTTCAATATTGTTTTCTAAACAGACAAAAAAAAAAAAAAAAGTCTTTCTTCTTGTCTTCTTCTACTCTGTTATATATTTTGTGAGTTTACTGTATTGAGTTTACAAGTGAGTGTTGGCCAATTTAAGGTTCATGAATTTACTTTTGCTGCACACAAGTGATTTTGAAGGTCATTGTATCTTGGGAGAGGAACACCATTCAACTCGGTGCAGATAGGGATGGCAATTTGAGACCAACCTGACGGGGACCCGGCCTCCCGATCTCGATTGGAACGGTTTTTCCCGAAAAATACCCCCGATGGCCCAGGAAAGGTATTCAAAAATAAATCCCCGATCATTTTCGGGCCAGGGACGGTGATACCTTCCCTAGCCCCGGACCCACCCCATCCTCGGCCCCGTCCCCGTTTACCCCCGATATGAAATTACCACCGTACCCCTCCCTATATATATATATATATATGTGTGTTTTCTCTCTTCTTTCACTCATTTTAGGCTCCCTCTCTCGGTCTCTCTCTCTCTCTCTGTCTCTCTCTCTCTCTTCTTCATCACCGCAAATCGCCGTCATCCTTCCATCGGTAGAGGTTCGGAATATGGTGAAGGTAGGGTACCACAAAGATTTTGTGATCGATGAAGATGGTCAATGGACACTGCAGTGATGGAGGGGTTGGGTTTTCTGTGCTAGCTCATGTTGGGTGCCTGTGTAGAACTCTTCAAGGCATGCTTGTATTCTTGGCTGATGTTTCAGTTCTACTTCGCATATTGTTGCCCTTTTGGATAAACTGCAATCTTAACTTTGAATTGGCAGTATTTATTTTGTTGATGTTTGTTGCTGAAATCATTGATATTTTTGCTTTTGTTCGTAAGACTTTTTTTAGGTAACAGCTATTACAACCATATGTATCCTCTTGTTTCCGAACCTTTCAATCATGAAGTCTTTCCATTGTTGAACTCACAGATTTCCTTCGATTGCATATCATGCTTGCAATTTGTTTAGTTATATGCCTTCTTGAATTGTGTTTAGTAAAACAGAACTAGGATTCAAGTAGATAATGTTACACTTTGCCAAACTATTGCAGTTTTAGATGTTTTGTGTTCAATAAGACAGAGTTTCCATAGCCTTTGCTTCTTGTTTTAGTTGATCTGGTTCTAAAAATCATTTACAATATATTTTATTTTTTTGCTTAATCAAGCATGGGAATAAACATTTCAATCTATTCTTGTTTAATATATATGTTTTTTTTTTTTTTTATTTTGGCCTGGGAATTTTCGGGGTCGGGGAAACCGGATCCCTGTTAGGAGGCGGGGGCGGGGGCGGTAATAGGCTCCCCGTCGATGATCGGGGCTGGGAACGAGGAAATTTCTACCATTGGAGATCGAGGATGGGGAGTGTGATCCCCGGCCCCGCCCCGCCCCGGCCCCGGCCCCGGCCCGTTGCCATTCCTAGGTGCAAAAGAGGGTGTAACATTCCTAAGGAAAGCGCAATCTTCCTGTCTCGACCACTGTTTAGGCTTCTCTAAACTTTCTCTCTAATAATAATATTTATTTGTTATTTTTGGTTTATTATTGGTTTGGTATTTTCATTCTAATAGTAAATCCTTTTTAATTTTTCTGCTATTGCCAACTTGTGAAATATAGAAGTCAAAGTTGTGATCTAGACAACCAGTTAAATCAGTTCATCATCAACCCAAACTATGCAATTGAATTTTCAGAGAGTAAAATATAAACATAATAAGAGATTAGAACACCCTTTTATAGCTTTACCTATAGCTGCACTGGAATATTTTATGTAACAGAATCAATGCAAGTTACAGTTCATCCTACAAAGGGCAAGAATGGCGTAAGGCCAACATTTGTGTACTAAGGAGGCTGATTTATAACAAGAAGGAATCCTATAAAAATGTTGGTTTTCCAAGGCGGGGAAGTAAGATGAGAAACTAAGCATCGTACTTGCAGAGGTTCTCAAAACCCATGTATTCGTGTCGCTGAATCTTCCCAATCATGTTCACTATGCCAATGCCACCTATCCAACAAAAGCAACAATGTATAAGAAATCAAGACTGACTTCATGCTCCCTTTGATTCAGCAGAAAACATTTTCAAAGGAAAAACGTTTTCTACAAAAAACCTGTTTTAGAAAATGTTTTCCTATGTTGGTTGTGTAATGTACTAGTAGTGATTGTATTAGTGGTGATGTTGGCAGTAATGGTGATGGAAGTGTGATCGTACAGTGGTGGTGGTGGGGTGATGGGGGTGGAGGTGATTGTGATAATGTGATGACATTGATAAGACTTTAGTCCGAAAAACGTTTTCCACTTTTCAAAAGTAAAAAAAATATTTTCTGACCAATAAGCTTGTTATCTGTTAAGTACGAAAAATGTTTTTTTTGTTGACTTTTGTTTTTTGTGGCACAGAAAACTAGAAAAGGAATAGGTGATGGTAGTTGTGATAGTATGGTGGTATTGATAAAACTTTAGTCCGAAAAATATTTTCCATCTTTTAAAAGTGGACATTTCTGCCCAAATAATTTCATTTTCTGTTGAACATGTTGAATTTTGTTTTTTGTTGTACCAAACATCAGAAAATGCTGAAAACACTTTCCGACCAAACAAACAGATTGTCAATAAACTGAAAATAAAACAACAATATTTAAAAATGTAAAGCAGCAGAGATTTGCGGTAACAAAGATGGGGAAGATCAAGCTCACCTAGTGAGATTGCGCTCACAAAGATTGTGAAAGCCAGAATGAAGATGATCAAAGATGCCCTTCCCAGTATGATGATCAGTCTTCTTACGACATGTTGCCCAATTAAAGCAGCAATAGTTGCCACAGCCATGAAGTAGAGAGCTGCCATATGCATGTAGACAATAATCAAATTTAAAACAATCAAATGAACAAAAGACAATATCTGCAGAAGAAAATTCCTGTGTCATTTCTACTTGGGTTTTCAGATGATTTCTTAAAAGAATAATAGGAATTGCTTCTATGAAGTATTTTGGTAGTATTACGTTAACTTACCATAGGGAATCGGAAACCGTTTTAGAAGGTAATATTCTATGACAGACATTGATGAAGAGAAGGTCATTGCGAAGGTGGCCGTGGCACTTGAAACCTGAACAAAAATTCTCAAGGAGTTTAGGACCAGACCAGACTGACCAGAGTAGACAGATTTTTTGAGATCACAGTTCAGAAAAATCCAATTAGTGTCTAATGTGAGGAAGTCATGTGATTTTTACCTAGAATTTCTGAGTTTCTAAGAAAGTTTCTACCTGAAACTGTTTTGTACCACACCCAATTTCCTCATCCAGACATTAATTATCAAATTATTCAACAACTATCCAAATAATGAAAACAACTGAATTGATACTATTCTAGCTCACTCAAAATCATTTCTGGGAATGCAAGATAATTTTTTTTGTTGTTGTTGCTAATGTTACATATAGTGGAGATGTATTTCAATGGTAAGGTGACTGAAGCATTAATTCTGTTAGTTACTTGGAACAAATTTCATTTTCCACAAAGCAAGCAGGTTTACTGAAGTCCAATATAAGCAGGAAAGGTATGCAGAACCAAGTAACAGTTATACATAACAATGAATTAACCCATAGTATTTTTTTAATGTGGATTCAGTACTTAAAAGTATAGCCATCATGAACTAAGAAGCATGAATATAGACAGGGGACACGATACAACATGATATAGACACACCAACACAACACAAGGTGTTACAACAATTTTCAAAAAATTAGAACACCACGAGGCACGGGCACGACAACAAATAAATACATATATTTTTATATTTATACATTAAAATATTAACTATTTCTTTATTTTTTACATTACAAATACATTTATATTTTATTATATCAAAACAGTAAGAACTTATTTTGCACATTTTAAATATTGAAAAAGAAATGCAAATAAAGCTTATTGGTGGTAGGACGGGCCACTTCAAAAGGTACAAATATCTTTTCTAGGAAACTCTCATAAACAAAATAGAAGCTTTTAACTTTCAAATTCCCAAAATTAAAAGAGGAATTAATAGGTGTAGATCCACATTGTTTTTATTTTATCATTGAATCATCCTAAGATACTTTATTTAAACCTGCAAAGTGTTTCATGTGTGTCTAAGTAATGGACACGTGTATCACCCAAGTGTTTGAAACGTGTCTAGTTCAAGAAAAGAACAAAAGGAAAAAATACGACACGTCTAAGTGTCCAGTGAGTATTAGTGTCCAACACATATGCGGCACCTTCCTAAAGACGTCAATACTGCTCAGCTCATGAATAAGGAAACATAAAATCACCACCCTATCTTGTCTTCCATTATTTTTTATTTTTTTATTTTTTTGGCTTCAATTCAATGTAATAATGAAAAAGCACAAAACTACCTGAGGAGGAACTCCCAGCTCCAAAAATAGTGGACCCAAAATAAATCCGCCACCTAATCCAAGAAGTCCACCAACCATACCAGCTACAACACCACAGAAGCAGTACAAAGCCAGCTGGTGTACATGGAAGTTAGTTCCATCCTCTCCTTTTGATGCAATCACTCTGTGTCCCTTGTACAGGTTGATTGCCTCATACAAAGTTACCCCAACAGAAACTGGGATCTGCAGGACATTCAAAAAGATGAATTTAAAAAGATACTTCAAAGCCCAGTTTGCATCAGTCAACCTCAAAACTATGAAATAATAAAAATACTATGTAAATCCCTTTCTTCAGATGAACTAATAAAAGGTACCTGTAACAAGTTCAAGATCCAATATGCTGTTGAACAAGTGACTGTATGAGTCTTTTTTCATTAGACAAAAATATTAAACCAATCAGTTCATGAATTCGTACATAAAAGAGAGATGAAATATAAGCTTTTTGAGAAAGAAAAAAAAGGGAAGATTATAGAACCTTGACAATCTGCAGTGCAAGGAATGTAACCCAAACAAATATGAGAAGCCCAAGTTCCTTCCAGCGAACATTCTCAATTATACTGACCTGGGATGCTTATATGTATTAGATTACAGGACAGCATGTAACTGAAAACAGCTTGTAGAGGATACACACCTCTGGCTCTAAAGAACCCTTGGTCACATTTTGGTTGCCATTGTTTGGGCCGCTAGGAAGAAGCTTGTATTCTGCTCCTTCTAGATGTATGAATATCCCACATAAAAAGTTATGAGCAAAAGGTTCTATATGGTGTTGGTATAATAAAGTGAATAGTGGATCAACTTACCATTTGCCTCCAGACGCTTAGCAGCCTCCTGAAATCAGAGGAAAAGATTGATATTCAGAATAGAAGAATTAAGATTTGTTTGCATAAATACGTACATTCAAGGGGAACAGGGACATCATTTGAACACAAAAACAGAAGTCCAAATCCCACATTACATTGCCTCAATTTTGGTGAACATAGATAAAAAAAAAAATTATAAATAAAACCATTGAAATTGCATAATATCTTTGAAATCAAACTACTTCCTATACATGATCGAAAGAACATTTAGGTTGTGTTTGGATCTTGGATTTGAGTAGGAATCTGTAGAGGAAAAAGAAAGGGGAAGGAAAATATGGAAAAATAAATAAATAAAGAAGCTTATGTTTCATTCATAATTCCCTTCCTTTTTCTTTCTCTCTCCAAATCCCTCAACAAATCCAAGATTCAAACAGAGCATCATGATACAACTGAAAACTAGGTGGCATGATCTAATTGTCTGTATGGGTTCCAAATGCCTTCTAATTCTACTTGTAAAATGCGTGATACCTTTTTCATAATGGTTTCTTTCTTCCATGTATCAACACCCTTGAAAAAGGCCTTAGTTGATGTGACTGCAAACCACCATTTAAAATCAAGATAACTAGTGGAGCAGAATCCCAAGCTAGAAGAATTCAAAATGCAACCAATCATTACCTACAAAGAGAATAATTAGTAGAACTGTGACCATCCAGTCAGCAAAAACCACGTTGAAAGCAACACCAATACTAATACCCAGCATGAGCATTGGTTGGACAAGCAGTGCTAAGTCATAGTCAATGATGGGCATATCAAGTGTAGGATGCCTTAGCCTAAGATTGTAGTAAACAGTTGAAGTTGCTGCACCCATGATCATACCTAAACAAAAAATAATGCAAAAACCTATGAATACCATATTTACACGACCAGAGATGTTTAATGGAGCACATAAGTGAGCTTTCCTAAGAACCACTTTTTTTAATTTCCATGGGTGTTAAACCAATTTGAGAAAAAAGTTCTAGAAAGTTTTAAGTCATGTGAACTGCCTGAGGTAAATGACGGCTGCCAAAATGAAACTCTTGACTGTCTCCAAAGATTCAAAGTCCATTAAATTCGTCAATAATGCTAAAACAACTTAATTCACCTCAAATAAAATTGATGTCATGTTAATGCAATAAATTAACCATCCACAGTCTAAAAATAGTTTATGCTTAGAACTCGAAAGTTTTACGGGCAAAGTCCCTTCTTCCGTTGTTAAGAATGAATCCAAAACCAGGTCTTAAGTCAACTCATTCAGCTTCTTTTACCTTGTTGCCTTTTTATTCATGTCAAACAAAAAGATATTCAGACCTATCCCTTTTTTTCTATTTTTTCATAATCTACAAAGTCAATGGCAACAGGTCAATCCATTAATGTTGATTAAAAATATGCAAGTCTTCTCTGAAGATATTATGAAATGGATATATGTCTGTATCTTACATTTTGAGAGTGCAGTCGCAGATTTTGGATCAAACCCAATAATTAGGCTGAGCATAGGGACAAATATTCCACCACCGCCAACACCACCCACACTCCCAAATGCTGCTCCACAGAATCCAATTATGGTACCCAAAACAATCCTCACATCAAATTTCATTTCCTGCAAATCAAATTCAACAATTGTGCCCACTTAAAATTCCACTAATCAGTTCTTCGAATTTGCAGATAACCCCCTTGTGGTTTATGAACTGAAGTGCACCGTAAAACATTTCGGTTGAACTTAACAAGTGTGAAACACGTGCCAGAAATAAGGGGGTTATATCCTCCTTTTCAAATTTCAAGGGGGTAAACCAAATATGGAATAAAACATAAGGGGTTAGTGCATTTTGCCTCCTAAACAAACCACAAAAATATCCTTATTATATAAAGAGGTATTTTAGTCTTTTTTTCATTAAATTGTTAACGGGTGCAAACCACAAAGGGCTATGTGGTTATTTCCAAATTGGAGGGGTAATCCACAAGTGGGTCATTCCAGAAGGGGTGACAAAACAATGAACTATGTATATACAAACAAGTTGATTAATTTTGTATACTCTTCTCTTCATCTATATAAATATGAAATTAGTTGATTAAAGGCCATCTTAATTAAAATTAAGCAAAATGAGTAATAGATTAACAATAGCAAATAAATAAACACAATAGTAGAATGTAATGAAACAGCATCACAGCAAAATAACATTGATGATTTTGACTTACAGGCCAAACATGTTGGTAACCCGATCGATTGGATTGCCATAAGAAATTCACAAACTGTGAAATATAAGCCGATTCTGATGATTCAGTCGGGGTATAGGTTGATGATTTCTGTTTCAAGCTTCTTTCAGCTGAAGCAATCATTGATGCCAATACAAAACTCGAAGATATCATCAATATCGATCTCAAAACCCTCCATTTCGCTCCAATTTCAGCCATTCAATTTCAACAATTCAAATTTTTTTTTAAAAAAAATTCTTTTTCCCCTCTAAAAACTCCTTGTTCTTCACTTATCTCCCTCTCTCTCTCTCTTTCTCTCTCTCTATATATATATGGCTCTGTTTCTCGGTCTAGAAGAGCTGGAACTGAGAATTGTACAAGAAGACGAGCTGTGATTTGCAGAGAAGTTCGCGGGAAAGAAATGCAGCAGTGAAATAACAAGGGGAACCTATGATGCAAGGAGATCCAGAGTAAAGGCCTGTTTGGTTGGCGAGAAAGCTCAGGAAAATATGAGGCATGCGGCAAAAGATACGAGGGAAATTCTCTACGAAGCAAGGAGAGAAACCAGCGTGAAAAGAAAATGGGAGAGAAAATTAAGGAGGGAACCAGTGCCTTCCTTTCTTTCTTTCTTTCTTCTTTTTTTTTTTTTTTTTTTTTTTTTTGTGGGTATGATTAACAATTTTTTTTTTTCTAAAATAGTGTAATTATCGAGTTCAATTTTGTTAAAATGTAAATTCACAGTGTGAGATTAATCAATTATATGAACCGTTTATCTTATATTATAAATTCAGATAAATGTGTATATAAAAAATTAATTGATCTAAATTAATTTCATAATAAGTTAATTTCACTGTCAAGTTAAAATTATCAATTTTAATAAATCCACAATTATCTAGAGCAAAGTGCGCCCCACCGACAATAACAATACAAAATAATGAATTTTTTTTTTTTATTTTTAGTAAAAAAAAAATTCATATTTTAATGCACAGAGCATAGATGTATTATTAAAAAATCTTTTAAAAAAATGACAAAAATGTGTCATTATTTTATTTGTTATTTTTTTTAAAAAAATTAAAAAAATTTCTTTACAAATATTTTATGTTTTAAAAATAATTAGATTAGGTGTATCTAAAAATTATTTTAAAAATTAACTAAAGTATGAAAAAAAATGATAAAAATTTTTAAAACTATATTTTCATTTGAATACCAAGCAAAGTAAGTGTTTTATTTTATACAATTGTATTTTGACCAATAACAAGGTCTGCCATGTTTTTTATACTATTTAGTATTTGTTTGGGATGTAAATTGATTTTTGGCTATTTTTCTCGTTTTGGATAGATTTTTTGACTTTTTTGGGAGAAAAAATAAAATGATTATGAGTTGAATGTGACATTTTTATCCTATTTGACTAAAATAATATATTTTGTCCTATATAACTATTTTAGTCCAAACACTCATCTCAAACGGGGCTTTAGAAAGAATAACAGGTCAGTGGATATAAGAAAAATATTTACAAAATAGTTAGAATTTTTGTGGTGTAAATTTTTATTGTACTTTTTAACAAATTAAAAACTTGTACCCTTACTGTGGAGGGAAAATATATGAGCCCAGACTCAAACCTAGTCACGCTAGCCCAAGCCGAAAATAATAAGAGTAAAACACATTCTTTGAAGTTCACAAAGGACATCTAGCAATAACTTGTCATCTGATTAAGGCGCGTGGGGATAAAGCAATTATAAAAGATAGTCTTCTAGAAGACCAAATCTATTAAGTAAAGGAGAGGCGTCAGATAAGCCTTCATTCGACGATGGGGAGCATAGAACAGATAAGACTAGGATGTAGGCTGGACCTAATGGCAAGTAAAATCGTCCGATTAGTTTAATTCTACGGTCGTGGCGCTCAATAAGTTGGCCACTGACATCTGATGTCATTTAAATCATCTATACACTAATGATCCAACGATCAGAAGCAAAACACACTTGGCAAGTTGCCCGACTAAAGTCAAGTTTGGGTAGAACCCTTCAATCAAAGCAAGATCCAATGGATGAGGTTTGAGTTAGAATAACCATAAAAAGGTAGGCAAACAAGGCATAAGAGACAAGTAAGTGGGTTATATCTAACTCAACTAAAGCTCAATCAAATCGTATACTAGAAATATTTTATTGAGCTGACTTGATTGTCAGAGGGTCCTCCTGACTAATCCTGATTGGGAGTGATCATTGACGTTTGATTGCTCTTCGTAGAATGTAAAGGATTTGACGCATCATTTCGCTTTCAACAATGATTCATCCCCCCTTTTCCTCCACCCCCTTTGACCCTCTCTTTCTCTCATTGGTTACTTTTTCTTTTTCTTTTTCTTTTTTTTCCTGCTCCTCCAATCACCCCCCGCCACGTGGCAAAGGGGGTGAGGGGGTGACTCCCAAAAGGGGGTCCCAAGCATTATTCTTTCGCTTTTTTCTATGGAAATAATTTCACATTCCACACTTATTTGTAAATTTTTTTGGGACACTCAAGTCCTATTTTTGAAACTGTTACTCCAATATGTTCAAGTTTAAATTTGTTTTGGCCAAAAGAACATTATCTATCCAAAAAGATAACTATCTGTTCAAAAGTTTACCAATTTGTCTATCTATTCAAATGTCACATATTTGTACGTGTCACCTATTTGTTCAAATATGTATACGTGTCACTTATCTATCCAACTATGTATCAATGTCCAACTGTCTATTCTAATATTTACATGTGTTGCCTATATGTTCAGTACTACCTATCTATTCACCTCACCGCCACTAATCACCATTGTCGGCAACTTTCCAACTAATTTTTTTGATGATTTTTTCACACTTATTCTTATCAAAAAAAAAATTAAATATTAGATTAAATAACATATAAACTCACAAAAATGAATTTTTTACCAATTAATTGATTTTTTTGCTTTGGTGTTGAATAGTAGCTGTACTATTTATCGACCAGTCACATGAATAATCAACACAAATTCTCATAAAAAGGTATAAAGACAGACCCAACTTGAGAGTATCTCCAATATTTACTCCCTTTTTTTTTCCCAACAAATTTGAATAAAGATTTGAGTTAAAAATTTCATCTGATATCAAGCGTTCCAATACTAAATTTCTAATTTTCATCAAACAACTGGTCTACCTGCTTGTGTAAATTTCTCTCCATTTTTGCAAGGACAATCAGCCGGACAACCAATATACTATGACATACCAACAACTACCTGCAACGATAACAGTTATCTTTTCAATTTGACAAAATGCTCAAGACTCTCTCAATTTAATGAAAGTTTTAGATTTCTTCTCGTTTGATATGGGTTTGAGTTCATAGTTCAAGTAACAAAACTGTAATTAGTCCATCAAATTAAAATTTGATGGAAAAAAAAAAAAAAAAAAAAAAAGTAAGTGTTAAGACACTTTTACACGAGATGACGCATCATAAATGACTAAATGATAAAAGGTGGTTCGGAAATACAGTAATTTTTGTATTTTATAGGTGATTGCTATTCGCACTCCTCTTTTTTCTAATTACACTATATATTTTGTTTTTAGCATAAAAATTACGCATGACACAGTCTTGAATGCACACTAAGTGACAAAATTTGGAGTGTGATTATAAAAAAATGAGTGCCAATAGCAATCCCTATTTTATATTGACAATAAATATATATATATATATATATAACTACTCTGTCTGTTTGGAAATTAGCAAAAGTACAATTGAGTCAATTTGATCAAAAGCTACCTCCAAATAAGGTGGGTGTAGAAGTTTTTAGTGATTAAAAAATACACTAGAGCTTCTTTCTTTCTTTTTTTTTAATTAAAAAATAGGTATATAGATAGGCTACTTCATATATTTATCAACAAGCGTTGCCCCTTAATATTTATAGACATCTACCGAAACCAACACCGCACTTACATCAGGGCTGAAACTAAGATTCCAACGTACTCTAGGTAATAAGAAGTAGGTGTAACTTCAATAATCTGTTATGGGGAAAACTTGAACCTAGGCATTGAACGAGATAAATAAGCTCCTTACCACTTAACCAATAAATTATTGGTAAAATACACTAGAGCTTCATCAGTTACTTTGAAAATTGAGAAAATGAAATTTAGATTTTCGCTTAGAATGCATGTGTGTGGTATAGATTGAATGAGTGTATTGTGAAATCTATGTATAGGTTGAATTTGAATTATATATTGACAATTTTGAACAATTCTGAATATATTTTATGGGTTCATAGCGTCACTGAAACTTAATTACATCGAAAATGTTTCATCCATTTGTAAAATTCTATCTCATTTCCCATTAATTAGTAGAGAGATAATAATATGATCCAAATAAACTAACAAGCTAATAAACTAACTTTTTTAAAATTGTCAAATGAAGCCATAGTATGGTATGTCTAATTAATGGTATTTTGTGATTTGTTTATCATTTTTTTTTTCTACTTTAATTAATTAGAGAAAAATATATTGTTTATTTACATATAAAATGAGTTAGCAAAATTGAACACTCAAAAAGAATGGAAAGGTATTTAAGGATTTTTCTTTGTCCAACATGATTCATTATAATTATTTAGGGTTAAAAATGACACAAAAATTCTAAACAATTGAGCAATTACATAATAAAAAATGGGTGCGGTGGGTTTTAGAAAAAATAATTATAAATATTAATGATTAAAATTATAAATTTTTGGGTAAATTACACTGACACCTCTTGAGATTTATGTTTATTACAGTTTACCCTCTCACATTTGGAAAATTACACTGACCCCTCTGTTAATTTAATTTTATGTATGATGATTATTACGGTGAGGGGGAACTGTTATAAAACTTTAAACCTCATGGGACAATCTGTAATGAAACTTTAAACTTCAGGGAGAGAGATGTAATTTCTAAAAGGTGAGAGAGGAACTGTAATAAACATAAATCGCAAGGGGTGTCAATGTAATTTACCCTAAATTTTTTTATTAAAGTATAATAATTTTTGAAAACTAGCACTGAGAAGTTATTATATAAACCAAAACAATATAAACTTTTATAGTAACAAATTTTATTATTGCTAACATGTGTCTTTGCTAAAACATTTTTTTTTTAAATTATTATAAAAATTATTAATTTATATAGTATTATACTATACTTACTAAAAGAGGGCCAGTGACGAAGACTTTATGTGTATACTTTGAGGGACCCACTTCGAAATCTTAAGTCGAGACACGTCAGATCACACGTCACCCTTTTTAACTTGGGAAGTCAAAAAATATATATACAATAAAAAAGTTTATATATTTCAATAATTAAAACAGTATATAGTTTTTTTTATGATTTTGTAAAAAAACAATTAACTCCACCACTGTGCAGTTGATTATCCTTTCAACTTTATCTTCGTGAGATATTATTCGGTATGTTTCCAAATCAAAAATGCCAATCTACCGAGAGCAAGGATTCTCCAGAGTTTTTTTTTTCTAAAATTTTCTAAAGTGGTGCATTGTCTAGTTGAGATTTAATGACAAGTCACATCAATTTTTCAGCATTAAATCTCAACCACACAATACACCACTTTAAAAAATTTTAAGAAAAAAACACTCTAAAAGATCCTTGGTGATCTACCGATCTGGGTTAAATAAAAAAATAAAAAATAAAATTCTTGGCCTCGGTACAATACAAGCAAGCATGACCAGCGAGTCCATACAAAGATTGTTGTGTGTTTTTGACATAAATATTTTATAGTAATATTATAGATTGAGATTTATGAATTTAAAATTTAGTCAGAAAAATAAATTAATGGTTCAAATTTATTTTATTTATAAATCTCATATGTCATTAATTTAATCTCTATAATACAAACACATTTAAAATAAATTATGAATTGATAAATATGGTTTTGAACTATTTTGAAAATATGATTAAAAGTTACTTTTAATCAATTTTAGATCACATCATCTCTCACATTTTTTATACGTTTTTTTATTAAAAAAAATCAACTTTTAATAATCTTTTCAAAATAACCCTTTATAACATTTTTGAATATTTTATGTTTATGTTGGGGGAGCAATAACACTTGTGGTTTAAGAGCTTTTATATAATATTTGTCTATTTTTAGGCTAGGTTTGGCATAACATAAAAAAGTCAAAAAGTTACTATCCTATTTAAATCACATCACCTTATTTAAATCACATCACCTCTCTACCACATCAATTCAAACCAAACCCATATTTCATAAAAAGTCAAAAAGTACAGTTATTTAGATCATCCCAAACAACCCTTATTTTATTTTTTCCACCAATCATAAAAATAAGGGTAAATTGTCATTTAATCTCCACATTTTCAATTGACTCGATTTTGATCATCACTTTTAAATTTTGTGCTAATTTAATCTAATTAACAATGCTAGTTAAGATATTTTCTGAAAAATAATCACTGAAATTGTTAAAATTGACTCACTTAACAAGCTTAAAATTTTGCCCTCACGTGCTATTTATGCTCATTTTGCATTAAAAAAAAAAAAGAGTTAATGATTGTAGTCAATTAAACTAAATTTAGACCAAAAAATTAGTAAAAATAACTTAAATAAATTGAAATAAATTAATTATATAAAAATTGGAATATGGCTGAATTTAGCTTCTACTTTTTTAATTGCTAACTTGAGAAAAGTTACAGTAAACATACCCAATATATGTTAAATTTTTATATGTTGCAAAAAGAAAATGCACTAAGCGGGAGGTTCTATTTCAGCAGTTCAAAACCCATCTAATTTAAAAACAAACTACTTGTAAAAATTAGTCTTACATATTTTTAATTATTTCTATTTTTTAAAGATGCTGCCATATCCCACCATCGCCGAACTTTCATCTAATAGTCATCGAAAACTCGTTGGAATGTTCAACAGCATCGGAAAGTGGCCAAAGTATCGCCGAAAATTCGTCGGAGTGTTAAACATTACTAGAAATTGCCGAAATGTCCATAACGTTACTAAACGTCAAAAATATAGCCAGAGACTCACCAGAATGTCTAGAACATCACCGGAAAGAAAGAAATAAAAAAAAAAAAAAGAGAGGAGAAATTAGAGCGAAAATATAGGAAAATTTAATCACATCCTCTCCAACACCACAAAACACGAAAAAATAAAATAAAATAAAATAAACTCTTTATCATATAGAGCACATAATTTTCAGTTCACAAAATTGTAAAAATTTAGAATTTAAATTTATTGCTCATCAAACTGCATAAATTTGCATTTTAAAATTGTAAAATTATTAGTTTGCAATTTTAAAACTATAAAAATTGTCAGTTTGCTCATTTGTAAATTATCAAAACACAATTTCACATCATGGCGATGGTAGAGATCTCAAATTAGTAGTTTCTAATGGTTTATGACTTTTTAGTTTGTCAATATTTGCTAATTTTTTTGTTATTTTAGTAAAGAGAAAAAAAAAAGAAAAAAGAAAAAAAAAAAAAGGGCTAGAGTCATAGAGAAAAGCATAAATGTATCTTCAAAACTGTAAAATTTTACAATTTTCACCGCCGGCAACAAAAACTTGAAAAATATTTTTTCAAAATTAGAATTTTTTTCCATTAAAACAATAAAAAAGAAATGTGTAGTAGAGGAAAAAAAAAAAAAAAAAAAACCTGAGATATGGAAGAAGAGAGACATACATAGAGAGAATTGTACTTGGATTATTATTTTTTGTTTAGATTTGGCCTGGTCTGATATAAATCTACTCTAAATATGAACATTCCGGTAAGTTGTCTTGTGATCTTGGCTAAATCTAAGTAGATAAATGTCAAGAATATCACCAAAAACTCGTTTCTTTCACCGTTGGTGAGGAGAAAATAAAGAGTTAGAAGTTGGCAGTTACCGGTGAATCCCAATCGATTGTGGTCGTTGGTCGTCAGTGAATATATATCAAAGAGAAAAAGAGAAGAACGAAAGCGCACTAAGGACTTTTAGATTTACATAAAAGATTGTAGAACTAAATAAAGCTAAGTTTTTTGAATGAGGATGTACAAATAATTTGTCGAAAAAAAAATTTAAATTTTTTTTTAGCCTACTATGATAAACATTTCGGGTTCAAATAAAACAATAATGAAGTATATCATTTTCAATTTTGATTGGTTAGATTAAGGTACAGTTATGGACCAGTCTTGTAAATAAGATTTATTTATTCCAATTTTTAGTACTAAATTTATTACTATAAATATGCAATTCAACTGTTGACACTTCTCACAATATATTTCGATATAAATTAATACAAATAAATTAAAAATAAATCAAAATCCACAAACAAAAATCAAAATGTCCTAGTCATTTATTATTTTGATAATTTTTTTTATTATTATTATCAGTAACAAATAATCATTTCACAAACACAAAATATATATTTAAATAGTCTGAAAATTTTATCATTATCAAAATAAGAAACAAATATTAAAAAAAAAAATCACTAAAAACTTATGAATAAATAATTTTAGTCCATTATCTCTTAAGTAAATAAAATTTACTATTGAAATAGGACCCACCCAGAATTTTAACTAATCAAAGAGCAAATATTGCTCACTCATCCTAACAAATATCGGTTTGGATTCTCTCACGCTAACCATTTCAATTTGAGAGAGTGTTAAGATTTGGTGGGCCGATTTTGGAGCTAATCTCAGTGATTCGAACCATTTACTTTTTAATACACATTTAATAAAATATTTATATAAAAAATTAAGATGATCGGATATAACTATGCGTTTGAATCACATTTATATTACAAAAAATGAATAGTTATTATTAAAATTATGATTCTCTCTCTCCCTCTTTAAGAAATGTGATTCAAACATATAATTATCGATATCTAATTGTCTTAAATTTTTATATGAATATTCTAATCTTAAAAAATAAATAATTTAGATCATTAAAATTGATCCAAAATAAATTTACAATGCCCAAACGCTCCATCAAATTGGATGACCAGTTTAAAAGAATCCAATCCCAACAAATATAACTTGAACTTCGGCACCTGAACGCATTGATAAATTAATATGGAAAATCTGTTGTGTTTATATGTACAATTAGTTTTTTAAGAAAAAGAAAAAAATAATAATAATCACGTGCTATCCAATAGACACAACAACACATTGATGGCATGTTTGATTGGTGGATTAAAGTATGGGATTAGGATTATTAATCTGTAGGCCCAATTATCCTATGTTTGTTTTAATATTTTGGTTTAGGATTATTAATCCAATGAATAATTAATCCAATAAATTTGTAGGATTATTAGTAACGGGGTACGGGTGGAATTATTAATCCAATAGATATTAATCTAATAGGATAGTGAATACTACACTAATTTAATAAGATTATTAATACTTTAATATTAATCTTGTGAATCAAACATGACTTGATATCTTTGATCCACGTCATTTTTGTTTGTCTCAAAGATTTGTGGTTCCTATTTTTTTTGTTAAATACTACAAGTGACTCATGGATATTGTTTAATGTTGTGAAATTATCTTTTAAATTTAAAAAAAAATTAATGATGAAAAGATTAATTTTTTGAAAAAGATATGTAAAAGGTATTATAAAATTAATAAGTGTCTTGGGATCTAAATTCTATTATTATTATTATTATTATTTCTCTCTTGTGCTGTGAAGAACTTGTTAGTAAACTCTACTCCGTTGGATGAATTGAATCAGTAAGAAATGATGAGAAATATAACTTCTTCTTTTTTTTTTTTTTTTTCATCTCATGTTTAGTTATAAGTTGAGTGAGAAATGATGAAAAATTATTAAAGAAGGAATTTTCTTACTAAGTATATTTCATTTCTCATAAAAAAATTGTGAGATTTGATAAGAAACAAGTTAATTGGTTATAAAATATTTATAATACCAACATTGTCCCTTAAAATACAAAG
The DNA here is from genome assembly GCA_036172215.1 of Camellia granthamiana. NCBI lineage: Eukaryota > Viridiplantae > Streptophyta > Magnoliopsida > Ericales > Theaceae > Camellia > Camellia granthamiana. The sequence continues at coordinate 39,266,784 of CM069913.1, forward strand.
AGAATAAAAGAAATCGCATTTATATCCCTCTCTTACATGCTTTATTTTCGATTAAATTACAAACACACCTTTTGAGATTTATTTAAATTACAAATTACCCCTGTAGTTTTATAAATTACATTATGTCCCCTAAAATTTTTAATTTCATAACAAATTGATCCTTTTATTAATAAATCATCAAGTTAGGGCTATTTTGGGAAGGTAGTAAAAATCAAATTTTTTGATTTTAATCAAGATTTTTGGATTTTTCTTAAAGTGACTTGGGAAGTTGGTAAAAATCAACTTTTTTGATTTTGTAGATAATATTTTTTTAAGTTGTCATTTCATGGTATAGAAGTGTAGAATTACCAAAATGCCCTCCCCTAATGTAATATATTGCCATGCATGATAAAGGGCAGTATCGTAATTTCCTGCCTTGATTATAATCAAAATCCCAAACCAGCTTTTTGCCCAGAAACGCAAGACGCAGCTGGACGCAGCCGGATGCAAGACGCGGCGTTTTTATCTGTTCCCAAAATACCACTTAATTAACAATTTTTAGTAATGTTACAATTTTATTTCAATTAATAATTCGGATAATTTTATTATTATATAGGTGAACAGTTGAAAATTTCACTTTTTCAATTAATTCTATTAAATAAAAAATTTTGACAGGGAGGTATTTGTAATTTTTCAAACCACAAAGGGCAATTCGTATTTTTATTCACCCAAAAAAAAAAAAAGGTATATTTGTAATTTACCCTTTACTTTTTTATCCATCCAAACAAAATAATAAAAAAAATACAATTATTTCTTTTTTTTTTTCTCACTTAAATAAGAGATTATAATTATTTCTTTCCTTTCCCACCTCACTAAAATAAAAAATAAAAAGGAGAAAAAACAAAAAAACATCTCACCACCTTTTAGAGGTTCATGACTAGATATCATCATGAGCAATAAATTATTAGAGGACCTCTGAATGAGTTGAATTTATTGCCAATTGAAGGAAAAAAAGCCAAAAAGATAGATTTGAGAAGATAAGTGTGGGTTTCCACTACTCTCTTTCTAACTTTATTTTGTTCACTCATCTGATGGGTAAGTAAATAATATTGTTCTTTTCAATTGGCTACAATAGTATAATGGGCTTACTTAAAGTAGTGAAATTTATTATTTTAATAAGCTAGTGAGAAAGGTGCTTTGTTAATCTAGGACACAATTTATTTTATTTTATTTTATTTCCTAACCTAAGCTCAACTCAATCCATACCCATCTCTACTCCCAGCTCCCAAGTGATTGGTCGATAAAAAGTTATGGTTCAAGTCTTACCTGTGGTCATTGAAGTGTAGATCTCAAGCCTATTAATTATGAGTCATTGATTTATTTATTTTTTTAATTGTTTTTATATATATAACTTTGACGAAATTGAAATTAGACTATTATTGAAAACTTATCTAGAAAGAATTACAAAACAAGCCTTCATTTGTAATCTCATCTAGCCCCACCGAAATTAATAAATAAATATGATCGAATGCAAAATCTTTGTACTCAATTAGGTGGTCTTCATCTTTTCTTTTTCTTTTTTTTTCAATTATCATAATCAATTATTAAGAATCTGTTATTATATATGCCCTTCTGCTATATCAGTTTCAAACATACTTCAGTTTGTAATGATAATTCTTAATGTTTCAATCTTGGTCATTAATTGTACATATTTGTTCTACTATAATTTACTTTGTTTACAAAATTTAAAAATTAAAAAAAAAAATCCAAACATTTGTTGTTAAAAAAAAGAGCCCTATTTGGCACCAGTTTAAAAGTTTATTTTTGGGCTTTTCATATGGCTTTCCTTTATTGTATCCTTAAACCCGTTGCACTTAAAGACTCAAAATAAGATTAAGAAAACTTGATTCATTATTTGGATTATGAATTTTTATAAGATTTGAGATTGTTACCAAAAGAAAGAAAGAAAGTCGCGGTTGAAGTTTAAATTGTCCCCTACCTAGCTAACATAATATGTATTAAAATGAAAAATAAAATAACATGTCACAGCAAGAAACCATGCGTGTACTGATAAATTTCTCTACAGTTGTAGTAGAAGTTTTTTGTGGATCCTCAAGTATTGTGGGATCCACAAGTCTCTCGCACCTGATGCACTAAAGAACAAAATTTTAACTCTCATACGTGTAATATTTCATAAGAAATAGTTTCTCATAATTTTAATTTGTTTATTTTTTGTAAACAAATAATACAAATTCATTCAGAATTTATATTCAAAAAAAAATTCATAAAAAAAATATGTGATTCAATTCATTCTAGGTTTAGGTCAATCTGAACAATACAATACTTTTATGGTCAAATATTTTTAGTACAAATTTTGAGTATTTAGTTTTATGTATTTTCTTATCAAATGTAGTTTTATGAGTATGTAGTTTTATGTGATAGATATTGTATCTCTTTGGGTTTGAAGAAAATGATTGTTGTGGCTACAAAAGGACAATATTATGGACATAAAATTAACTACAAAATCAACCATATAAAATAATCTTAATCATTCATATTATAAAAGATGCAGTTTTATTTAATTTGTGCCACTTTTATTTATGTACTTAGACATGTAATCAATTCTGTGTCGGTGTCTGTAGACTTATTAGGTTACAAAACAGCATTCAGAAAGGATAAAGTGATCATCAAAAGTATTTGATCACATTTGCGTTGGGAATTTTCTTGTGATGACTCTATCATATGGACCTCAAACCTTACTATAATTTTAATATGAAAGAGAAAGAAAATGAAATAATGGCCTAATTTGAACTTTAGTAGCTCCAAACTTTACTATAATTTTAATAAGGAAAGTGAAAGAAAATGAAATAATGGCCCAATTTGAACTTTAGTAGTTTTGACGTTGTGAAGATCAAATGAGTGAAGTGTACCAATTTGAAACCATCATGGGCTACGCATGCGCATTGATGAAAACTACAAAGCATTGTACACGTAATTTGGAGAGGTATTTTGTGTAAAGGGCACATGGTTTGCACTATTAAGAATGGACCTAGGGTGTGCAAGCAGGGGTCACAATCATTTTTTTTTTTTTATTTCAAAAATTCTAATACTAATTATTAATTATTTTCAAACTTTATAAACTTGCCCCTCTAGATTTTTTTTTTTTTTTTAAAATAGTTGGCACCTCTCTATTAATATGTACCCAAATTTGTTAATAAATATATAATTAGATATGTTTGTAATTATATTTTATTTTTTATTTGGAAAACTTTGAATATAATATCATTTTGGGCCCAATATACATTAGTTGAGAATATGTATATAGTGAACTTACTCAGTTTAACACTCATATGCTCAATCATTGTTAAAGGCAAAGATTTATTATTTTTCTCTCTATTATAGAGGTTGTATTATGCTGTTTATTTCTTCCCGTTATTTGTTGAGCTTGAGTTTTTTTTTTTTTTTTCCCCTTCCATTATAGGTGAGAGGGAGATTTCATAATATGGCTTTGGGCTATGGTATTGGCCGGGCAAAGATTGGACCAGGCGTGTGTGGGCCGAGCTAGGCTGGACCGTTCCAAGGGAAGTTTGCTCGGTTGAAGTCCAGACCCGAGTTGGCCGAGATGATTCTCTGCTAGCCCGGTTTCCATTGGTCACTCGTTCAGCTCGGCGAGTAAAGTCCTCCGCGGATGGACTCAACCGAGCATGAGCTCGGCCACAGCGGAGGGCTACTAAGCTCGGTCGTAATGGAGCTCGGCGAAGAGCACTATTCGTCTCGTATAGTAACACGGTCGCAGGAGGTTGGGTTAGTACCGCCGGGCTGCCTGTTCGCGCCAACGCCGTTTGGCAATTCGATTAGGTGGTGTTTAGTTGAATTTGCGCTGACACGTAAAAGAACATGATAGGAGAGCAGGTTCACGTGTCATTGGGCGAATGGATGCAAAAGTGACCGCAGAAAGTATATAGACGTGACTGCGCCCCCCCTCATGTGGAGGATGGAACATCAATTGGTGAGAGAAACTCTAGCATTCAGTCCTCTCCCCGCTTTCTCTCTCTCTCTTTCTGAGTGTGTGCTAACTTGACCGTCGGAGGAGTTTTTCCGCAACACACCGCCGGATAGCTCACCGTCGTTGTGTTCGCAGGATAATCTGATCGAAGCGGAGCCTGGACGCGAGGAGTACGGGCGGTATCGGATATTTTCCTCCCGTACCATAGGTTATTTCTTCTGGTGATTGTTAATTGTCCAGATTAATGTAATTACTATCATATTTATAATTAATCTCTTATCAATTAACTAAAAAAAAATTAAGTAGTCCAACCCAATGTACCTAAAATTAGAATTAAAAACAAACAAATAAATAAATCCTCAATACCATGTCACTTAAACAACAAAGTAAATAAGCAATTAGTAAAGTTCTTTTACTTATTTTACATAAATGCTTTTAGTATAAAAAAATTGTAAATTTTTATAACTCAAATTGAATACAAAAAAATCTGTTTAATTATATATATTTTGAATATTTTTTATGTCGATAGAAATTAATTTTGAAATTCATATCTTCTTTTCAAATTAAGATTTTATTATCAGTAATAATATAAATTCAGACTTAACTATTCAAAAATTATCTAAAATTATTTAAATTTATTCTACACACAGATCTCACATTATATAAATTTAATCTCCACCAAATAATCATCCACCTAAAAGATTCTAAATGGATAAATTTGGTGGGCAGACTTTTCCTTTTATTATAGGGCGAATTACACTAATGATTCTTATAGTTTGGGCCGTGTATTACTTTGATCCCTGACTTTTCAATTGTGACACATTTAACCCTGTATTTTGAATTTTGTTCCAAATAAGGACAATTGAAAATATCATTACTCAATTTCAAGGGTAAAGTCGTCAATTTGATAAAATATAAACTGATTTGACAAAAATAAATGTCAAAAAAATATTTTTAAATTTTTAAAAATTATTTCTATCCACTAAAAATAAAATTATGTAAAATTGATAAATCTTTTAGACGTTTATTTATTTGTTTATTTTTACAAAATTAATTTTTATTATGTGTTTGGATGATGATCATGTAATGGGTAGTTGTTTTTATTTTCATTAAATTGGTTTATATTTTTCCAAAGTCAAATATGGCTTTAACTTTGATATCGTTATTAAACCAATCCATTAAATCAAAAATTTAACACTTAAAAACATTTTATATATTAAATATATCGATTACACATTAAAAGCCTAACAACCACCCATTACATGATGATCATCTAAATATATAATAAAAATTAATTCGGTAAAAAAATTAATAAGTGTAAAAAATTTATCAATTTTACATAATTTATCTTTAGTGGGTAAAAATAATTTTTTTAAATTCACAAAAAAAATTTTGACATTTATTATTGTCAAATTAATTTATATTTTATTAAATTAACAACTTTGTCTTTGAAATTGAGCAATGGTATCTTCAATTGTCCTTATTTGAAACAAGATTCAAAATTTATGATCAAATTTGTTATAACTGAAAAATTAAAAATCAAACTGACACGAGTCCCAAACTATAACGACTATTAGTATAATTTAACATTTATTATATAAATTCACTTTAATAAATTAAACAACAAATTACAAATACACTCCTCGAAGTTTGCTTAAAGTACAGATCGACCTCTGTGGTTTGAAAAATTACAAATATCTCCTTGTTAGAATTTTTTATTTAACAGAATTAATTAAAAAAATAAAATTCATAATTGTTCTCTTATACAATAATAAAATTACCTATATTATTAATTGAAATTATTAATTGACTAGATGATTTATTAATAAAAGGGGTAATTTTTATAAAATTAAAAATCTCAGGAGGTAAAATGTAATTTTTAGAATCATATGAGCGATTTATATTTTAATTAAATTCCTAAGATGGATTTGTAATTTACCCTAAATTGAAATCTTGACATTACATATGACAATTTACATGTGGTCCAGAGGTTAAAGAAAAAGATTAGAAAGTTTTTGCATTGGGATTTTCAAGGAAGGGTCCTACTATCAACAATTTTAAAACTATCAATAAATAAATATAAAATTTCAAAATATTTATAATCTTAGTATATTTTTTTATATATTTTAATTTTTTTACATAATTCAATATATATTTTTACATATTTCAATATACTTTTTATAAATTTTTCAACACTAACAATAATCCTAAAGACTGTTTTAGTATTTTTTTTAAGATTGTACTTATGTTATAGATTTAGATAAAGATTTAAAAAAGTAATAAGGGAATGAAGAAAAAATTGAACTTATATTTTTTGTTTTTATTTATAAATTTCTATCCAAATCAATATCAAAACACAACCTTACACTGTGTTTGGATTTAACTTGTATTTCATTCTTATTTGTCATATATTTTCATTTTTCCTTTATAAATTTTTATTTAAATTCATAATTCAAAAACAACCTTTCACAAAAAGCAACAAATATTATTGTTTTGTCTTGACTCATTTGTTGGGTGGGCACATCAGATGATGGAAGCAACCCCAATCTTCAACATACTTAGGCAGGCAATTTCTTGGGGAGGCTATGCCTTCCAACAAAACAAACAAATTAATACAAAGAATACCAACATGGGTTGGTTCATTTGCTAAAGTTTGTTCCCTTCGTTCATTTGACTTAAGTTCGAGTCTCGTTGACTTATTAAAGTAACGCTTTCCCTGATCCTGAAATGGATAGCCTCCCCTCCTCCTAAACTTTTTGACTTATCAAAGTAAGTTAATGAAAGAATATACTAACTATCATGATATACCCGTTATATAAAATATTATATCTAAATTAAAATATCTCAATTATTTTGAAGGAGACAAACAGTGACGCATGAGTAATAGTGTTCTAACACATGACTAATCTCTACCTAAAAAAATTAAAAAAAAAAAAACAAAAACACATGACCATGAACCTTCGCGCCAATTGATAAAGATCAAATAAATCTCCACATGGCTTCTTGTTTTTCATGAATACCTCCCCGCTCTCTTCTTATTCCTAATAAGGCTCAAAATAATAGAGAAAACTAAAATAAAATTTTTGAGTTAGATTGAATAAAGCAATTTTGGAAGTGGAAACCACGAGTAGATGGACTCCAAAGTACCTCAAGAAGATCAGGACTTCAGTGGACTTATTTGATTCTGTTTGATTGAATTTTCAAATTTTGTGTTTGTAAGAGAAAAAAAACATAAGTAAAAAAACAAAAACATATACACACATTATTTTCATACAATTTTCTCTTTTCCAGAGCAAATATATATATATATATTTTAAATTGTGATTATTTTTGTCAAATTAATTTTTATTTAGAGTAAAAGTTTCGAAAAACAAGTTCTGAAATCTCACCAGGTTCTTCAAGCTTGCTTCAAGCTTGCCAGCAATACCCCAAAATTGAAGAGTTTGTGCCAGTGGGGTGTTAGCATGAATACTTAAAAAAAAAAAAACAAAAAAAAAAAACCTTTAAACTAAAACAAAAACGAAAAGGTTGCTAAACAAGCCAAGCTATAGGAGAGCCTTGTAGCCAAGTGTGTTTGAAAATTTGGGTTCATACAATTATAAAGTATGAAAACATGCAAATGAATCACAGAAACACAAATAGGAAAAATAAGGAAAACATCTCAAATCTGTCTCTGTGACAATGGAGAAATTATTCAATAATCCTGGAATACCACGTGATCATACTCCAAGCTAATCACCAATTACTTAGTCTTATGTTGTTCCTCCATCCTCAATATAACTCGTGGGCCCCTATCCCTTTTTACCAATCAAAACCTTATGGAGTACCACATGTCCATACTCCGGAAATACTAAATAATCAGCCGTGACAACATGCCAATGTATGAAAATGATGTTGCTAAAGTTTCCAACCTTACTGAAATAATAACTTTTTATTTGTCAACAAAATAAAAATATCCTTCACATTAGATCACTTTGTTGTTTTAGCATCTTAGATTTGCGAAGGAATTTGTAGGGGGATAAATAAAAGAAAAGGAATTTATGAAAGAAAAAAAATATTTGATTCACTTTTCCCTTTTCTTTTTCTTTACTCTCCACAAATCCAAAATCCAAACACCACCCTAAAGTTCTCTAAGAAAAACAAAGTTGGTTACAACCCAGTTGGGAATTCTAATCACATATCACTTTCACACAAGTTCAAGGTGCAGAACCTAACTGAAAAAAAATTTAACTATATCACTTTCACACAATTTCATGGTGCAGAACCTAACTGGAAAAAAAATAACTATGGTTTTCTGCAATCAAACAAGCTGTAACAGAAGTTAGGGTCGGATATCAACCAACCACGGGCCAAGAACGACAATCCTTGATCTTCTCTCATAATGTACACTAATCTAATGCTGTAGAAAAAACTCTCATTTTTTCATTAGATAACGGGAATTAAATCAGAACTTATCTGAGTAGTGATGAAGACACAGACAAAAGACTAGGGCATACCAAATGTGGACAAAGCTGATTGGAACAAAGCTGAGAAGGCCGGAGACGTAGTCTGATCATCAGCTTTGATCTTTAGTTGAGCTTTACATGATGACGAGTTGATTACGCACTCTACAAGAAAGGTAGACGAGTCCTCTGCTTTTTGTGCAAAGAAGAAAAATTTGAAATTTGGGGCTTGACCACCCGAGGCAATGCAGTGGATGGACTGTCCTTGCATGTGCTGGAGGAGGGCTTGAGGGGTTGTCAATGCTGCCACTCCTTGTGGATTTATATTGTATTCCTGCAAATAAATAATGATTGAAATGGAACTCAAAAAAAGTTTGTCGATTTACATGCACAGATACATAGTACACACACACACACGACACACATATATAGAGAGAGAGAGAGAGCATCAACGAGAATATAATCAACTGTGTTACATGAACTCTTTTATTTCCCCCAAAGTACCCGTGTCCACAGGATCTGATAAGGGTAAGAGTGTGGAATATGTGTCTACATCCGCAACCAATTTAGACACTCAGATCTATATTTTGTTACAATATATGAAGAAGAAAAAACTCGCATTTGCTAGCGAAACAATATTTTTAGCCTCTCACATGAATTAGAGCGAGAAATTTTATGTTTTTCTTGAATCCTATTTTATTTCTAGTATATTTCTATATAATTTACAACGTCTAATCTAAGAATATTATACAATATGCAATATATATGTGTATATGACGCATTCCCATACCCATATCCAATTTTGGATATGTTTCCCAAGATCCTAAGATTTTAGTTTATGAAGGTCTGACACTTGGATACACACCCACATCCGATAATTGTATCCGATACTCGTACCCAAGTCACGTAACATAAATAATCAATGTAAATGGATAACAATCAAATTAGTGATACAAAGTTCAAAGCAAACCTGTGATACTGATATTGGTAGTTGGCGCCATTTCTGCTGAAAAGTGCTTGGATCTAGAACAGATCTTGCATTAAGCTTCAAAGGTGGTGGTGAAGGAGCAGGATTAGGTGCAATTGCCAATCCTAGACCGAGGAGATCATCAATGGCCAAGCTGGCTTGCTCAGAATGTGCTGGTAATGGTTGATTTGTAGAGGCATCATATGAAGGAGCACTATATGCAGAACCATTGCTACTGGGAACTCTACTTTCTTCCTTCTCTGAAGTACTTAGAAGGAGATCGTTGTCATTTGCCTCGACCATCTGGGCAGACACTACATTACTGACAGATTCAACTCCAATGGATAGATTTCCTAGTTCTTCTGAAAAAGCAAATGGGCCTCGGTGCTCCTTATCAGTAAACATGTAGGAAGGCTGCAAAATTTTCAGACTTAGAATTAACGTCTATATATCAGAATAATGCTCTAATGCACACCCATGTTACAAAAAAAGCAACATGATTAATTTTGGCAATGCTAATACATTGGCATATATCAAGTACCTGCATGCTTTCAGTTTCTAAATCACATACAGAAAGCATCCCATGGAAACAAACACACCCCTCATGGCAATGCGCAAAGGTAAGTGTCAGATTATCGCATGTTCAAAGCACATAAATCTCAATAAGAAATTGTTTCAGCTATTTATAGTGTCAATTTCCAGCAGAATTATACTAGGAAAAAAGGGTAATTAACGTGCTGGACTAATATCCCTTCATCACAGGGCTTACACAACAAAAATTAAAATGTCGGATGCCAAGTTCATAAGAAAGAAAGTGTCCTCTTGCATGTTAACAAGCAATATTTTTTCTCTTCTTATTTGTCTTTTTTCTCAAATTCTATCAAGGTGAGCAGCTTAATAAGGTATACAAGCAAAGGCGCACACTTTAGACTCTGCCTACGGTACAAACACCTAAAAAAATTACCAGATAGAAGGTGAAATATGTGAGGCATAAACATTGTGGTGAAATTGTTTGAAAGCAGTATATTATATCTCAAACACTATAAACTTTCCATGGACCAGGGGATATAGAATCCTTCCTGTCTAATTACGACCTTCAGGTTTGACTATGAATTTATTCTTTCATAAACTAAAGATACATATTGTATGAGTAAATTTCAAGTGTTAAATTTGTCACTTATTTCAAAGTGAATTACAAAGTGATTCCCAATGCATGAAAATTTAAAATGAAAACTTATGTTCAAAAGCCTCTTCCAATATCTCAGTCTCCTCTTCACAATATCTACCATTATAAAGACCATAAAGCTGGTACAAAAATAATATTTGTCTACAGATCTTGCAAAGGTTTGTTGAGATTCAAGATTTCAAGTTACCTTCTGGTATATAACAGATAGACTGTTGAATTCATCAAATATCCGATCTTTGATTTCACTACTCTGAGTATCTGCAAAGACAGAAACGGCTTGCTTCGGAGGATTCACCACATTTTCTGCTACAGAAACATTATATTGCAAAAGTCTGTAGTAGAATAAGGCTCTATCATGAACATCCTGCAGCCAACCAAGAGTCAAAAACACAGACAAACTTCAATCAAGATTTCTAAGCTTATGTAAATAACACAATTATCAACCCAAACCTGATGAAAATCAGCAAGACCAGCAGCCAAAGCAACTCCCAAGCATTCTGAGTCTCAGGTGGCCTTCTCAAGAAACACTTCATTACAGCTGTAAGTAGATGCAAACGAACCTGCGAAATAATAGAATCGAAAACTCAAATGATGCAGCAATTAACAATACAATACCAATGATCTAATTTTATAGAATCCAAAAGGCAATAAATTAGCATTTGAATACACAGTTTAGTATTCAAACATTAGTTTCAACAGAGCGCACCAAAAACACACACACACACACACACACACACAAAAAAAGAGAAGTAAATGCAATCAAAGTGTTCCCTTTATCAAATAAATCAATAAATAAAAATTGGATAACTCGAATTTACTTCTTTTATAGGACAAAAAAAAACTAAAAAACTAATCTTTCGTTAGCCAGTATTGAAGCAAATCTAAATGTGATCTCAAGTGGGAGAAGACCTTTTTAAAGAAAGTTGAGTCTAATGCACACACAAAATATTAAAGAAGAAATACGGACACACTAAATATGTCAGTGACAGAAGGTTTTGTAAACAATGGAACATTTTAACAGTGTTCCAACTTATCGAAAAATAAAAATAAACAGAAGCAGCAGCGAAACAATTGTATGAGGACCAAAATTGAGCTTGAGATTGCCATCACAGATATGGATCCAAGCGTAGTGAAATGGCAGACAGACAATTGGCTAGGCAAAGTGACGGAACCTAGTTTTGAAATGAGAATTGAAAATTGGCATGACACTCAATCTGTGCTATAAACAGAGCGGAATGGCCAAACAGATTTTAAGCAAATGACAAAATATAGCACTTTAAGTTGAGATTTGGTAATAATTTATGATCAGAGAAAATACAAAGGTGTTGCATGTGACGAGGAATGAAGTATTGGTGGAAATAGACATGGGATGTCAGGCACAACAATTCTCTACCTTCTACAGACAGGAACAAGGACATGGCCACATGTTTAAAACTGTACTGTATTAATTTTTTTTTAAAAAAAATACATGAATTTGTTTTGAGTTTGTGCATTCATGTGACAAACATTAAGAGTGAAAATATAAAATATTTTATAGCTTCAATGTGAAGTTATTGGACAAAAGGCATGAAGTATCTCTCCATAACAGTGTCCATTATCCAAACAATACCTAAGGCAGGTGGAACTCATGTCATAGGGATGGCAATAGGGAGGGTTAAGCATTCAAGCAGCCCTCCCTTGGCCCCGTGATCCCACTCGAAACTACAGCCTGGCCTGTTCAGAGACATGATTCATAGAAAGCTTAATACCAATGACATGATTCATAAGTAATTATCTTTGACTTCCACAGTGGTGCATCTTATGTAGGAAGCATGAAGAGAGTATTAATTGACCATCTATTTTTGCATTGCCACATGGCTTTGCCATTATGGCGTAAAGTAGAAATTTAACATAAAACTTACAAGCAAGGAACAAAAATATATCTTACAATATATTTATATACAAAATACATAAATGTTCTCCCTAGATGCTCCCAACATTAGACTCTTCTAAGTGCCCCTGCCTCTGCTTCATGCAACTAGGATGCAAAACCGATAAAATCCCTTGCTGTTTGGTATGAAGAGTTCCATCCCTGCCTTTACCTTGATGATGCACATACTAACTTTGTCCAAACTGTGCAAAGTATCTGGTTATACCAATCTGGCCATCCCTATGTCAATAAGCAAAAGAACCACACAAAGTTCATGGGGAAAAAAATGAATAATTTAGCAAATCTGCACTATTTCTAATTGTCCTAAATTTACTTGTATGTATTCTCTCAGCCTTTTATGACTTCACCTTTAGGTAGTCAGAAGTGAACCTGCCCCATGTTGAACTGATATCATTGTCAATCAAATAAAGTTTAAGAAGGCGGGCAGCTATCCAGATAGAAATTTGTGAGTTTGTGTGTGTTGGATATTTATTTCCAAAAAAAACCAGGTCTTCCACAACTTTTAATCAAAGTCCCACCTTGTTTAAAAATCTGCTTGCCTTTAGGTGGCTCCAAAAGCAAAACCCAAAAACAGTTCATAGGACTGTTATAAGGAGAATCTGTGTCTAGATTTCAAAGACATCAAATCAACCTTTTGCATTTGGCAAACTAAAAGATTCCTCAAGTCAATCAGCCAAGCATATTAGTTAAAAAGTAAAAAATAAAAAATAAAAAAAAAATCCAATCAATACTGACTCTTATGAGAAAAGCCCAAATGAAGGTGTAACACGTTAAGTAACATAGATAAAGTTCACCCTTGTGATACCTCAGCAGAATGCTCATCATCCCAGCTGTCAATTAGACTTTCCAAGACATAAGGAGCATCCTGCATGTCTTGACAATACTCTCCCAACATCCAAATAAGAGCTGCCTTAGCTTTTGGTTCTTGAACATTTTTGCTGCTGATATTCCCAACAACTGCAATACAATCGTGGCTCCATTGAGGATATTTCCTGAGAAGATCTTTTACAAGCACCTACATAAAGAACTCTAAAGTTGTAATAATCTGGACAACAATACTAAGAAAGTTTAAGTTTCACGCATTTACAATTTCACATTGTTGGCATTGGGGATATTATCAAATTGAACACTGCAAGTGTCCAGCAAGCACAGAAAAATTTTACCAGAGTTTCAGCTGTCACATAGTCCTTTTCCATCTCCAGAAACTGAAGCAGTCTGTCTACAATAGCATTCACATCATACTGCTGCAGAGCTATTTTCCCAACAGCTCGAATTGACTCTCTTGCAATGGGAATATCAACATTTGCAGCATATTCACATAATTCTGTCACTGAAATGGACTCAACAAGATTACAATGCATCAGTCATACTTGAATAGTTCACAAGAAAAGACAACACCTGTGACCAAAAAATGGGTCACCAACAAGGACAAAAAGATTTGCCCATGCCAGCTATTTCTGTGAAGCATTATGTGACTGCTATGGTATTTCACTTACCAATTTCATAAGTATTGCTCTCATTGGCCACTGCAGTCAACATGTCAAGCTTCAATTTCTTAACATAAAATGGATCATTGTATTGGCAATAGAAGTGTTTGTAGTCTGAAGAAAATAACATAGGTGCACGCATCACGAGAAGATGCAAGTGGCCCAGTACTGCGTAAGATTGCTCTGGACTCCCTGAGCTCACTAAGGTAAGCAAAGGTGCTTTGATACGCTCGTAAACCTAAAGAACAATAACATTTTAATTAAGAAAGTGCAAATCTTCTCAACTATAAGGAAGAGATCAAAGACAGAGCCCAGCAACCCTAATATAACACTCGTGAAAACTGTAAAATTAATTGTAATGAAAAGCAACCAATAAAACTGGATTGAAGACTATTACTTTCATACAATATGTATATTCAAAATTTAAAGATGGAAATAAGATTATAAATTAACAATGGATTTCATAAGGAGAATATAAGAGCAAATGATTTAAACAGATGAGCTACAACTAAAAAAGGTCATCTTCTCACATCAGCATTTAACACCAATAAAACATTGATAAAATATAGGCTATATAGCACAATGATATATCCGTACATAAGCTGGGGGAGGGTACATTACCAATTCTATACTTTATGTGAAGGAATTACTCATGGACTCAAGCCCAAGAACAGCTTATATTACTGGAATTGAAGTTGAAATATCTAGGGAAGTCGGGATGCATCACATGAAAGATTAGGTGCAGCTTAGCTGTATTAATTAAGCAGTATCAACTATAACAATAGACCGAACTTTGAGATTTCTGTTCAATATTTAGGTAATTATTATTACCCAATGTGTGTACCCAGTGTGCAAGGCTCCACTTACAGCAGATTCTAGGTCTTACCCCACTTTTTGAATTAGCTATGTAGTTAACCAACTACATGGCAAAACAACACAGCCAATTCAAAATTGAAAATTTTTAATCTGACTGGGGCTTTCGCTCCATCAAATGTACTTTCTCTAACCTGATAGACAACCACATCAAAGCAATGAGGGGCCATTCAAATGAGAGACGATATATAACATATTTTGGTGGGTTTTCCAATTATTTAATTTCTAAACAACAATCATAGCTTCTCTCATCTGCTGTTTTGAAAGTATAGTATACACGTCGCAGGAAAGCACTAGAGAGGTGGGCTCAGTGGCATCGCAACTGTGAATGGACTGTTTGCTTGCTGTTTGCAGTTCTCAGATGGGTTGAACTTCTTGCATGACATTCTTCCCTCAACTTTCTTCCCCTAAATCTTTGTATTACTTGCTTTTTTGAATTCTTTCTACCCCTAAGGATGAGAATAGCATGAAAATGCTGTTTTTAGCCTGTATGTCCTTTCTTCTTATTACTTTTTAAGCTGAAAATCAGTTTCATATCCTTGTGCTATAAGTGCTAGGCAGTCAACTTCATGGAGCTTTGTGGGTCTCTTTACACTCCCGATTGACTTCATAGAGCTTTTATTTGATGGCTGTACCTTCAAAAACCATGGCCCCTAAAGGATTTGCCATTTGGTGTCATGGTCAGCATTTAAGGGGAAAAGTTTGTCCTATTTTCTGGTTGCACAGTGCGTGTTCAATCATGCTGAGGCTTGCACTCTTCTGACATGCTGAAAGAGGTCAAAGACTCAGTTGCTAATTTTTCGACATGAAGAAATTAAAAAGAAAAACCACAATGCAGAGTTGATCCCACCACTGCAAGGTGCAAGAAGTACTTTGTTCATCTGGGACTCCAAGCCGTCTATTGCCACTGTAAATTGGACCAGAATAAACATTTTAGAATAGGCCATATTTTTGTTTATGATATTTTTTAATTAGCCTTTCCTACTTATCCTTTCTTTTACTGGAAATTTTCCTCTTAAAGGCTGCACAGTGTTCAAGTTCTCTGGTCTCTCTTTCATATATATTTCTTGATTACTCATTGACAAATATAAAATTTGATTATATTTCAGCATGAATGGAACACAGGTGCAACAATCCTATGCACTGTAGAAGTCAAAATTGCAAGCCACTGCAAATTTCTATTTTAAAATAAAAGTCACAGTGTCTCATTATGTAGATAATTTATAAACTATAATCATGAAGCACAAAGTATTAGAACTTGAAAGCCTCAAAGGATTCAGAAGATACCAAATTAACTCATGGCATGTAGATGAATGATATTAACAGGCAACAACCAATGCAGCAAGAACTGGAAGGATGATCAAAACTCAAATAGCAACACATCAAAAAACATCACTGATTGACAAATACAATGGATCTCCTGTAAAATAGAGACTAATAACACGCTATCAATAATACTTGAATTAATAGATCAGTAAAGGTATGTTTTAAAATGAACCAGCATATCAACATTGCTTGAATTAAATGATCAACAAAGAAATGTTATTAATGAGCATCCTCTCAAGAACATTTAGTAACAAACTTTATCATCATTACTTGAACCAATAAACAAAACAATGGAATATCAAGATAGGCACCTGCTGATGAACATCAGTCATAGACAATGTCAACTGCAGAAACAACTTAATGGTTGCTAAGACGACTGCACCATTTGCATGTTGAAGTCTGTCTTCGAGAAGATTCATCATGTCAAATATCTCATTGGTATCTGCAGGTACATATTTGGATACCAATTCAAGGACGAGACATTGGGCCCATTCGGTGAACTCCTTGATTCTGGATATAATAACGTAATAAAGAATCTTCAGTTTCACAGCTAAAATCCAGAAGGAAACATATTAGAAAAAGACTTCCAATACAGCATAATTTTCTATACATTTGCATATACAACATCAAGCAATTAGAGAATCAATCAAGCACATTTTTAGTCCTTGCCAGAGAGAAAACAACGAACTCTAGTGATGGTTGTCGTTGATGGCTTCTGGCACTGCAAAGGGTTTGAACATGGGACATGTTGGTGGCTGGTTGATCTTGACGAGAGACAGACAACAGCAAGGGTTGATTTGATTGCGACCAAAGTGGTAATTCCGACTTTCTGTCACCACAACGTACAGTTATGGTGACGGTGGTAATGTTGATGGCGAGCAAGATAGTGGTTGGATTTTTTTTTTATTCTTTTTAAGCTTGGTTCAGAAATTAGGGAGAAGGAAGATAATGGTGATCGGAGCCTAAGCTCTAATACCACAATTGATGCAGAACAGGAAGGGGGGGAAGATGGGAGGAAAGAAGGACATAAGGGCCATAGCCCCAAACACAGTCCACAACCTTAACAACTCTCAATTCATTAATCATACTCCATACATTGTCAAAGCCTTTATTTATAGGCTAAGCAAACCTTAATTAAATAAGGAAACTAGAAACCTTAATAAAATAGGAAAACTAAATACTGAATTAAATATTAAGTAATAAGGACAATATTTAATAAAATTGAAAATAAGGCCTCCGACGCTGGTCCATAAATATCGTTCTGCATCAACCCTTCATTCTCTTGCATAGCCATCTCAAATCCCCCTCTGACAACTTTTTACCAATCTTGTCACACACACACCCTTCTCTCTCTCTACCAACCCGAAACCCTTTTTGAGACCATCATCTTCGTTGATCAGATCAAAAGGTCTTCCATCGAACTTGAAAAATCCTCCATCAAATACCTCATCCAAAAAACAATTTGCATTTAGAACACCATATCTATTACACATAATTTTTTGTTCTTGAATGCATGGCACATGCCACTGACTGAGCTGCTGTGTCCCTACTAAGATGACAGCTGGATAGCTGGAGCACTACTGACGCTCATGGGTTATCGGGCAGTGAGCCCAAGGACAACCTAAAAAAAATGTGTTAAGAATATGACCGACTAGAGAATAGGACCAGTTGAAACGGGAAGTCAAAATCTAAGAAAGCAAGCTAGAATAAATAATTAGAGCCGTGTAGATGGGGAGAAAGGAAGGGAAGGCATCTAGAGCTACTAAGGTAATCTCAAGCATTTTCTCGATGGCCATATATTTTGGAACAGCCATGCTGTTGGTGGGCACCACCTAGTTCATTTCATACAATATTTTAAGATTGAGCTAAGTTTGTTGCAATGACTAGTTGAGATACAAGGTTGAGAAAGCTGATCTCTTAACCCTTTGTTATTTCTGTTAGTTGGTTAAATGTAGCCTCAATCTTCTCTAGTTTAAGCAAACCTACTAACTTGAGATTGTCTTTCAATAGACTCAAGTATGAGTGCGTATCTAGAGGTCGGACTCATCAAATCTCAAATTCTAGAGCACGTGGACTTGGCAAAAAATGGTCAATATTTTTTTATATTTTCAATGTATTCTGTGAGATGTAATGATCATATACAACATATAGTGTTAATAAGGTATTTTACTCATCTTATAGCAATTATATAATAAATACATATAATGATAGTCTGACGTAAAAATATATAACAAGTGTCTAATAAAAATATCGGACACATATCACACACCCTTGTCCAACTGTCGGTTGTCCGACATGGGCATTTTATTTTTCGGGATGTATAAACCCAGGACTTTGTCCTTTTGTAATACTTTTTGCTCTTCCTGCCTCTCCTACTTATTGAGATTGGGGCGAGCTTGAACTCCTTCCTCAAAAAAGTCTTACAAAATTGTGTATAACAATTTTGAAGAGTCCATGTAACATAATTGGGTATAACAATTAAACCTGATTCATGCCTAAGAAAAACTTTGTAGGGCTTAAAAAACATGGCTCAACTCCCCAATGATGCTGGTTGAATTTTCACTCCTTCAATGTTATGACTTCCCCAATGGGGATCCAACTACAAGAAGACAAGTAGTCTGATACAACATTGCTTTGCTATCTTTTGCCTCTATTTTCTTTTTGTGATTTGACATAGAATACCAGCGAAATCTTGATTTGAATCACTGCTTTTCTTTGATCCTTATTCTTTCTTTATCCGAGAGATGATCCTAAATAAAATAAAATAAAATAAAATAAAAAATAGGTATGGAAGCTATAATTGTAAACCACGATTTAATCTTTGGAAGCTTTGGATTATACATTCTTCTTAGTCTCTACTCTAGGACAATTTTTTTTTGCTATCTTTTTTCAAGAAGAATCATGGTATACACTTTCGTGTACTAGTTAAAGCGTTAAGTATGTATCGTGGAGACCATATTCACTCTAGTACTGAAGTAGGTAAACTTGAAGGGGAAAGAGAGATCACTTTGGGCTTTGTTGATTTACTGCGTGATGATTATGTTGAAAAAGACCGAAGTCGCAATAATTATTTCACTCAAGATTGGGTCTCTCTACCAGGTGTTCTGTCTGTGGCTTCAGGGGGTATTCATGTTTGGCATATGCCTGCTCTAACCGAGATCTTTGGGGATGATTATGTACTACAGTTCGGCGCTTGGGATACCATTCCATTTGCTCAAGTAATAAGAGGTTCCGTGTTAATAACTCAATCGATTCTCAGAAAACATATTATATTACCGTCATCGATAATAATTAAAAATATTGATTGTATGCTATTATTACAATTTCCTGAGTGGTCTAAGGATTTAAACGAATGGAATAAAGAAATACATGTTCAATGCACCTATAATGGTGTTCAATTATCAAAAACAGAATTTCTGAAAAATTGGTTAGATCACCAAGAGTCCATAGGGAGCTAAGTCCAAGAGATTCACACTAATGCCTTTTCGTCTGACCTGATACAATTTCTGATTGTTATTAAACATGAAAATCCAAAGAAAAGAGTTTAAATGAGAAAATGATAAGTCCAAATAGTCATGAAGATGGATCTGAGAAAGAAGATTTGAGACATTTGACCTAGTACTTAATCAAAAAGATATTGAATGTCAGATCTAAGGTTAATCTTGAGCAGGTATGAATCAAAAAAGAGGCTGACTTTGGCTGTTTATGCACTGGTCTAGTATATTTTAGTTGATTTATCCATGGGCCATGGCCTTTCAAGTTCTAAAATCCTACGAGAGTGAAATTGTGAAGTAAAAGAAGCTGAGAAAAGCTGTTTTAGACAAGTGGATGAGGTTTCCCTATAGTTGAAGAGAACTTAGCTGCACATTCAGCCTTAGTGCAATCATGATATTTGACTCAGTTTACCACAAAGAGGGCCCACCAGGTGACTAAGTGATGCATAAAATGATTCATGCTAATGGAAATTGACCAAATGTTGTTCTCCAAATTATATCACCCGAAAAAACATAATCTTTACATCTTAAATGCCAAATACTGTCACAGAGTGCCATTAACAGACATTGAATTCAGCTAATAGGTTCATTATGGTTCATAAAGCCAAAAGCAAGTAAATTCAAATGTCGTACATGTAAAACTATAAAAGTGATTTTAAATTCACCAAACTATACACTTCAACAACAATGTTTCCAACTATCCACGAAGAAAAATACTTATAAAAAGCTATCCATGAAGAAAAATATAATGGCAGAGAAAGTGCTTCCATTGTATAAGCATTCGTATAAATGTCATCGTCCAAAATCCAAATGGCCCCTTAAGCCACAAGTATAACCAAAATCTATAAAACTTACCAGAGAATGCAAGCATGGTTTTTATGCCATCAAATATAACAAGCATAACAGTATCATTAGGTCCAACAGAATGTCAAATGACATAAGTAGTTATTTACAAAATTAATGATTTATAGTCTCATAACTGAAAAAACATACCTGTTCAGAAAGTAATATACCATTGGCTTGCTAAGTAATGCTTCTCTCTCCCTTGATGCTTCCTCAGACTGACTTGCTTCCAAACTCCAGATTTCTTGTAGAGCAGATAAACTGTTTGCAACTACCTGATGAAGTAACAAAATGGAAATGCATTAATTACGAAACAAATGATCATTTCCCCATCACATACACCTATAAGAGTTAAGACTTAAGGAAGAAGAGTAACTTATTTATTAAGTACAAGAATAAAAATAACTATGTTATTTAAATAAATTAAAAGGAGAAGAAAAATAACCGTGTAACCCACATTATCTACGAGAGGAATCAACACAAATGAGTATCTTAACACCCAAAACATGTCTACATTGTTAAGGGGGAAAAGCAAGGGCAAAAGAAAGGGGAAGATGTTAACGAATAAAAACATAAGGCATCACAATAGAATAATCATTGAGAATTTTGGATAACAACCGTTGTGCAACTGATGTTTGCCCAAGTTTTGGTTTCTAGTTAGATAATTACCTCTAACAGTCGAGACAATCATGCAATATATATACTTGTAAAAATGTAACCAAGTGGTAACATCAATGCAAGAACCTAAATTTCACTACTTTGATTTCTTTATTCCCAATGTCATCAGCCCACTTAAAGTCATGCAAACATGAGCAACAAGTACACACATAATCTTAAATTCCTCTTTTTACCATATTATTTCTTTCTCTTTTTATTTATTTATTTATTTATATTTTTTTGGTAGTGATTCATTGAAGGTTTGCAGCAACTTAACTGATACACATCAACAACTAAAAAAAATTATCGTTTTGATTCATTAAAACTTAGCAGCAACTAAACTTATGTGCATAAACATCTACAGAAAAGAGGGATTATTAAATAACATGAAACAGAGGCATAATTGAGATGAGCCCACCTGAGTATCGGGATCATTAAGCATCAAGTGCTTAAGCACTGCCAGAAAATCCGCATCAATGCAAGTGGCAGCTGATATATGATACAACTTCAAAACCCCAACGGCCGCCACAGTCCTCACATAACTATTCCCATCTTTCAACCCCAATCCCAATGGCCCAACCAAATACTCCACCAAATTGGCCACTCGCAACGAACACAAACTCCTCAAAGCCAGGCCCCGGATCATCGGATCCTCATCCTTACAATCCCTCTGAAGAAAATTAATGGTAAGCAGCGAAAGATCGGGATTGCACTTTGCATAATTCCCCACATACAAATAACACATTTTCTTAAGAACAATGTCCGAAGTAGCCGAACACATGACCATCTCACTAAAAAGCGACGAAACGTCGATCCCGATGGTCATGTAAGAGATCACCTTCTTGAAAAGCTCTCTCTTGGAGTCATCAGTCCCGGGAGCCCGGCTGCCTGCGAGCTGCCGGAGCTGCATTTTGAGATCCGAAACCTCCCCTTTTCTGGTGGAATTAGGGTTATTACAATTAGAATTATGCAAAACATTATATGATTCTACAGAAGAAGAGGCAGTATGTGCATGTGCTTGTGCTTGTGATGTAGATGAAGAGATAGAAAGATGAAATCTCTTCACCATTTTAACTATCTATCTGTTACACAGATCATACATACATATATATATAAACAGAATTATATATTGAATTTAACAAAATTAGAATTATAAAAGTGAAATTGTGGTGAATAGTGATGGCAATTGAGGACAAATTAAGAGTCAGAGAGAGTAGGTCTAGAATTCTCCGTCGAAGGAGATGTGAAGAGAGAGAGTACCCGGAGGGTTGAGAAGGTGAAGGAGAGCGATGAGATTGAGCTGGAGGAGCCATTGTAGTCGAGATCGAGGAATTGAATTGAATTGAAATCGACAGTTTCAGAAAACAAAAAGAGAGAAGACTCTCAAGGGATCTGAGCTGAGAGATGGTCTGGCGCTGATAATCTCACCCAGGATCTGACGGGGAGATTTTTCGATTGGCTGGGGGACTGGATTGTCCAGTCCGGCCCACTTTTGGGTTATTTTTCAATAATTTGAACGGTTTATATTTTAAGATTTGTTACGTATATTATTACTGTAAAAAAATACGTCAATCAGATAACGGATATTATATATTTAGATCATTTTTTTATGAATTATTAATTTTTTGATCGTTCATTTTTTTCAGACAAAAGTAATCCGAATACATAATATCCGTTATTCAAATAAAATGATTTTTTATAAGAATAATGTCCTTAATAAATCTTAAAATGTGAACAATTCGAATTATAAAATTAAAAAAAAATCCAAAAATAAGCCCAATAAGGTGAACTGGACTGAACTAACTGGAGACAATCCGAACCCTTTTCAATTAATGTCTGCCTGTGAGGTAATAATCCGCATCTACAATGTTTACTCACTTGTTTTATTAAATTTGAATAAAAAATTAATTAAAAATTTTATTTGATATCCCATGTTTTAATGGAATTTTATCAAATTATTGGTTGACTGGATAGTGTAATTTTGACTCAAATTTAAAATATGTTATGGGTAATTATTTATAAAAATTTGGCCGATTGTATAGTGATGTTGTACTATCTATAACTCTAACGGCTATAAATAGTAAATTGGTGAAAATCACAGTCATCTTCAATTTGATGAAACTTGTAATATATGTTGAATTTGATATTGATTTGATAAAACTATCGAAGCAACAAAAAGATAATTTTTTCTTCAAATTTAAATTTGATAAAAGAAAAAAAAAATGTTGGATTGAAGATGATCTTAGAAAGAAAAAATTGGTAAAAAGTAAAAGTTGTAGTCCGTTTGGGAAAGGTTAATTTGGCTATTTTAGCCACAAAAGACAAAATAGACTATTTTAGCAATAAAAAATAAAACATCACATCTAACCCATAATCATTACACTATTCTCTGACAAAAAAAGCCAAAAAACCCTTCTCAAACCAGACTTTTTAGCCCAGGCTAAAATAACTAAAAAAACCAAAAAGCCAACCCACTTCCCAAACCAACCCTTAACAAAGATTGTGGGTTGGTTTGGGAAGAAATTTTTTAATCTGATTTTTTGGTTTTGTAATTAACTAGCCTATCACTCGTGCTATGCACGGGATAATTATAGATATTTATATTTGTTTTAGATTTTTTTTAATATATAAATTATGTTTTTTAAGATTTTTTATAAAAATAATTTAACAATCTTATCACTAACCATAGTGTATGGAGAGAAATTGAAAAGGGTACTGCAGTAACTATATACGGATTGTATCTATAATTATTTGTATGAAGGGATTTTAAATGCTGATTAGGGGATTTTGAACAAATCAATAAATGCAGGCATGTGGAAAGACATGTGGATTGAAAAAGTTAATAAATGCTGATTAGGGAATTTTGACCAAATCAATAAATGCTGAGTTTTTTTTTTTTAATAAGAAATTTAGAAAATTCAGATTGAGATATTGAAGCTCCCACAGGTCTTGGGGTAAAAAACCCCATTTTGCTTAATATATAGTACTAGCCTATCACCCGTGCTATGCACGGGATAATTATAGATATTTATATTTGTGTTAGATTTTTTTTAATATATAAATTATGTTTTTAAAGATTTTTTATAAAAATAATTTAACAATCTTATCACTAACCATAATGTATGGGAGAAGTTGAAAAGGGTACTACAGTAACTATACACGGATTGTATCTATAATTATTTATATGAGGAAATTTTAAATGTTGATAAGGAGATTTTAACCAAATCAATAAATACAGACATGTGGAAAGACACGTGGATTGAAAAAAGTTAATAAATACTGATCAGGAAATTGTGACCAAATTAATAAATGATGAGTTTTTTTTTTCATAAAAAATTTAGAAAATTCAGATTGTGATATTGGAGCTCCCACAGGCCTTGGGGTTAAAAACCTCATTTTGCTTAATATATAGTATGGATAGATAGATATAGTTATTAAATTAGGCCTATTAGAAAGAGAAAAAAAAATGATAGGAAGTGAAAGTTGTACAAACCTAACAAGATTGTGGGTTGATTTTGGAAGAATTTTTTAGTTGATTTTTTAGTTAATTTAATATAGTTAAATTAGGTCTATTTTGGTAACACGGTTAAAAGTCAATTTTTTGATTTTTTGACTTTTTCTAGTCATGTCATTTCTTTACATTTTTGTATATTTTTTCAAAAAATGTCCAAAAAAAAAGGCCAAAAAAACAACTTTTAAACTACCTTTCAAAATAGGCCTTTTGTTTCAAAAGAATTTTTTTACTTTTTTCCTCTTTTGTGAGAGAAAAGTGAAATAATTATGATTTAGATGTGACATTTTATCTTATTAATTTATTTAACTTATTTTTGCCTTTTTTTACTTTTTTAGTTCTAACTTAAATTCAATTCACTTGTCAAACGAGAATTGTGTATGGTTCAGATTGGTTTGATTTTGATATAAGTTAATATTAAATTATTAGGAAATTTTATGAAAACTAAAATCAAATTGAATCATGAAAATTTTATAGTCAAATCAAATAAAATTATAAAATTGCAGTTCAGTTCAATTTAAAATTATATTTTTTATAAAATATTGTTATCGTGCACAATATAATCATAATATGCTCAAACATCAAACAAATATGTCATCATTTTATAAATATTAATTATTAAAACTAATTTTGTCATTATAGAATAACATTCGCAATAGAAGAGGGTTAAAATTTTATAAATATATATGGAATATTAATAAGATACTCGAGTGTTTATAACAAATAACAAATTATATATATGTGTATACAGATATTTAAACTGTCCGGGTTGATTTCAAATCGGAATCATAACTATAAAATCATAGGTCAAACTGTGGAATACGGTTTGTCTATTTTAAGAATCAAGATCGAATCGTGCATTGAAAAACCAAACCAAACAAAGTGATTTAAATTGGATTAGACCGACTTACTTTTTTATTATTATTATTTTGCTCACACGCAAGTTAAAGGGAAAGAAAATAAAAATAAAATTGCAATTATTCAATTATAGTAAAAAATTTACAAGCTTGATGTGATATGAAAAAACTCTTTCATCAAATTTTTATAAAAATCTTTTTAAAAATTATATTTTCATAAAAAAATTATCTCCAATACTTTATATCATTAAATTTTTATGAAATTTAATTTTGACGAAAGATTTGATGAATTATTAATTTGATGACAAATATGTTTATCCCTCAATTTGATAAACATTTGAAGAAAACATTTGATATACTTTTTGAGCACTTTTTCATTAAATTTAAATTTGATGAAATAAAAAATATTAAGGATTGCAAATTCTTTAAAGGCAAAAGACGTGAGGGGCCTTTCGAGAAGGAAGTAGAGGTGAAGGTGGGGGAATGAGTGTTGTTGTCATTGATGGTGGTAATAGTACAGGGAGTGTTTAAGGAAGAGATGTTAGGGAGCAAGCAAGGATGTTGCATGATTATGAATCTCTCTCTACATTGCTTATAGATCTTGATAACTCTTTTATATCTATCGATGGTGTTCAAGAAAGAGGTGTATGAAGTAGGCGAGGATGTTGTAGATTTATGAATCCCTCTCTACATTTCTTCTACATTCTGATAATTTGTTGCATCCGTTAAGGGCGAAAAGGGAGGGGAGAGTTATGTTAGGAAGGCGAGGGCCTCAATTAGTGAGAAAATGGAGAAGGGCTAAAATGGAAATAGAGGGATAAGGGATTACAATATCGATAACGATAATAGGCTCCATTTTGACTTGTAAACTTAAAAAGAAATTGAGAGAAAAGTAGGTTTAAACCATTTTAAATATTAAAAAAGGAAAGCTCATGGATTTGTTCGACATCATTTTCTAACAAATTAAAGATATGAAATTTAAATTAATAAAATTAAAAGGGCAAATTACAGCAATGGTCCCTATAGTTTACCCATGGTTTCATTTTGGTCTATGTACTTCTAATTGCATCAATTTTGCCCCTACATTTTGGTTTTTGGCTCTATGTGGTCCAATAATTAACCATCGTTGACTTTTTGGACGGAAACCCATGCATGCCTTGCACGCATGGGATAAAACCAGTCAATCCGTAAATGAAACCACAGGGGGAAGGTCTCTCTCTCTCTCTCTCTCTCTCTCTCTCACTCTCATCCCTTTCTCTGATTTATTTCTTTTTAGTTCTTCCCTCTCCCTCTCTTTCTTTCTCTGAATCAAACCCTTCTCTCTCTAAAACCATCAATGGTAGCAAAAAAATTAAATTCAGAAGATTAAAACCACAATTTTATACTCACAATTCATTACAAACCATTAAGCCTTAAGTTGAATAACAAAGAATTCCCAGTGTTTTACTTAACTCTGTGTGTGTGTATAGATATATCTCACCATTTCATTTTTTTTTTTTTCATAATTTGAAAAAAAAAAACAATCAATCTGTAAAAAGATCAAAACAAAGGTGCCCTTGCAATGATTTCAAATTCAAATCTTTATATACAAGGATTATATGGCAATGCAAATTGGGTTTAGGTTTGTAAGGAAAGAATTAAAGAATGAAAGAAAATGGTGTTGGAGCTAATGATGAATAAGAAGGGGGTTTATATAGAGACGGTGTAGATTAAAAAAGAAAGGGAAAAAAAAAATTCAAATTTCCCTCGTCCTGGGTTTCTTTTCAAGTTGTTCCTAGGGAAAGTTAAAGAGAGAGAGAATGGATGAGAGAATGAGAGAAGAGGAGGAGGACATTGTTATTGAATGACCGAAACAATGGGAAATTTGTATATTTTCCCAACAAGACAGAAGTAAAGAACATATCAATCAATTGCAAATCATAATAAATTTCTCCAACTAGTAAACAAAACCCACCATCCAAATCCATCAAACAGAGATCCTAATTACAAGTTTAAACCCATATTACTCCTAATATCTAAAACACTGATACCTAAAACCCTCAATCTCCTTCCTCAGCACCTCTTTCGCCAAGTTCTTCAACCCCGCATTGCGAAGCTTAATCATGTCGCAGTCAGCCGCCAAAGAGCGAAGATCAACAGTGGTGGCCACAGACAACCCATAATCCTTAGTCAACTTGTCGACATCAGTGTGAATACCCACACCCACAAAAGTGTAGATAGGGTTGTTGAGGAAGTCGAAGAGGGATTGGGGGATTTGAGAGGAGTAGATGAATTGGAAGATGAGGCATCGGTGGCCGACGCAGAGTTGGAGAATAGTAGTGGGGTTATCGTGGAAATAGTTGTTGGGTCGCCACTTGATGTCGAAGCCGACGATGATGGATGGTTGTGATTTCGGAGATCTAGGAGTCAACGAGGAAGGGAGAACGAATGACAAGGGTGTGGATTTGATCGGTGAAGAAGGTTACGTCGTGGGCGTTGTTGGGTAACTGGTAGTCGACAATGCTAAGATTTGTGGTTGTTGCTGCCATTGGTGGCTTTGGATAGAGAAGGGTTTGATTCAGAATGAGAGAAAAAAAAAAAAAATAGTCCTTCCCCTGGTGGTTTCATTTACGGATTGATTGGTTTCATCCTGTGCATGCAAGGCACGCGTGGGTTTCTGTCCAAAAAGCCAACAATTGTTAATTATTGGACCACATAGAACCAAAAACCAAATTGTATGGGCAAAATTGATGCAATTAGAAGTATAGGGACCAAAATGAAACCACGTGTAAACTATAGGGACCATTGCTATAATTTGCCCAAATAAAAAATATGAAAGTGAAAATGAAACCATGCTCAAACAAGAGGGGAATGGGAGCTTTAATTTTTATACATTATTTTCTCTTTGTGCACATCTCTCTCAATTCATATATATATATATAATTTTAAATTTTTATACTCCACGCACTTCTTATTCCAAATATATCCCACATAAGTACACCACATGTAAAATTATACACAAACCTAACAAACACACAACACACACCCAAATCCACATAGCACTAAACCCAAAATTGATGAAGCATTGTTTGGTGGTAAAGAATAAAGCATTGTTTTGGGGCATTGTTTGGAGTGAAGCAATGTTGGATTTTACTCTTTTGAAGAACCTCCATTGAAGAAAACCTCCATTGAGGATACTATAATGATAAGTTCTTTTTTAATTCAAATTCATATATATTTATTGAAAGTAGTTTACTATTTTCATGGATTTTCATAAGTGATAATGGAGTGAGTGAAAAAAGAATGGAATATAAAAGTAGGGTTTGATGCTTTTTTTTTGGTAATGAATGTGTTATGAGATTTTTACTTTTTTAGAAGATGTTTATTGAGAAAATTTTAATAAAAATATATTTCATTAAGAGGTTGTTTGACTAACACTAAAAAAGTGTGTGTTTTTAGTGTTTTATCTTTTTTGAGTTACATTATCTCTCTATTTTTTTATATATATTTTTGTAAAAAATCAAAATGTATACTAATTTAGTACATTCCAAACAATCCCTAAGTGTATGCCCATAACAAAAATGGTGTATGAAAATAAAAACTCCAAGGAGTAAGGGTTCAACTCAAGTGGGTTGGCTTGGGTTGGAGGGTTGCCCAGGCCTGACTCGAATTATGTTTGAAAGTGCCCAAGCCCGACCATCAACCCGAGCTTGGCTGCCCAAGTCCGGACTGAGCTACGTAATCTGAACTCAGGTTAGCCAAATTGCCCGAATTTCCCAATTGAATAGATAAATAAAAATAAAAAGTGATTCAATAACAATCATGTACTAAATAAAAAAGAAAAATAATTCATCTTCATCACACTCAAATTGAATTAAATCATAAAAGAAGGAAATTTCTAAACAATCCGTTAAAAAATTAAATCATACCTACATTAAAATTTGCCTAAACTATCTGCAAGTAAACTATTACTTCTATAAAAATGATATTTTTTTATAGTTTCTACTTGCAAATCCAACAAAACAAGCATAGAAGACAACTTTATCAAGAGTTTTAGAGAGAGAAGCTGAAGGATATAATATGGAACCCAACTCAACACTCTATTTTCAGGAAAAAAAAAAAAAATACAAATTAAATCTACAAAAGGGTACATCAGATGCGTCATGATCTTGTTCGTAAATCTCAAGAGAAATGAGGAATCATGTGGGTGAAGCTCAAAGCTTGAACTTCAATGGTGGTCAAAAAGAGAGAAAGAAAGGGAAATGACAACAATGAATAAGAGGGGGTGGTCTCTCTGCCCAAAAGAAGACAAAGTGAAAACAAAATGGGGTAGTTTTATGTGGGGGAAATTCTATTTTTACACACCTGATTAGCTTAGGATACACACTTAATGAAATATTAATTTAATGACAATTATATCATAAATAAAAATTACCATAATAGACATCCAACAATACTCATAATATTATATAGAAAATTTCTCTGTACACATCTTTGAAAGACTTGTTCTATCTCGGCCGATCCAACAGGTTGACCGTCACCATTCTTGATGTTGTCAAGAATTTGATCGATTCCTCCGAAGAAACAAGGATCTAGCCTAGCCTCCGAAATGGCGGTGGGATCCAAATCAACAAAATCGTCAATAAAATGGCAGGACATATCCTCCTTACAAGTATCCAGCCAGTAAAAGGCCTCTCCTACACCGGAGGAGGACTAAAGCTTCTTGAAACCCTAGCCTCCTCCTAGGAATGGCAACGAGGTGAGGTAGGGCGGGGCAGGGTTGGGGATCACAGTCCCCGTCCCCGATCCCCGATGGTCGAATTTCTCCCATCCCCGACCCCGATCCCTAACGGGAAACCTATTATCGCCCCCGCCCCCGCCCCCTAACGGGGATCGGGTTTCCCCGACCCTGACTATTCCCCGGCAAAAAAAAAAAAAATTAGCTTCGGAAAATACAACCATTCATCAACAACAACTACAACATCAACATCAACAACAACAACAACAATAACAACAACAACATAATAATCAAGAACAAAAGCAAAAAACCTTCATCAACAACAATATAAACATCATCATCTTCATCTTCATCATTTTCAAATCTGAAGATAAACACATAGAAGAGCCAACGTCGATGCGAGAGAGAGGAACGACGATGAGGAGGAGCGGCAGTGAGAGAGGAGTGGCGGTCATGTGTGAGAGACTCCGCCGACGTAGAGAGAGAGGAACGGCGGTGAGGGAGAAGCGGTGGTCGTGTGTGAGGTAGAGAGAGAGAGAGGCGATAGAGAGAGGAAATGGAGAGAGAGAGAGAGAGGCGATAGAGAGAGAGGAAATGGAGAGAGAGAGAGAGAGCGAGGCTGTTTGTTTTGTGTGTGCCAGTGTGTCACCAAACCATAAACACATATTTATATATATATAAATCGGAGGGTAAGCGGGGTTGGGACGGGGACGGGGACGGGGTCTAGGTCGGGCCGGGGTTGAAAAATGTATCACCATCCCCAGCCAAAATATCATCGGGGATTTATTTTTGAATACCATCCCCGTCCCATCGGGAGAATATTTCAGGGAAAAACTGCTCAATTCAGGATCGGGGGATTGGGTCCCCGTTGGGCCGGGTTCAAATTGTCATTCCTACCTCCTCCTCATATTCCATTACTACTCTCTATTTATTTTACAATATTTATTTACTTTTTTTTTTTTTTTTTGGTAATAAAGAGTATTATATAAAGCTAAGAGGAGTCAAATACTATCATATGATAACACACTAGTTCAACAAACACAAGCAAGAACATCACAGAGAGACGTGTGTTTGAGAAATAAGTGGATTTGAGGGTAAAGTATGTGTACATAATTATGAATGAAGGCTGTAATTGTAATTTTAAAGGCGTGTATTGAGAAAATTAGTTAATAATCAAATTAATAGGTATGTGTATTGAGAAAAGATTTGCCTTGAGTTATTTAGGTGTGTGAGAATAGAATTTTCCCCTATGTGGTTGCCTACTCCACACTGCAAAATTCCATTTATAACCTTTGAAGCAAAATTCCATTTATACTCCACAAAAATGTAACTCGGGTTCGGATTGCTCGAGTTACGCACAACTTCTATCTAGGCCCAGTCCTAGTTACAATTCGGGCATAAAAAATATACCTAGGTCTATTCATATTATAAAATATTATTGCCTAAGTCCTAAAAAAACTCAAGTTAAATACAAATTACTCGAGTTGAACCCGTCTAAATTGCACCTCGACCAAGGGGCACGTACCTTTGTTTTGTTTTTATTTTGAACGAATTACATATACCTCCCTCGAGGTTTAGTTAAATTACAGATACCTCCCTGAGGTTTCAGAAATTACAGATACCCCCGAGGTTTATATTTTCATTACAAATTGTCTCTTGAGATTTATATTTTCATAACAATTTGCCCCTTAATTTGTTATGCAAATATAACCTTCAAGGGGATATTTGTAATTTCTCAAATTTTAGAGATATCTGTAATTTTACTAAACCTCGAGGGGTATATGGAATTTGTCCTTTTATTTTTGTTCTTGTTTTATATATATATTTTTAGTTTTTTAAACAAACAATGCATACTGTCTTCACAAGGTTAGAGAGAGATAGGCCTTCCCGTACAAGTGCTACTCTAGCAGAAGAGAGATACAGAGAGAGATGTTTATCACTCATCTTCCAAGATTTCACTCCTACTTCTTCCCCATCTTGACTCCCCAACCTTGTCTCTTCACCCAACTCTTCTTTTTCCCCAAACCCAGACTACCCATCTCTGCCACTCTCTTCTCCACGCCCAAAACCAACCCAATCTCTCACTTCTCTTCAACCCCAACCCTTCCCTCTCTTCCCAAACCCACAAAGCCTGAAACTTTTTCACCCCTAGAAGAAACCCACCTCGAAATCCCGATCGAAAAGCTATTTGTTCCTCCAGAAACTGACATTTCGTCCCAAAACTCACCACTCAGTACTAGAATTTTGAAGGGTTCGAATATAGTGCTGAGCAAGTATGCCAGAGATGCTCAGGTGGTGCAAGCAGAGTTTGTGAAGAGCAGTGTGAGGACAGAGGATTGTCCCTCTGATGGGATTCCAGAGTTTGCACTTGTTGGGAGATCAAATGTTGGGAAATCATCACTTCTCAATTCGCTTGTTAGGCGGAAGAAGTTGGCCCTCACTTCGAAAAAACCCGGTAAGCAATGCGGTTCAGTCCCCTTTTTGTTTCAGTTTGTCA
The DNA here is from genome assembly GCA_036172215.1 of Camellia granthamiana. Lineage (NCBI taxonomy): Eukaryota > Viridiplantae > Streptophyta > Magnoliopsida > Ericales > Theaceae > Camellia > Camellia granthamiana. The sequence goes on from CM069913.1 coordinate 39,299,556, forward strand.
TTTGCATTTGCTTCTATAGATGATGGGTTCATAAGGATTTATTGAAATGTTCAAATGATTTTTGATTTGGGATTGCTTTAAGATAAGTTTGGGTGGGTTTGAATATATTATGGTTGATGACCAAGAGACATCCAAGGGCGATTATGATGTTTAGGTTTGAATATAGGTGAGAGATTGAGGGGTGGATGTTGTTAATAAAATTATCTTGGATAGAAAAGAAAAATATTTGTGCAAAGGGGAAGATTAACTTTGATAAGAAGTGTGTTTTCTAGCTTGCTTATTTATTTTGTTCTTGTTTGCCATTCCTTCATTGGTGACCAAGTGACTTGAAAAGATGCAAAGGGACTTTTTATAAGGGTAAAATTTTGGTATTACTTGTTGTTTGGGGATGATAAATTTGAGATGACATTCCCAACTCTTTTATAATATTGCTTTGGATCGGGAGGCTTAAGCAACAACATGGTTCTAAATCATGGTATTGGGAGACGTGGCAGTAACGATCATGGTGTAGTGGTGAAATCAATAATACACATTTATATTATGTTTTTTCTTTAGGTTCTTACAAGCAAAATGATATGTGATCTTTGATCCCTTTTCAAAGAGGCAGATTATACATCATTGTGTATCATGGCTTTTGTCCTCTGCTACTAGTCCAGTGTTGTCAACAGTGATGCCACTTACGTATATATATAGATATATATTTATAAAAAATGGGGAAGGTTATGCTAATTTTTGAAATATAAAATAATTTATGAGAGAAGTTTTAGAACAAGACGAGAGTTGAGGAAATAGTAAAAGTAATTTGTTGAGGATATTAAGTTGCTGCATCATTTTTTTGTTGCTTGTTGACCGAATTGCTTTGTCCAAAGATGTCCAAGAATCTCTCAAATTAAAATTGAGTCCCCGAACAATGTATCCAAGCTTGATGAAGAGATTTTTTTATGGAACCTTCTAGTTCGGTTGGGCTTAAACTTTGAACCTTCAAATCGTCATTTCTCATTTGCAGATTCACTAAAATTTTAATGAGAGAACCTCTACATGAAACAAAAAGTTCAAAAACATAATGTTAGATTTTGTAGCTGTAATTCTTTTGTTGTCTTGCTTGATAACTAGATTGTTACTTTTTGTGTGAATCCCCTTACATTGTCACTTGTTAAGGATTGAATTTAATTTATCTTATAGTGATGTCACAATGAAAGATACAAGGAAGTGTGCTTATAACTTCGTTCAATTAACTGGCTTTCTTTTTTATCTGCTCTTATAATTCTGTGGAATGAAGCAAAACTCGGTATTTATTTCTTTTTCACTTGCAGGGAAGACACAATGCATCAACCATTTTCGGATCAATGATAGTTGGTACCTAGTCGATTTGCCAGGATATGGGTATGACTGAGACTATGAATTCTATAATTGCTCGGTTCATTTAGACTGAAATGGGGACATTTGCAATGCATGTGGTCCTTACCCCATCTTGTTATTTTTCTTCTCTCGATTCAGTTATTTCCCACTCTGTGTTAGTTACCCCTTTTTGTTAGAAAGCTCTCTCATGCTTCAACAAATCGAAGACGTAGCAAATACAGGCCAAATGTACTAAAACATGTACTCCTTTTATATAATAGAATAGAATATGGTAGACATGCTTACTGAAAAGAAATACATTTTATTTAGGGTAAATTACACCGACATCCCCTGAGGTTTGTTAAAAATATAATAAGCCCCACATGTTTAACATAATTACATTGAACTCCCCTAATGTTTAATTTCACATGACGCTTAACTCCTTTTTCATTAGAAATTCGTTAGCCATATGGATAGAAAAATTATGTTAGTCATCTCTTTTACATTATCTTACATTATTTATTTTTGTATCTAGACCCTATTTGCATTAGTTTTAGTTCCTTTGACCTTGCTAAAAGGGAGGCTAGTGTAATTATTCCAAAACTTTGGAGTTTGTGGTATTTACTTCAAACCTCAAGGGAGGTCAGTGTAATTTACCCTTTTATTTAACTAGCATTTAGTGATTAACATGTGCTGGTGTCTTAACAAATTTTCTCAAACCTTCGGGGAGTGATAACTTCTCTTTAATCACGGGATTTGTATTTTCAGAGGTCTTATTTAAGTTTGCCTGAAGTAAATCTTCATATGTCTTTATCCTTTCTCTTTTCCCCTATTTTTAAGATATGGTGTGAATTACAAAAATTTTTACTACTATTCAGAGGTATAAAGTTTGAAGAATTTTAAATCTTTCATTTCAAATCAAGTGCTTGAATTTTCCCAACTTCTGGATATGAATTCTATATGCTTTCCAATAGGGTTTGACTTTTCCCCTATGCCAGTGCTCCTGTTTTGACATGTATTTTGTATATCAAGATGTGACTTGAGATGCATTCTCCAACCATATTTGTACTTTTGGTGTGTGAGAGAGCGAGAGAGAGATTTGAATTCCGACTGATGTAATTTATAAATATGGTTAATAATCAATATCACTTTTTTCCAGTTAATTGATGCCTAATTTATAAATCTGGTTAATAATTAATGTCGTGTTTATTTCTTTCATTTTTGGTGTTGCAATCATATTATTTTATTGCTTTGAAATGCCAAATTAGCACTATGCAATGAAGTTTTGTTGGTTCAAGTTCTCTCCACCCTACCAGCTTTTGTGAGTTGGGTTTTTATAGTATTTGTTGTTTTCAAATGGTTATGACTCTAAAACGTGTATCTAACAGGTTTGCAGCAGCACCACATGAACTTCGAACCGATTGGGACAAGTTCACAAAAGACTATTTTCTAAACAGATCAACTCTGGTCTCCGTATTCCTCCTCATAGATGCTAGCATTCCTGTAAAGAAAATCGATCTTGAATATGCAAGTTGGTTGGGTCAAAATCAGGTGATTTCTTTTCTTCGTTGCTAAGTTCTAACACAAATGATCGAGCGAGTTTCCTTTTATTACTTGTATATGGATGGTTTCAAATGCTGTTCAGATTTTATCAGATTGTATTAAGGGATGTTGGGGAAACCAACAAAAAAAAGTTAGTTGTGCATATTTATGGTCTGAATCCACAAATTTGTTCATGAACACTTTGAGTTCGTTTCGTGACATTTTTGTTTACAATTTTCTGTTTACTCGTTTGGTGTCTATTTTTGTTTTAAAAAAATTGTAAACAGTTAACAAAATTTACTAAATCCTTGTAACAAACAATAGTTAGTTTGACTTGTCTAGGAAAAAAAAAGGGAAGAACTTCCTCTTCCCAACCCCTCTAGCCACCATTCACCGCTCATCACCATCATTGGTCACCACCACTTCTACCCACTGTTGCAGGTGGCCGCCTCCAGCTGCCGCCAACCACCTTCCATCGGTGGCAACTACCTTTGGCCACCATCTCTTTCCGGAAATTACTTTCTGCTACCACCTCCGTCGGCCAACAATCCCTCCAGTGACCAACCCTCTCTCACTTATTTTCAAAACAAATTTTGGAAACATTTGTATACCAAATATGTTTTTTGTTTTCGGTAAACAAAAATTAGTAATCTATAAACGTTGCCATAGGACACATTTATATGCTAATTTTCACGTCAAAATGACGAAGATTGCGTGGAATTTCATTCCTGTGCTGAGTTAGTTTTTCTTGATACAGCCAAACAAATAATACCCTATGAATTCAGTTCCTGGATAGCATCTTGATGTTTAATCATTATTTTGTCAATTTTTTCCTCTCATTGAATAAAGCTATGAAATTAAAGATTCAGAGGCTAAATTGTTTTTTCTTTCAGATTCCCATGACATTGATCTTCACAAAATGCGACAAGCGAAAAAAGAAGAAGAATGGGGGAAAAAGACCTGAAGAAAACGCGCAAGATTTTCAGGAGTTGATACGGGACTTCTTTCAAACTGTACCACCTTGGATCATGACCAGCAGCGTCACCAATCAAGGTCGAGATGAGATACTATTGCACATGGCGCAGCTACGAAACTACTGGCTCAAACATTAAGAAATATTTTTTTGACTCTGCTCTTGGGTGAGTTAACATTCAAAGTTCTCCTCTTTCTTCTAATGTTCCATTAGTTTTCGTGTAAAACATTTTTCAGATTTTTTTTCTGCATTTTCCAAGTTCAGCTGCCAAAAGCCTTTGGGGGTAAAATATTTTACACAAACTGAGAGAGAGAGAGAGAGAGAGATTTTGTTTCTCTCTCTAGTTCGAAAGAACAAAGCTGGGCCTGACCTGAGGAGATTAACTTGACCCCTCAATCGCAGCGTAGTTCACGACTCTTTCGCTGAACTTTACCTATGCATCATCCTCGAACTAAATGTATGTTCTTTTGCTTCTACGTCTGTGTTGTAGCAAATTTCTTCTCCGAAAAAACTTTCTTTGGTATCTTGACCAAACACTGAATTTTTTTTCTTCATAAAAAGATTTCTGGTGAGAGAGATAATATATATATATTTTTTTGGGTTCAAAGATGAAACTTTGAAAGAAGTGAGCATTTATCAGCATGACCTAGGTCTTTGAATTTGATTGACAATTGCTGTAAATCGATAACAATTTTGTTGGAACTTCAATCCACTTTTGTGCCCACAGGACAGGAGAGGAGAGATAAAATGAAGAATGCCTTCGAGGGTGGATAGGAGGGAACTGCCAGACTCGAGATGGTTGCTGCCATTGCGAATCTGCAATGCAAGTTTTTGATATGTTTTCACAGAGATGAAGGTTAAAACTCTAGCAGAAGCTGGTGATTGATAGCCAATGAGCCTATTATGACTCTGCAAAAATCTACTAGTTAGTAACTTATAAAATTTTGGATGTTTAATAGCTGTGTAATTTTTCAAAAGCTACCTTCTGATTATATATTGTTTGTGACCTCAGGAAATCCACTTTAATGCTGTGTACATCTTGGATATATTTAGGTTATTTGAATCTTGGTTTTGTGGAGGAAAAAAAAAAAAAAAGGATAAAGGGAAGAAATTTTTTTTGCTTCTATTTTATTTGTAGTTTACCAAACAAATCCTTGGTGTTACCAGAATGAGTGGCTATGGGAGGATTTCATAAACTCAACTTTACTTTTATGATCTGATTCATTTAATTTTAAAAAAAAATTTGTTTGTAAATTGTTAATGAAAAAAAGTAGATTGTTTTAAAATAAATGAATGATTATTTATTGGAAAAATGCTTCCGACCCCCAAGTTTGGATGACCCCCAGGTTTGGATGACCCCCACTTAATGTGGCAAGTCACGTGATATTCACGTGACTATCTCCCCCTCAAAACACATATCTCTCTCTTCATTCCCTCTCGACGGTTGAGACGGCTAGACTAATAGGTAGTTCCCTTCACTCCCGATGCCGGTGACAGCTCCTTCCCTTCACTTCGACGTCGGACTCGTGACTCTCTCTGTCTCTCTTTCCCTGTCATCCGACGATTAAGAGGTAAATTTTCCTTCACTCCGAAGCTCCCACTCTCTCTGTTTCTCTTTCCCTCTCATCCGATAGAGATAGATATATACATCTATCTGTATATATATATGTATCTGCGTCTATATCTGTGTATATTGTATATATATATATTAGGGCTTGGGATAAAATAATTGGAATCGTAACAGGCTTGAGCGAACTCGCCGTATCGGATGATTTCACGGTGGATATGAGAGTTTATGGGATCTAAAAGGCCTTCCCAGTTGTTGAGTCCTTGGATTTCTCTCCAAATTTGATGAAGTGGCCTTGGATCTTCTTCCATGGATTCTTGTCTTTCTTCTGTGTTTTTTGGAGTTAAAATGAAGGTAGATGATGATGAAATTTTTGTGGGTCTTGTGAGTTTTTGTGACGTGGGTTTGTATTAGAAATTGAGATTTGTAGGTTTGTTGAGGTTTATTCTTGGTGAGAGCCCTCCTTGAGTTGGAGAGTGTAGTGAGGCAGAGGACAACCAGAGTTCTCGGTGAGCTATGGCCGTCGTCGACGGCGGAGAGCTATGGTGGAGGAAGAGGATGGCGGCCCACTATATCCAGATTTTGTTTTCGTTTTTTTGTTTTTCTTTTTTCCTTACAGCTGCGTTTACACTCATCCTCCACATCAGCTACCACCTCATCTACCACGTCACTGGGGCTCCTGGGGGTTAAGTTTTACCGGGGGTCTGTAGCGGGACTATATTTATTGTCTATTTTAAAAACAGTCCCGCTGCAGACCCCCAGTAAAACTTAACCCCCAAGACCCCCAGTGACGTGGTAGATGAGGTAGCAGCTGATGTGGAGGATGAGTGTAAACGCAGCTGTAAGGAAAAAAGAAAAAAAAAAAAATGGAAAACAAAATCTGGTTGTCCTCTATCGGGAACTCTGGTTGTCCTCTGCCTTACTACAATCTCCAACTCCAGGAGGGCTCTCACCAAGAACAAACCTCAACAAACCCACAAATCTCAATTTCTCATACAAACCCACATCACAAAAACTCACAAGAAGACCCACAAAAATTTCATCATCATCTATCTCCAGTTTAACTCCAAAAAAACACAGAAGAAAGACAAGAATCCATGGAAGAAGATCCAAGGCCACTTCATCAAATTTGGAGAGAAATCCAAGGACTCAACAATTGGAAAGGCCTTTTAGACCCTATGAACTCTCATCTCCGCCGTGAAATCATCCGATACGGCAAGTTCGCTCAAGCCTGTTACGATTCAAATTATTTTATCCCAAGCCTTAATATATATATATACAATATACACAGATATTGACGCAGATACATATATATATACAGATAGATGTATATATATATATCTCTATCGGATGAGAGGGAAAGAGAAACAGAGAGAGTGGGTGCTTCGGAGTGAAGGGAAATTTACCTCTTAATCGTCGGATGACAAGGAAAGAGAGACAGAGAGAGTCGCGAGTCCGGCATCGGAGTGAAGGGAAGGAGCTGTCGCTGGCGTCGGGAGTGAAGGGAACTACCTGTTAGTCCAGCCATCTCAACCGTCGAGAGGGAATGAAGAGAGAGATATGTGTTTTGAGGGGGAGATAGTCACGTGAATATCACGTGACTTGCCACATCAAGTGGGGGTCACTGGGGGTCATCCAAACCCGGGGGTCGGAAGCATTTTTCTTTTTAAAAGACAGTAATGATAAAATTATATAATTATAATTAATAATTTAAAACCAATGTCGTTACTGGCTTTCTATCACTAGAGGACGGTGGCATGACATGGCACGATTGTATAATCATTCTAATTTTTCATTTCCAGTTAATTTTTAATTATTTCGGATTTTAGATATATATTTAAATATTTATTTTTTTCTTTACAAATTTAAAATTGAAACACAATAAACAATCACCAAAATGACATTCTGGTTACTCTAGTTCATAGCTTTCTTACGCTATTTGTGCCTAGATCCTTAAATTTGAGGGGAGAAAAAAAGAGGAAATTAAAGGAGAATAATTTTTTGGGAGATTTGGTGAAAGATCTATCTAAATTATGCTTTAAAATGATAAAAATTATATGGATCATTTCAAAACTCCTTAATATTTTAAAACTTGTTTATTTTACTATAATACTCTCATGTATATATATGTGTGTGTATCAGATCTGCAATCAAACATTCTATCTCATTTCAATCTCTCTTCTCTTTATCTTGCTCTCTTACTACCGTTGCTCTCCACCGGTGCCGTCGGCATTCATCATGGAACTCTTTCTCTACCGTCTTCATCGTCATCGTCACTCATTGCTCATCGCATCCACGACTTTAGATCTGAGATCATTCACAGTCGTTGTCGCTAGAAAATGACGGTTCGCGACGATTCACAAACCTCATATTTGAGATCCTTTACTGTCTCTCTCTCTTTGGTTCTGACGGTTCGTGCTCTCTCTATGTGTGTGTGTGTCATTCACCATTTATGCTCTCTCTCTCTCTTTTCTTCTTCTTATTTTTCTCATGATACTCTGTTTTTGAACTCTATCGCCCTATCTCCTTCTCTCTCTTCTTCTCATGATGCTTTGTTTTTCAAATAGTAAAATTTTACTCTAGTTCATGACGTATTCCTCCCTTGTAAAGCCATCATCATGGCGTGTTTTAGAGTAAAATTTACTATGATTCAAAACAAAATTTTACTATCGTTAAACTTTAACCAGAGTAAAATTTTACTGTTACAAAAAATAAAGTGTATATTAAATGAACGAATCAGAGTAAAATTTTACTTTTAGATCTATGAACAAATGAACAAAAAAACTCTCTCGATTTTTCATTGCAATTTCTCGATTTTTCATTTTTCTATAAAATCTAAGTTCATTTATCTTAGATATGAAGTTATGAGGGCTGCTATTAGCACTTATCTAATTTCTTTGGACCCCCTAATTTTTACATTTTTTTAATTACAATTATACCTTGAAGTAAAATTACATTAAAAGACAATCTTTAATGGAACACCAACCTATCAAATAAAGACAACTCTATAATATTGTACACCCACCTCCCTAACCTAAATGTATTCCTCACCCACCTAAACCCAACGTATTTATCTTTATCAACGTTCATCTTCATCACTATCCTTAAACCCAACGTTCATCTTCATCACCATCCTAAACCCTAAATGTACTCTTTTTCATCACAATCCTAAATCCTGAACCAAAAACCATTGGCTGAATTTGAATGGATATTTGTTATATTGAATTGGAATAGAAAAGGGTGAATTGAGGGTTAAGTTACATAGTGCTGAAAAAATTGTTTATGTTCAGCAACACAGTGCTAAACAAATAATTTATGTCTAGCAACATAGTGTTGACAAAATTGTTTATGTTCGACAACACAGTATTGAATCAATCCTTGGGCAGTTGACCAGGTGGTCGACTGGTGGTGTGATTTTGGCGCAGTTTTACGACAATGATGCAATGGTTTTGATAAAATGGACACCGTCATTCATTGATTTCGAATAAATCAAAGAGAGTGGCCGTCGTCGTTGTCGTTCTTTAACAAGAGAGGGATCTTTGTCGTCGTTCTTCAATCGGAGAGGGAAAGAGAGGGACTGTCTTCAACCATAATGGAGAGGGTGTGCAAAATTAGATAGGTGTGCACTTGAGTTTGATAATAGTATGAATATGGATAAATTTGATATTAAGTAAGGTGTTAAAAGAAATCTTATTAAAATTTAGGGTTTAGGGTGTGAGTTCAAAAAAATGGGGGATCCAAAAAATTAAGGTAGGTGATAATAACAACCTTTGAAGTTATTGATTTCAAATATACGTTTATAGGTATCAAATTTGAGATGGTGGTCGTTTAATGATAAAAATAATGATCGACGGTGAGGATGAGCGACGCCGACAGACGATGAGGATGGTGTAGGCGATGAACCATTGAGTTGGTGAATAAAGAGAGAGTGCTGTAAAAAAAAAAAAAAAGGGAAGAAGAAAGAGAGGATACAATGGTTAAATAAAATATTTAAATAACAAATTTTATTTTTATACAAGACTTTATAATTATAAGAAAGTTTTAAAAGTATTAAATTTTTTGCCCTTTAACAAGAAATTAGGGAGAATTTATGGTCAAATTTCCTATTTTTTTTTTTTTTAAAGTTCAATTCTTGTCATAGACAGTGACTCATCGTCTACTCGGCTATGACCTCCACCCTAAGAATCAGCCATGATTTAGACCACTAATTTTGATGCTTTAATGGAGCACTAATGACATGGCAATGAATAAAAAAAATAAAATAAAAACAAATCAAGACCAAAACATTACATCACTGGGGTGGAACCCACTGCCAACTCATTAGAGCTACCTTTAGAGCACAAAAATTAGAGTTCCAAAGTATTTTTCCACCAAGAATATGCGAGCTTAATATTAATTAGGGTAAATTATATTTACATTTTTTGAAATTTTATTTTAATATATATCACCATTTTTTTGGTACATCGGAAATGTTAATATATATCACCATTGACGTTTAGGAAATAACATTAATTTATGTCATTGTAATTATTTAGACGAAATAAAGACACCCCTTTTCTTGTTTTTCTTTACTTTCTCTATTTTTTTCCCCCTTCCTTTGCTTTACTTTTTATTTTTTTAATATAATTTTATCTATTTTTCTACTAGGGGTTATTGTCTTTTCTATAAATAGAAGAGTTTGTGAAATGAGACTATTAATCACAAGGGTGAAAATGTAATTTCTAGAATATCAAGAGTGGAATATAATCAGACTAAATCTCAAGAGTGTTAGTGTAATTTACCCACATAAATTAACTCAATCTGAGTAGAAATTTAAACAAAAAAGAAAAAAAATATAAATTTTTTTTCTCTTCTATTTTCTTTTTTCTTTCTAAATCGTTACTAATCCAACCACAACCTACAAGAAACTCCTCCAAGTCAGGCTGAAAATGGAGTTATTACATACATCAATTGATATACTAGTTATGACATTATTATTTTAAAACTATAACCTCACTTATTATACAAATTACAAAAACTCAAACCTCTAAAATTGTGACAGATTATCCATTAATACGCTGATTGATATATCAATTAGTGCATATAGTATAATTCGAAGAGAAAAAAAAAAAAAAAACAGCAGCTAATAATGCACCTTTCCATTTAATTGTCAAACAATTGTAATGGCTTTTTCTTAATTAAAAAAAAAAAAGAAGCTAAATTTACGTGATTATTTTACAATTATTGAATAATATAATAAAAATCTTCTATTACAAATATGTAATAGAAATGATCTATATACACAACAATAGAAGGCACCACTTTCAAATTCGATATGAAAAAATAAGAACAACACAACGTAGATAGTACAACTAAATCACCAAATGCATGAACTTGATATAATGGGTTTCTCAAATTCTCCTATCCATCCCTCAATGATTTTATTATTTAAAAAAAAAGTATTCCTCAACAGCAAAATCATAATGTCAAACTATCCTTCATGTTAGTTTTTGTCAAGCCAAATGGTGCAGCATCATTATGAAATTCATAACAATAATAAGGCATGGAGTGAAATTTAAAAAGTAATTTAACTTACATTGTCAAAATAAAGCACTAAACATCTCATTAATCCAAAACAATAACAATTTGTGACTGACAATAAGTAACAGAGTAGACAAAATCCAAAAATTGTGCTTCTTGCAAAATTTAAGACAATGAAAACTAAGACACTGAAATGTCCTTTGAAACCTTATGAGGCTGCAGCAGCCCCCTTCTTCCTTGGAGCTGCTTCAGTACCTAACAAACCAAAATGTAATGAAACCAAAATTAGATATTTTTTAACAAGTGAAACCAAAATTAGGACTAAATGGAATTAATGAAAACAAAGATCATTCCCTTCAAGGATGGAAAACTTTACCTTCTCTGAAGCCACTCTTGAACCTGCGGGGAACATTACGGAGATACCTCATGCGACCAGTTCCAGTGGTTTTCCTTCGAATTGCCTTCACACTCCAGTTATCTGAATCCAAACTCAATGCAGTCAAAGATCAACAACTATTGACATGATGACTATTGTTTTTCCAAAAAACTCCGAAGATCATATTTCATGAGCCTTAAACTATGTTACATGAACTTTTCTATTTTTACTAAAATAAGCATGTCCATTCAATATCACAAGGGTAAGGGTGTGGGATATATAGATGACAGTCGTACCCAATTTAGACACTTGGTACCTCTAATTTTTTTTACAACATTCAAAGAAGAAGAAACTCACAATTGCTTGTAAAGAAACATTTCTAGTCTACCATGGAGAAGAGAAACGAAAATTTCATATTTTTCTTAAATCCTATTTGCTTTCAAATACATTTCTACATAATTTAAAATATCTTATCCAAAAATAATATACATTATATAATATGTTTGTCCACGACGCATCTTCGTACCCATATCCAACTTTTGGATACATATCCCAATATCCTAAAGATTAAGATTTATGAAGATTGGATGCTTGGACACACCCACAACCAAAATTAAATGGGCCCATCAATTTGCAGATAAATAAGCATACAGAAAAACAAGGAAATCACAAATTGATATCAAGCACAATATTAAGTATATTACGATATTGCTTAAGATTTCAGCAACCAGAAATCAATAAGAAACATAATAGCAATTTGAAAAGAAATGAAGAGAATTCATTGAAGTATACAAGATGAATTAATGAAAATGATTAAAAAATAAAGGAATATTGAAAAATCATAAGCAAATAAGCTAAGGCCATTTAGTTGCGAAAAAAATCGTACAAGTATACACCAAGTGAAAATCTGGGTTCCATATGGCATCTTGCTGTAATTCCAAAAAATTAATCCATTTTAATTTTTTCTATCTTATGAAGAATTAAGAAAAAGTTGAAATTGAAACAAATCAATAGATTAAGAATCTAAAGTGTAGCAATTTTTAGTTGAGGAGCAAAGTGTAATTTGCAAGTGTAAACAGAACACAATCAACTCATTTAGTTTGTTACATCCACTGACTCAACATAAAAATAATTCATAATGAAAACTGAATCTATATAACAAATTGTATCGACGAGCATAAGAAAAATCGATCATATATCAATCTTACAATATCATGATAAACATTTTCAGCCAAAATACAAAAAATGACAATATATATATATATATATGTATATATGTAGAGAGAGAGAGAGAGAGAGAGAGAGAGAGAGAGAGAGAGAGCTAACAAGTCCTTTTGCGGGCGGCGGGAAAGGCACAAGCGGAGCATCGGCTCTTCTGGAGATGGAAGCTACGGCGGCCACATCTCACACAGAGGGTGTGAGTCTTGTTCCTCCTCTTTCCAAAGCTTCCTGTTCCTTTTCCCTATTTCAAATTTCCAATTCAAACATCTTAGCTTATACATACATACAAACACATCATTCTCTATACAAGTTCTTCCGCAAATCGAAGAAGAGAGAGAGAGAGAGAGAGAGAGAGAGAGAGAGAGAGAGCGAGTACCATCTCCTTGGTGGAAAAACCCTAGCTTCGAAGGTCTTCGCAGAGAAGAGATCGATCGAATCGTTAAGGTATTTATATAGCCACTTGTAGAGTGAATTAGGGTTTTGAAGGGTTGACTGCGCTTACCTGCGTATTTTAGTGTTGCCGGGTTGGCCCGTTGATTAACCGATCGGACTATATTTTCATACACTTAGGCATTATTTGACATAAAAAATGTTTGATAGTTCGAATTTGTATGACTTGAATAATTCAAATATATTAAAATAACGTTGTTGTACTTGTAAAATGATGTCGTTTTAAGATATTCGAATCATGAAAATTTGGGCTACTAAACATTGTTGATTTGACAATTCCTATATTAGTACATTTTTTTTTTATCTTTTTATATTTTTTAGATTCCATCATCCTTTTATTTTTCTACATATCTTTTTGTAAAAAGTCAAAAATATATTTATGTAGATCATTCCAAACTCTCTCTAATTTCTTTCAGTTCACATATTTAATAAATTTTTTTATTAATATAATTTTATCTTAAAATAAAATATCAAAATATTCTTATCTTATTTCACCCAAACCTTAGTCCTCAAAAATCACAACCATTTTCCAATCACCAGTGCTACCTCTCTCTCTTACGCAATCCCTTCCTATTATCTTTTTCCCTCTCCGTTTTCAACCACCTTCCGCCATTAACTATGGCCCTGTTTGGCAGAGCTGTGGGAGACTGCTTATAGCTTATGCCCAAACAGCTTATACCTTATAACTTTCAGCTTAAGCTGATTTCCAGCTTATTCTCAAAGCATATCCAGCCCAGCTCACAGAATAAGCTGATTTCTGACTTCCACAAAGCTATAAGCTATAAGCATAAGCTAAACCAAACATATCAAAACAGCTTAAATTAAGCTGAAAGCTGAAAATAAATGCTGACAAACAGGGCCTATACATTCCCATAAGCCCTTCGCCATGAACCACCTACTTTCGAGGTTAACTGTAGAAGAATGGAAGGAGATGAGCTACAAGCGGTGGCGTGGTGGTGGCGGTAGAGAACTAAGTGCATGTTTGAGATCATCTATAATAGACAAAAAGTCAAAAAATTACTAAAAAAGTAAAAAAGTTAATACTATTCACTAATAAAAAAAGTCAACCTATACAGAGGGCAAAAAGACTAAAAAGCCCTTGCTGACATGCACGGAAATTAAAAAAAGAAAAGAAAAAGCACAACAGTCAACAGCATAGTGCAGGTCAGTGCTCAGAAGGCACTTCGGTAATTTTGCTAATTGATACAATATTTTAATGCACATTTTTTTTATAAAAAGTCAAAAAGTTATCCCAAACATACATATTTTTTTCTCTATTTTTTTAGTCAAAAAGTCAAAAAGTGCACTTATATAGTTCATCCCAAACAACCCCTAAGAGTGGCGGCAGCGACGATGAATGAATAAGTGGATGGAAGAAATATTAAAGTTTTGAAATTGAAGGTGAGGGTATTATTAGAATAAAAAGATGTGCACTGAGAATTTTTATTTTTTGAATGTGTGTATTGAGAATGTGTTTATTAGTGTGTGAAATAGAAATTATCCCTGTGAGAACCTGCATTTAATTATTTAAAAAGAAAATAAATGAATAAATAAATTAATTAATTTTATCCAGAGTCTATCTAAAAATATATATTAGTGTATAAGTTAGTTTCAAATTAAACCAAATTCATTCACTAACAAAGTCATTATTAAGAATAATAATATAGTGTGTATTCAATATTTATTGTTTATAAATTATTTCAATAAGGATTCAACATGATAATTATCTTTGCTAAATAATTTAGTTAAAAATCTTAGTGTATTAAAAAAAATAAAAAATAAAAAAAATCCAAAATTTCAGATTTTTCTGTGGTAGTGAATGCCACATGTTTGTATGCATGCCATATAGGGACTATAACTCCATCATGCTATATCTCAATGACTAGACAGAATGATGAGAAGAGAGAGAGAGAGAGAGAGAGAGAGAGAGAGAGAGAGAGAGGGGGGGGCTCAGCAAGCATTGTATATATATGCATGCTTGCATTCGGATGAGGAAAAGAAGAAAAAGAAATCTGTGAAACAGCTAAGCTGAGTAGGAGAAGAAGAAGAGTAGGAGATTAAAGAAGCCAAACTTTTCTACCATTTCATCATCCTATTATTAAGTAAGAAAATTCTCTCAATCCTCTCATTTTTTTTTTTTAATTGTTGAAATTTTTATATTGTATTCATATAATAAAATGACTAAACTTATAGATAGAATTTTATAGTTCTATGTAAATTTGTGATTTGTATATCAAATATTTGAAGATATTGGTAATCTTAAAATCATGGTATTATTGTGAAAATAGGCTTGCACGTGTAGTTTATACCATTAAAGAGAGAATTGAAGATTTTATTTGGCTCTTAAATCTGTCAAAAAGTTGTATGAATTTTTAGACAATTTTATACTCAAAATTTGGAGATCATTTATTCTACAAAGTTGTTGATAATGATATCTAGTTCATTTTTTGCAACAATTATTGAGTTTTTGTACGAATTTATATAAATTTTTAACCAAATCTAGAACTGTAAGACAGATTTTACTCTATGTTGGAAAAATCATTAAAAATTCTATATTAAACCAAATCTGGTAATTTCTAAATAAAAAATGAAATTTGAGAAGTCTAGTTTCATAATAAATTTTTAGATTATGGAATTGATTTATAAATTTAAGAAAATGTGATAAATCTGTGTTACAAACTTTCTTGGAATTTTTTAGAATTATGTACAATTTATTTTTAGAAAATGCTTTCTGAAAAATGATCATAACATGTTTATTGAGTATTATATAAATTTATATGAATTTTAGAGTTGTATAAGTAATTTATTTATAATTTTAATTACGAGATATACATTTTGAAAAATTTTGGCAGATTGAGGAGGAATGAAAAATTATCTCTTAAATTTTTTATTTGGACTAAAATTTAATATTGTGCTAGCCTAATCTTGTAAATTAAAAATCCATGCATGTGTATAATTATGGTTTATTTCTTTTGTATCTACATTATTATTTCATACCATAATTGTTTATTTAAATTTTGTACATTAATTTATTAATGTATGGCATGTGCAATATTTTATGTTGTGAATTTTAATGAGTTGATATAACATTATTGGTGATTTAAATTTGAATTATTTGTGATTAATATAAAAACTAATTGAAATGATTAACGGCATATATAAAGTTAATGATCGAGGGTTAATACCGGTAGTTCAGGGTGAGTCCTGGTTTTTTAATAATTTTTATATAATTGTATCGTGAAATCCTAAGATGGCACAGGACTTATTTAAACCATTTTTGGTATTCAGTTTTGGAATAAGGGTGGATGTGCGGGTGGCACGCAGAGAGGTTACATACCCTTGGCAAGCCATTTCTGTCACGGCCCAAACCCGCGCCTATAGGTTTAGCGTCATAACTAGCCAGTAACCCTTGGATTGCTGAAGGCCTCTTAACAAAATAACGTGAAAATTAGGAGCTGCGGAAGCAATAAACAGAAATATACATAGTCCATTGAGCTGTGAAGACATACACGAGACAGATATTCTTAAACTTTAATAAAGATACGTGTGACGTCAAAAGATACAGTTGATATACGTCACTTAATGTACTATACATATAAATAGAAATTTGTCCATAATCAAAACAAAAGAACCAAAGTCTTAAATACAAAAAACATGGCCACGGGACTTGAGATGATCTGGAACCTCATCGGGAGGCACAAAGGGTAGCTGACAAACACAAAACCCTTCAGGCATCATCTTAAGCCTAATCGCGCGCCTGGTCACCTACATATAAAATATAAATAGTGAGCGGGAGCCCAGTGAATAATAACAAAGTAAAGGGTTTTAATGAATGATGTTCATCATAGAGTTAGAAATTAGAGTTTATATCAGAAACAGAGTCTCATGCATATTCAGATTTCAAACCAGAAACAGATTCATATACTTGTTCATATTCATTTTCAAAGTTCATATATTTCACATCATAGTACATGGCACATCTATTAGCATTAACAAATTCGATGCTGTAGACGTCCCCGAACGCATCCCGGGAGAGGAGTGCGAATCCCCCCCGTTCTGGTTCGATATTGGGTCACTACAGTTCGAAGGACTTAAATGTCACGGTTCTAAATCTCGAACCAAAGAGTCCAAATCCGGCAAATCGTTTTGAAAACAGATTTTTTGAAAGAAGTGCCAAACATGGACTGCTTCGCCAGATACAAAGTCGCCACCTAAATATTTTTTAATGGGAAATTTAGGAAACCCTGACTCGGTGCCAAATGCCACGTGTCCGTCATCACCAAAGTTGCCTCGGCTCGGGAACTTGGGTACGATTGGGGAAGGTCACTTCGTGAGCACCCCCGCTCGCCCGGTCGAAGACCGGCCTCTACTAACCATGATATCTTATTTTGAAAACATTGTATGTTCTTATTCCGGTTATTAGCCTAGGTTACTATGTGATGCGCACAGCATACAAGTATAGACCGGGTCGTCTGTATTGGAACAAAACATTTCATGTCTGTTTGTTTGAAAATGGTTTGATGGTGCTACCCGCAGGTAGGCTAAGACGTGGATTTGCCACCCTCAGGTGGGCTTAGAAAACAGTGATTTTGCCACTATCTAGTGGGCTTAAAACAAACAGTCAATGCATTGTTCCAATTCAAATAACTCAACCTCCACCCACAGGCATTCAAGGCAGTTATATCACATAAGCAAATAGCCTCATGGCAAACATGCTATTCATGGCAGTCACTCACACGCATGCAAGGATACTAAAGCATAAAACTCACCGAGTACTCCAAGCCAAAACAAAAGCTACATTAGAAATCATGCATGATCCTAAATATACTGAAATGCCTAATGCAACACATGCAAAAATGCAATTATAGCAGGCTCGACTATTCTAAACATGGCATATGGAATGCTACAACTAAACACGTATTCAATTTGGAATTGAAATACAAATGCAGTTTGTATGATGCGCCGAGCCCGGTGCGTGCAAAACAGATGAATGATGCAAACATGCTGTCATACTGTATGCTAATTGAAATATGCCCTATATCTAACCATTGTAAGCAGGTAAATAAAAGGGAGAAAGACGTGGGGTTGGAAGACATACATCACACACACCCACACTTATTACAGTTATGCCCTCGCGCGGAGGGTCCAAATAAATATACAGTCCGAATGAAAGAATAATGCAGTCCAAATGTTACAGTCCGAATAATATACAAATATCTAATTAATTAACGAATTAACTAAGAAAGCTGTAAACTGGCATGCAAGCCAGGGACTGCCTTGCTTCTGATAAACGATGTATGTTTGGGCTGCCTTGCGCGGAAATCCATTGGGATGCCCCAATTAGCCTCTGTTTGCAATGTTTCTCGAAATGCGTGCCAGACTCCGAAAAGTTGCTGATTCTTCATTTTGCTGTAACAGAGAGCAGGAAAGGGGCATAGCAATGTATCTCACAAATATATGCATGCCTCGATCCTCGCGCCACCAATCACGCATATCGATGCATGATGGCCGAGGAGCCGAATTGCACAACTCAATATAGGATGAATGCATGTGAATGCTACAACAAAACCTAACTCCATCATGGATAATCCGGAGTGTCGGTGACTTGGGAATTGAGATCCGTTCCGTCACTCGGAGTACGGAACGTACCTCGTTTCCCGTGCTCGGGCTAACTCCTATCCCGAACACGATGCAATATGCATGATATGCATGAAATGCAGCTAACATATGACCTAGCATACACAATGCTATAAAAATGAGATGCCTCGAAATGCGTGCACGTGGGCACGCAAACCGAGAAAACGATCCTAAGGCATAAAATGGCATACGCAATGCAAATTGGACTTACACTAACACGAGTGGACCTCAGCCACACTCACATAAGAGGCCGTCGGATGAAAATGAAGCGCCTCGAAATGCGTGCACACGGGCACGCAAACCGAGGCAATGACATAAATGCAATGATGCTAAAATGAGATGTCTCAAAATGCGTGCACACGGGCACACAAACCGAGAAAATGACACACGAAATGTGATGATGCTAAAATGAGATGTCTCGAAATGCGTGCACACGGGCACGCAAACCGAGAAAGTGGCATACACGATGTGATGATGCTAAAATGAGATGTCTCGAAATGCGTGCGATGTAATATGGGCTTACACCAACATGAGAGAGTCTCAGCCACTCTCATATAGGAGGCCAATGGATGAAAATGAAGTGCCTCGAAATGCGTGCACACGGGCACGCAAACCGAGGCAGTGGCATACTCGATGCAATATGGCTAAAATGGCATATAGAATGCAAAGTGGACTTACACTAACATGAGTGAGCCTCAGCCACACTCACATAAGAGGCCGTCGGGTAAAAGTGAAGTGCCTCGAAATGCGTGCACCCGGACACGCAAACCGAGGCAAAGGCATACATGCATGAAATGACCTACGAAATGAAATGAGGGCTTACACCAACATGAGAGGGCCTCAGCCGCACTCACATAGGATGCCGGAAGATGAAAAATGAGATGTCTCGAAGTGCGTGCCCGTGGGCACGCAAACCGAGAAATGGCTCGAAGGCATGGAATGATATGCAAAATGAGACATGGCATATGGAATATGGAACATGCAAATTTCAGCAGCCAAAATGATGCAAAATAGCCCCCGAATCATAGCAAAATTACACCCGATGCCCGAAATAAGTCTCGAAATGCAATGGAATGGCCTACAGCTATGTCAAACATGCACAATATGGACATGACGTGTAAAGACAGATGCTAGGAAGTCCCTAAACTAGCATTTTTCCAGTACAAATTATGGCCAAACAACAATCATAGATGGGGCAAAAACAACATGCAAAAATGGGGGAAAAAGAGGAAATAATGAAGTAAGTGGTACATGCAATGCTCAAACTGAAAAATAAAGTTCTAAAAAACTGAAGAGGGACCAAAAATATGAACATTTACAGCTTATGGTAACCCTCAAAACAGTATGTAGATATGCTCAACATAGCATGCAAAATATGAGCCAAAAGAGGGCTATAAAGAAAGGTATACCAAGCATTCACCAAACAGCCTAAGACCCTTAATGAAATATTCCAAGAAGATCAAAATATGACTCTTTCCAGACCTGATGATGGCCGAAAACAGAACCTAGATAGGCTTAACAAAGCATGCAAAAATGGGGGTCAAAGAGGGGTATAATGACAAGTATAACATGGAGACCCCCAAAAAAGTTGATCCCTTCTACAATGTTGTAGAGGGACCCAAAATAAGCCTACTCACAGTTCATGACATGCTCCAAAACAGATCACATGTAGGCCAAACAAATCATGCAAATTTACGGTAAATATGCGAGATTATGAAACAAGTTCATGATAGAGAGGCCAAACAGGGTTGATCCCTTCTTCAATGTTGAAGAGGGGCTCAAAATAGGCCCACTTACAGTTTATATCAGGCTCATAAATAGATCACACATGAACTAAAAATAGCATGCAAAATATGGACCAAATAGGGGCTATAAAGAGAGGTCATGCATGGAAGCACCAAACAAGGTTGAGCCCTTCTACAATGTTGTAGAGGAGCTCAAAATAAGCTCAATCACAGTTTATGGAATGCTCCAAAAACAAATTTACATGAGCTAAAAATAGCATGCAAGTTTACGGTAAATATGATGGATATTGAAGCAAGTGGTATGTAGAAGCTCCAAACAAGGTTGAGCCCTTCTACAATGTTGTAGAGGGCCTCAAAATAAGCCTAAATCAGTTAGGGTCGGAGCCCAAAACCTCAAGAAAATAGGGTATAAAAATGAAGCAAGAATATGCTCAAAAAGGGTAAAAGGGTACTCACCCTTGAAGACAAGACTTTTGTTGCTTTTTGGCTTGAATTTGTTGCTTCTTTGCCTTTGAAAAACCTTCCTTTGCTGCTGGAATGGAAGTGGTGATGGTGAGGCTTGGTGTTGATGAACAAATGAAGCTAACACTTGAAGTTTTTGGAGGTTTTTGGATAGGGAAATGTAGGCAAATGCTTAGGAGCTCTTCTAGGAAGTTTTTGTAACCCTAATGAAGGAGTTGGACAACCACTTATAAAGGCCAAGAAGGGGGTGTAAAAGAGGAGGGAAATGCACCCAAGCTTTCCCTCCCAAAATATCCCCCGGATGCCCAGATATTTTGAAGAAACAGCCATACAGCTGTAATGAACACAGAGTGAGGATGCAGGCCGGCTAGCTGCTTTTGCTGGAGGTGGCCGGCCGGCCACCCCCCCATGGCCGGCCGGCCAAGGGCAAAAATGGGAAGTGAAAATTGCTGGCCGAGCACCAAAGGGTAGTGTCCTCCCATGTGTGTACAACAAGGCCCTGTGGTTGGAAATTGACAACTCTGAAGCAGGAGAGACAATAAGCCACCTCTAGGAGAGGTCCCAAAATGAAAGGAAGAATTACTGGCCGAGCACCATTTTTTAGGGTCCTCCCATGTGTGTACAACACAAATATGTGGTTTTGGCTCGAAGAAAATGGCCCTAGGGTGTTCAACATTAGCCCGGAAGTGAGAAAAACGGGCGGCGGGAGGCGCCGGAGGAGCATAACTGGTTGTTTGAGACAATTACTGTCCTCCCACCCTCCAGTGATCTTCCTTATGATAAAACAGAGGTACCTGCCAAAAATGAACAAAAATCGATGCAAAACGAATGCTCGGGGGCCAAAACACGCAGTTCGGGATCCCGAAAACCGGCCGTTAAGCACCGAAAGTGGTGTCTGGCCACGAAGTGGGTATCTAAGACCCCAGTGTCCCTCGTTAGGGAGTAAATGAGATGCATGCCAAAAAAACGGAGGAATCGGAGATGGTTGGGTGGTCCCGAACCGAAGCACATGGCCTGACGGCTCCGAAAACCGGGGACTGGGTTCCGAAGTGGGCAAAATGGCCTACTGGCACGAAATGTAGCCCACGGCCACTGAGAGATAGTCTATGGGACCTCTCTCCCCCCTCAGGAAAGAAAACAGAGAAAACCGAGTCTGGTTCGCAAACCGAGGCAAGGCACAGAAGAGAGTTCGGAAGTCCGGAGGCAGGGCACACGGCCGCGACTCTGAGACTTCTGAACGAGCACAATATGCAACATCACCGAGCGCTCAATCGGTGACGTCTGAGTCTTAAAGTCGGTCAAAAATGGGGTGTCTACAGTTGCCCTTCTTTGACAGAACTCGGAAGTCAAGAAGTGACGGGAGTGAATGTCAAAGCCTAGAGACGACCCATTTTTGACAAGACCGAAGACTTAGACAATCATACAAGACGCACGGAGATATGTGCCCGTAGGCGTGCCCGCAGGCAGGGGGCAAAATGCAAAGCGATATGCACAGAGCCAGATGTATTTCAATGATCATGCAAATGCAGCAAGCTGTAATGAGGCAAGTATTCGCAAATAGATGCAACAGTTTTAAGCAAGAATGCAAAGCAACAACTACATTTCATGCAGTTAGGAATGCGGAAAATTATTCAATTCTCGTCGCGTCTCACACGGAGAAGATACGATACCTGCGCGATTCGTCTGGTCGCACCAGCCTCAAATGAACCGTACATACAATATCGTGCCTGCAAAAGAGAGAAATTCAACAAGAACAATATGCTAACAACATATATTCAATGTGATTCCTGTGGTTCTGAAAGTTTGACACACGCAGTGTCGGCGAGTGAATGCATCGCAATGCGAGAAAGGAATGTGCGTGACAACGCATGCTCAAACACAGAGGTGTGGTAGACCAAGAAAACATGCATGACAATGCAAAATGCTCATAAGAATGCAAGTTATATGCAAAACAATGCAAAACGAGCATAAATCAGGGTGCTCGTTTGTTGCGAGACAACGTGTAAGAAAACGCGCGTTTCGGTGAAGGCAACTTGATCGCGGCCCCTGATTCACCTCCCGGAGAGGTTACAACATGTTCAAAAAGGATACACCTTGATTTTGATGAGTAATAATGAGACACATGTCAGAAATTGTAGCTGAAGTTCCGGCGGAGCAGTTTCGTGCCAGAAAGTGCACTTTTTCCGAACTTTTTCAGGTCCCGGGAACTCCGATCTTCCTCAAAATTTGCAGAGAGCTAGAGGGGGGTGTGGGGACCACCACTGGCCAGGTGGTTGCCCTTGGGGAGGCCACCGGCTAGGGAAGAAAAAGGGAATGGCCGGCCAGCTAGAAAAGGTGGCCGGCCGGCCACCTGCCCAAAAGCAGGGGCATTTTGGTCATTTTTCCCATTTCTATATATATCCACCTCCATTCATTCCGAAATCACTCCCATAGCTGCAAAAACTCCTTCCCTTGCTCCCCAAACCATTTTTTCCTTCAGATCTGCATTTTATACGCGCTTTTCGGCCTTCTACGCAAGTTGTTTTCGCGAAATCTTTCAGTTTTAAGCACTTTGAACCGATTAAATTTTGATTTCGGGGCTTCTCTTCTCATTTTCACCACTTGAGGTAAGTTTGTCTTAATATTTGGAAGATTTTCTCGGGAGTTGACTTTTGTTGACTTTTTCATTTCCCGGGAGTTGACTTTTGTTGACTTTTTCCAATTTTTGCTCATTTTTGCTCATTTTTGCTCCTTTTGCAGATCTTCTGAAATGGCCGGTCATTTTCCTCACGGTGGAGGCCCTCCAGGTGCCGGGGATGACTTTGATTTTATGACACTGCCCCCGAGAGTCCGCCATTTTATTCCCGGGAGATACGTCCCTCCGGTACATGTGCTTCCGCGGGCCGTTTTTCGTCGTTTCACTAGGTTCAATGACCGGGCACCCGGGGATTTACTTCTGCGAGAGCCGGAGCAGCACCTCTCTCACGATGCACGAGAGGTATTCTACTTTATTCCTGCATTTTTTCCTCGTATTTCGTGCCTTTGCCATGCTTGTATACGCAGTTTTAGCTTACGATATAGTACTTTGTTTGCATTCTGAACTCGTGATTTAAACACTTGAGAATTGCTAAACACACGGCTCATCGACTGATTGTGAGCACACGGCATACACTGATTGAAAATTGAACTCATGGCCCAATACTTGAATTTTGAAATGAACGCACAGCCCATCCTTGAATGTTGAACACACAGTCCATTGTTTAGGTGAACACTCGGCACACACTGATTTAGAGTTGGACACACAGCCCGAATTGGGGTGAACATGCAGCCCACTGATTTTCTGAAACTTGAACACGCAGCCCAAATAACAAATTTATTGAACACGCAGCCCAGATAGAAGTGAACACGCAGCCCACATAAATAGAGAACAGAAACCGCAGCCCTGACTCTGATTTTCTGAAATTTGAACACGCAGCCCAAATAACAAATTTACTGAACACACAGCCCAGTTAAATAGTGAACACGCAACCCACATAAATAGAGAACAGAAACCGCAGCCCTGACTCTGATTTTCTGAAATTTGAACACGCAGCCCAAATAACAAATTTACTGAACACGCAGCCCAGATAGAAGTGGACACGCAGCCCACTTAAATAGAGAACAGAAACCGCAGCCCTGACTCTAATTTTCTGAAATTTGAACACGCAGCCCAAATAACAAATTTACTGAACACACAGCCCAGTTAAATAGTGAACACGCAACCCACATAAATAGAGAACAGAAACCGCAGCCCTGACTCTGATTTTCTAAAATTTGAACACGCAGCCCAAATAACAAATTTACTGAACACACAGCCCAGATTTGAAGTGAACACGCAGCCCACTGATTTTCTGAAACTTGAACACGCAGCCCAAATAACAAATTTACTGAACACGCAGCCCAGATAGAAGTGAACACGCAGCCCACTGATTTTCTGAAATTTGAACACGCAGCCCAAATAACAAATTTACTGAACACGCAGCCCAGATTGAAGTGAACACGCAGCCCACTGATTTTCTGAAATTTGAACACGCAGCCCAAATAACAAATTTACTGAACACGCAGCCCAGGTTTGAAGTGAACACGCAGCCCACTGATTTAGAAATTTGATTTGATTTGCACACAGCTCATTCATTTCATTAGCACACAGCTCATTTATTTCATTAGCACACAGCTCATTTATTTCATCACTGACACATGTATTCATTCTGAATGCAAGTTGGCGATCGCACCGTGCGCGGATACGGCTCTACTGCCGCGAGAGACTGGTACGCTGAGCTTTCAGAGGCTGTTCGGGATCTGGTTGATCTAGCAGGATTCGGAGCATTCTGTGTGGGATTATCACGTTGCCCTGCCAACAGGACATTGTTAGCTGCCTTGGTGGAGAGATGGTGGGACACCACCAATTCTTTCCATTTTTCTGCCACCGGGGATATGACCATGACTCCGCTAGACTTTGCCGTACTCACCGGCCTGGACATCGGCGGTTGGCCCATTCCTTATGACGAGGATATGGGAGAGTGGGAGGCCGCATGGTTACACCTGTTGGGGGCCCGTCCACCTGTAGACAGAGCTTCCGGGAGAGTCCGGTACACTTGGTTCTCTTCCCATTTCCGGAGGCCGGAGATGGAGCCTGAGTCTCCTGGGGAGGTCGAGCAGTACGCCCGTGGCTTCCTTATGTTCCTCTTTGGCACCACTCTGTTTGCCGATAGGGGGAACACTGTTGGGTTGTATCTTCTGAGTGCCCTAGTGGACCTATCACAGGTCAGTCGGTATGACTGGGGTGGCGCTGGCCTGGCTACCCTCTATTGTTACATGAGTGCAGCCTCTCGTGGGCGGGGAGACTTACTCGGCGGCTATTGGCGAGCCTGGGAGGTACGTTCTGTCTTCTTGATTTACATTTCTGCTCCTCATTACTTGTTCATTGCACACACACGGCGCACTTTACATCCTGTATTCTGCCCTTGACACTTTGTATTCACATTCTGTACTGTTCTTCTCAGCTATGGGTGTACGTATACTTTCCCACATTAGCCCCGGAGATGGAGGTGGCAGGACTCATTATGACTTCGTTTTCACTGGTATTCGAGGGCGAGCACCGACCGAGACCTCGAGAGACTCTCTTCTACCTGCGACAGTATTTTGATACTGTGCAGGCGACAGAGGTATTTCAGAACCCTCAGTCCCTTTTATTTTCATCTTTGACCTGCCCTGTATGTTCCTGATTTCTGATGGATCTATGCACTGGTTATCTGCAGATTACTTGGTAGCCCTGGGCGGTCTTAGGTGATGGTCTCCGACATCAGTATCTCGGAGGATCGAGCAATTCCCAGTATAGGTTCCTACTCGAAGGACCTGTTGGTAGGGCATGGTTCCTGGGGGAACGCTTTCTGCGTCAGGTGTGGGGGTACGATTCTCAGGACCCTCCTGCTGTACCTCCAGCCACTATGCGGACTGCCGATAGACTCTCTGCCCAGGAGGTCATTAGCGACAGGCAGGGCACCGATGCTTTGTTACATCTCATGGAGGGGGGCTACGCCACCTATCGTCGCATATATCTGATGCCCCCCTTGACGGGAGTGCGTGCTCCGTCACGGAGGTCTACTGATGTACCATCGTCAAGCCGGGCTCATGCCACGGATATCCCCTCCTCTAGCAGAGCTGGTGCGTCTAGGGGGAGAGGTAGTTCGATTCCTCCGATCCCTCCATCTCTTTATCATCCTGGGTGGCCAGACATGCCGACCGAGTTGACGAGTTGGCGGTTCGGGACTCCTTACCAGGTCCCGCTAGAGCCTCCTCTTCCTGACCACGGATATGTCAGAGATCCTGATTCACCCCCGGTATGTTCTTCAGCTTTGATTCATCAGTTAGATATTTGGACGTTCATCCCTTTACTGATAGTTTTGCATTTGTATTTGCAGCCTCCAGTTGAGTACACGGATGAGCTACTTGGGATGCTAGCCACATTCGAGGGCATGATCCTACGGAGGGAGGCACAACTGGCCATTATGGGCGTGCAGGTATTGTTCATCTTTTCTGTATTTAGCCATATTTCTGATGACATACTGGTTTTGAACATTCTGCTGTATTGATAGGCTGTGTAGAGCACATCTGACACACACCCCTCTCGCATACTGTACTTGCATCTGCTTTTCATATTTAAACTGATGTATTGAACTCTTCATTTTCAGATGCCTCCTGTATATGCACCGTCGCAGGCCAGGCCACCCGGGCCTTCTCAGGGAAGTCGAGGTATTGGGCCTGTTCGAGGTACTGGGCCATCTGGGCCTTTTCGGGGAGCTGGGCCATCTAGGCCTTTTCGAGGAGCTCGAGGAGCAGGGTCGTCTCGCAGACGCAGGGCATCCATTATTGAGGAGGAGGTGGAGGAGGAGGTCGCAGACCGTGAGTCAGAGACATCTGCTGAGGAGGGAGGCTCTGGTCTTGGTTCCGGGAGTGGAGACCAGGCTGAGGGGGATCCGGAGGATGATAGCTCTGACCCAGATGGTGATGATGGTGCAGAGGTTATCCCGCAGAAGAGGATGAGAGGGCCTCCTCGTTCCCGCTCCCGAGGGCATTGATGCTGTTTCCTGCTTTATTTTACTTTTTGCTAGTAGTTTGTAGCACTTTGCAGATTATCAGGCAGTTTTATTTTTTGTAAAACTTGTACCTCTATTTTGTTGTAAAACATGATGGAATGAAACAGCTTTTGAAAATGTGCTTGTATTTGAAAGTCTTAGCATCACATCGCGTCGTTTTGCACAAAATGGAATTGAATGAAAATGTGTCTTGTGTATTTACCGGGTCAGGTAATGAGCCGACACAACAAAACAAACAACTCAACTCGTTAAGAAAAAACAAGATCTTAACAAGTTTACAACTCGATAAGCAAAAATACAACAATGTTAACGACTCGATTAACAAGACTTAACAAAATTGTGTAAACTAAAGAGTAACAACTCAAAACACCAAATGTGACAGCTCGACAAGACTTACAACTCGATAAACAAAACAACAACTCGATAAGCAAAACATCAACTCGATGGACAAAACAAAGCGTACATTCAGATGATCTGGGTGACGGAACGAATTCGAAACTGAGAGAAATGGAGGCCTTTGACATTCCCGATGCATCGAGATGCCTCAAATTTCCTTCCGGAGGGTAAACAGGACCAATGAGCATGGTGGGCCCCACTTTGCTTTTGGAGAACTATAGGTAGCCGGCCTGCTAGAATAGGTGGCCGACCGGCCACTTTTCTCTGCAGCCTCCAGAATTTTGACACTTGTCCCCTGAATAGTGTTTTCTCCTCTATAAAAGCTCCAACTCCGAGATTCATTCATTTTATCACTGCTTTACACAAAAATGGAGGCCTTTCTCGCAGAAAATCTCACATCTTGGATCTCTTCTCTGGATGGCTCAGAAAGGTTGAACTTCCGGGGTTTCGGCTTGAATGCACTATTCACGCTGGGCCGGACTCCACTGCACTTTCCTTTCCTCCATGCGGCGGCGAGATTTTGGAACCCGGTGACACACGTTTTCAGCTTTGGAGGGCAAGAGGTATGTCCTACTTTTGAAGATTTCCAAGTTTTGATGGAGTCTGAACATTCAGAAGAGATCTTGCCTCAGTCTCGTTTCGGCCACGCCCAAGCTTTAGGGCGGATGTGCGGTCTCAACGCGCATGATGCTCGATCCTTGATTTGTAACGGGAGGTTGGATATCCCGAGCCTGATTTACCGATTCTCCGATGCCGGTGACCGCGGTGACCATTATCGGCAAGGTTTTCGACAACATGCCCTCTGCTTGTGCATGCTATCTCATTTTCTGTTTGTCTCGGGCTCCGGGGGAGCCAACATCCGTTTGATTGAAGTTGCTCAAGGCTTGAGGGAAGGAAAGAGCTGTACCGCCATGACATTGGCTGAGACACTGCTGGGTTTGGATGCCTTCCACCGCCAAGAGACAACCAGGTTTGCGGGGAGCCCACTACTGTTGCAGGTAATGTTTCCCACCCAAGCTCACATATGTAGTTGCTCACATCGCTCGGCCCTCAGGCTCGGTTTTTCTCACAAAACCCTCATCTTACTTTTCTCTCATCGCACATCTCTCTATTCTTTATTCTCTCATTTTTCATCCCTCCCCAGATATGGTTGATGGATAAATTGTAAGTTGTGGACTCTTGCCCTACTTACTCAGCCCGCGGCTACTTCTTTCGACAACGCCTGGTTGACGCCCTTGATGAGGGATGGTGGGTTGAATGGATGTGCAACTTGTCAGCTGAACGCATTGCTTGGCGCTGTCCTTGGCTTAACCTTCCGGCGATGAGCTATAGCATGTTCCAGGATACTGGGATCCGGTTGATTGGCCTAACCCATTGTGTATTCTATTTCCCATTCCGCATTCTGCGCCAGTTCGACCATGATCAGACTTGCCCTCCGGAGGGGATAGAGTATCCGGTTGCCTTCCCGATCCGAGGTGCACACCTCGCCCGACATACTACGGCTTGGAGGACTAGAGAGCTCCTGCCCCCCGCCCCTATTTTCAGTTGCTCTTTGTCTGATGAGTGCTGGGATTGGCTCAATGAGGAGGCACAAATTGGGCCTAGGTCGGCATCGGAGGCTTCGACTAGCTCCGGGAGGGGGCGCAGGGACATCTGACCTGACTATGCCCCAGATTTATTGCTTTATTAGTACTTTCAAGTTTTCATTATGAGTGTAATAAAAAGCAACTTCAATTGTATGCAAGAGCAAGAGAACTCTGTTTTGAAATTAATGAAATTGAAGGTTGCGGTACTGAAAATTTCCGCTTTGGTCCAAAAATGGTCTTAGTTGTGAAAAGATTAATTTGAACAAAGTCAACTTTTATTAAAACTTTTCAAAACTATTTTCGATAAGGATCAGAACTGGACACGCCTGAGATCTGTCACTGAGATGCACAACCCCGGATCCTAGCAACTGGAAAGTTGCCCCTAGTCTGAATGGTACCACAGCACCTCCTGGCAACGGAAAGTTGCCCCTAGTCTGAATAGCACTGCACCAGAGATTACGATGAATGCTGACGGATAAGGATGACTGAGATGATCAAAATGAGCAAAGTTGATCGGGGAAAATGTTTATGGCTGAACTTCAGGATGAAGCTGCCTACGTATCCCAAAGATGGGAATCAAGCCTTACGTAGTTCAGACTTAGGTTCGCTCGGGTATTTTTACTCTCCTTTTGCGCTCTAACTTTTGCCAAGGCCGCCCTTTGCGGGTTTTCAACCTTGCGAGCTCAGTTTTTATATTTTCAAATTTTTTGTGCTCTGAGTTTTGCCTAGGTCGCCCTTTCGGGTTTTCGGCCTAGCGAGCCTCTCAAGGGTAGTATTTCTTCAACTTGTCCATGTTGATCGGTTGGGAAAACTCTAAGCCATCCAGATCCATCAGAACCACAGCTCCACCTGACCAGATAGACTTAATGATGTAGGGACCAGTCTAATTAGGTCTGAACTTGCCCCTAGGGTCGTGGATAGGAGCTCGGTTGTCCTTGAGTACCAAATCTCCTTCCTTCAAATTCCTGGACTTAACCTTCTTGTTAAAAGCCCGGGCAATTCTTCGTTGATAGCCTTGAATGTGGTATAGTGCTTTCAGTCTTCTTTCATCAAAGAGCATGAGTTCCTCAAATCTGTTCTGCTGCCAATCTGCCTTGGCTATCTGGCATTCAGCCAACACTCGTAATGACGGAACCTCAATCTCAATAGGTAGAACGGCCTCCATCCCATAAACCAATGAATACGGAGTCGCCCCAGTTGAAGTTCTGATTGAAGTTCGGTAGCCCCACAGAGCAAACGGCAGCTTATCTGGCCAGTCCCGGTAGGTTTCCACCATCTTCTGTAGTATGCGCTTGATATTCTTGTTGGCGGCCTCAACCGCTCCATTAGTCTGCGGCCGGTATGTAGACGACTTATGAAAAGCCACATTGTATTTCTCCAACAAGTCTATCACTTCCTTCTTGAAGTGGGAACCGTTATCTGAAATTATTTCGTTTGGGACTCCGTAGCGACAGATGATGTTGTTTCTGATAAATTTTGCAACATGCGAAGCCTTCGACACCGCGTAAGATTGGGCCTCAACCCACTTCGTGAAATAATCTATCGCTACCAAGATGAACTCATGCCCATTCGACCCCTTTGGCGTGACAGCTCCGATCACATCAATTCCCCAGACTGAAAATGGCCATGGCGAAGTCATGTTGTACAGCTTTGATGGCGGGATGTTCATGTGATTTGCATGGATCTGACATTTATGGCATCGCCGAACAAAACCAATACAATCCTCCTCCATGGTGGACCAGTAGTAACCTTGTCTGAGAATCTTCCGTGCTAGCATTACCCCATTCATATGTGCTCCACATTCCCCGCCATGGATGGCTTCCATTAAACTCTTTGACTCTTCGGCATCAACACACAGTTTATGCATTCCCAGATGACCTCTTCTATACAGCTTACCCCCACAGATGATGAACTGAACGGCCAATCTTCTTATTGCCCTTTTGTCCTTGGCGTTTACCCCTGGCGGGTATGTTTCCTTCTCCAAGAAATTCCAAATGTCGTAATACCAAGGGTGTTCGTCCTGAACTTCACCTATGGCTGCAATCGACTCATAGGCTGGTACAAATTTCTGGTCAATGATGACTGGACGCATCCGGACTCCACACGGGATGTCTATCATGGATGATAGAGTTGTTAAAGAATCTGCGAACCTGTTGTTCTCTCTTAGTAGATGAGTAAAACTTAGCTTCTCAAACCGAGGAATTAGCAAATCCAAGGTTTGGTGATACATCATAATCTTTTCCTCTTTTACTTTCCAGTCTCCTTTAGCTTGAGACACAACGAGGTTCGAGTCCCCAATGACGTCCAGCCGTCTTGCCCCTAGTTCCAGGGCTGCTTCCAGGCCAGCAATGCATGCCTCATATTCTGCTTCATTGTTCGAGACTTTGAATCGGAGTTTAAAGGCTAGAGGGATACGGGAATTATCGGGTGCTATCAACAACACTCCTATCCCATACCCATGTTGATTTGACGCTCCGTCAAAGTACATCGTCCAAGCTTCGTCATCGATATGCAAAATGGCTTCATCTGGGAACAAATACTCCACTGCTTCATCCCCCTCAACCGGATGGTCGGCAAGGAACTCTGCTACTGCTCTTCCTTTGACTGACTTGCGTGTGACATACTTCAAATCAAATTCGGAGAGCAAAAGCAACCAACGAGCTAGCCTACCCGTAAGCGTCGGTTTCTCGAAAAGATATTTGATGGGATCGAGACGTGAAACCAACATTACGGAGTGAGCTAACAAGTAGTGCCGCAGCTTCCTGGTAGCCCATACCAAAGCTAAGCAAGCCTTCTCCAACGGTGTGTACCGAGTCTCATACTCTAGCATCTTCTTGCTCAGATAGTAGAGGGCTCTCTCCACCGTGTCTTCAGACTCTTGTGCGAGCATACAGCCCATTGTGGTCTCAGTCACTGATAGGTACAAAATCAACGGTTTCCCTGGTTCTGGTGGTGACAACACGGGCGGGTTCTGTAAATATTCTTTAATCTGCTCAAACGCTGCTTGACATCGGCCGTCCCATTGAAATTTCTTGCCTTTCTTCAAGAGACCAAAAAGTGGTTCACAAGTCAAGGTTAATTTTGAGATAAACCGTCTTATGAATTGCACTTTACCCAGAAAGCCTCTCACCTCCTTTTCAGTCCTCGGTGGGGGCATTTCTAGGATGGCCTTGATTTTGGAAGGGTCGACTTCGATGCCCCTTTGTGTAATCAGAAACCCCAGCATTTTTCCCGCTGTAACACCAAATGTACATTTTTGAGGGTTCAGCCGCAACCGGAATTCCCTGATCCTTTGGAAAAACTTATGCAAGGCGGTGTAGTGGCCCTCTCTTTCTTTGGACTTGACAATCATGTCGTCCACATACACCTCAACCTCTTTGTGGATCATATCATGTAATATTGTGGTCACGGCCCGTTGATAAGTAGCTCCAGCGTTCTTCAACCCAAACGGCATTACCCTGTAGCAGTATGTCCCCCACGGGGTGGTGAATGCAGTCTTTTCCCTATCTTCTGGTGCCATTACTATCTGGTTGTATCCTGAGAAGCCATCCATAAATGAGAGCAATGCATGCCCTGCTGTGAAATCTACCAACTCATCGATGTGCAGTAAGGGGAAATCGTCCTTCGGACTAGCTCTGTTCAAATCCCTGAAGTCTACACACACCCGGATCCTGCCGTCCTTCTTCGGCACCGGAACAATGTTGGCCAACCAAGTTGGATACTCAGATACCAGCAGGAAGCCTGCGTCGATTTGCTTGGTGACCTCTTCCTTAATCTTGAGAGCCCAGTCCAGGCGGATTCTCCTGAGTTTCTGTTTGACAGGTCGAGCCTCGGGGTCAAGGGGGATCCGATGCTGTACAATCTCAGGATCGATTCCAGGCATGTCTTTGTAAGACCACGCGAAAACATCTTTGAAATCTTTTAATAAAGCGACTAGTCGCTCGCGTTCCTCCGAAGACAACGTGGACCCGATCTGGACCAGCCGCGGGTCCTCCTCAGTACCAATGTTCACGGTAATGATTTCATCCATTAATGGTTTAACAAATCTCTCTTGCTCTTGCTCAATTAGACGTTGTAAAACCGGAGGAACTTCGTCCTCTTCGTTTTCATCAAAGTTTTGAAAGTCTGAATTAATGCAATAAATTAGGGGCACAGAAAAGTACTCGGAAACCACAGATAGTTCATTCTCATTAGGCACAGCCAGATCATCCAATTCATCGGTTACAACAGACTCAAATGAAAAGGAAAAAGACGACCTAGACAAGACTGTGTGTAGACACCCCATTTTTGACCGGCCTTAAGACTCAGACGTCACCGATTGAGCGCTCGGTGATGTTGCATACTGTGCTCGTTCAGAAGTCTCAGAGTCGCGGCCGTGCGCCCTGCCTCCGGACTTCCGAACTCTCTTCTGTGCCTTGCCTCGGTTTGCGAACCAGACTCGGTTTACTCTGTTTTCTTTCCCGAGGGAAGGGAGTGGTCCTGTAGGCTATCTCTCGGTGGCCGTGGGCTACATTTCGTGGCCGTAGGCCATTTTGCCCATTTCGGAGCCCGGTTCCCGATTTTCGGAGTCGTCAGGCCTTGTGCCTCGGCTCGGGACCGCCCAACCATCTCTAATTTCTCTGGTTTTTGGCATGCATCTCATTTATTCCATACCAAGGGACACTGGGGTCTCAG
Source organism: Camellia granthamiana (assembly GCA_036172215.1). Lineage (NCBI taxonomy): Eukaryota > Viridiplantae > Streptophyta > Magnoliopsida > Ericales > Theaceae > Camellia > Camellia granthamiana. Next base: position 39,333,657 of record CM069913.1, read on the forward strand.
ATACCCACTTCGTGGCCGAACGCCACTTTCGGTGCTTACCGCCTATTTTCGGGACCCCGAACTGCGTGATTTGGGCCCCGAGCATTCATTTTGCACCGGTTTCTGTTCAATTTTGACAAGTGCCTCTGTTTTATCATACCGAGGGACACTGGGGCCTCTGATACCCACTTCGTGGCCGAACACCACTTTCGGTGCCTGCAGCCCATTTTTGGGACCCCGAACCGCGCGGTTTTGGTCCCCGAGCTTTCGTTTCACATTAGTTTTTGTTCAATTTTGGCAGGTACCTCTGTTTTAGCACCAGGAAGATCACTGGAGGGTGGGAGGCCAGCAATTGTTTCAGAAAACCAGTTTCGCTCCTCCGGCGCCCGTTTTTCTCACTTCCGGGCTAATGTTGAACACCCTAGGGATATTTTCTTCGAGCCGAGACTACATATTTGTGATGAGGGGACATGGGAGGACCCTAAAAAGTGGTGGTCGGCTAGTAATTGTTATTTTCATTTTTGAGCCTCTCTTTCAAGTTGAATGTTGTGCCTCCTGTTTCAGAGTTGCCAAATTCCAACCATGGGGTCTTGTTCTACACACCTGGGAGGACACCAAAATATGGTGGCCGGCCATTAATTGTTCAATTCATTTTTGGCCATGGCCGGCCGGCCATGGGGAGTGGCTGGCCGACCAGTGGGGTGGTCGGCCGGCCATCTTCAAGAAAAGCACCTGGCCGGCCTGCTTCCTGCTTTTGAGCACTTTACAGCTGTCCGGCTGTTTCTTCAAAATATCCTATCCTCCAGGGGATATTTTGGGAGGGAAAGCTTGGGTGCATTTCCCTCCCCTTTTACACCCCTTTCTTGCCCATTTAAGGGGCTGACCTCCTTCTTTGCTAGGGTTAGAAAAATTCTCCTCAAGAACACTTAGCCATTTGCCTCCATTTTCATCTCCAAAACCTTGAAAAACCTTCAAGTCTCTAGCCCATTTCTTCATCAACCCTAAGCCTCACCATCATCACTTCCATTCCAGCAGCAAAGGGAGTTTTTCCAGAGGCTAAGAAGCAACAAATCCAAGCCAAGAAGCATCCAAAGACTTGTCTTCAAGGGTAAGTCTCTATTTCCCTTTTTCTAACATATTTTTGCTCCATTTCTTTACCCTATTTGCTTGTGGTTTTGGGCTCTGACCCCTACTGGTTTTAGGCCTATTTTGAGCCCCTCTTCAACATTGAAGAAGGGCTCAACCATGTTTAGCCTCTCTATCATGCACTTGCTTTGTAATTTTCCATATTTACCGTAAAATTGCATGGTTTATTTGGTCTATTTGAAGTCTGATTTTGAGCATGTCATAAACTGTGATTAGGCTCATTTTGAGCCCCTCTACAACATTGTAGAAGGGCTCAACCTTGTTTGGTGCTTCCATGCATGACCTATCTTTATATCCCCTATTTGGTCCATATCTTGCATGATTTTTTAGGCCATTCTTGCTTCTGTTTTTGGCCATCATCAGGTCTGGAAATAATCTTAAAATGACCCATTCTTCATGTTTTGTTAAGGGTCTTTGGCTGTTTGGTGAATTCTTGGTGCACTTCTCTTTATAGCCCTCTTTTGGCTCATATTTTGCATGCCATGTTTGCCATATTTGTACACTGTTTTGAGGGCTTCCATAAGCTGTAAATGTTCATATTTTTGGACCCTCTTCACTGTTGTAGAACTGTGTTTTTCAGTTTGGGCATTGTATATAGCACTTGCTTCATAATCCTCCATTTTTTCCCCATTTTTGCATGCTGTTTTTGCCATACTTGTGTTTGTCGTTTGGCCATTCTTTGTACTGGAAAAATGGTAGTTTAGGGACTGCCTAGCATATGTCTTTACACTTCATGCCCATTTTCTGCATATTTGGCATAGCTGCAAGTCATTTCGGGCGCATAGCATAGTATTTCGGGCATTGGGTGTAATTTTGCTATAATTCGGGGGTTATTTTGCATCATTTCGGCTGCTGAAATTCGCATTTTCCGTGTGCCATATGCCATGTCTAATTTTGTGCATCATTTCATGCCTTTATGCCATGCCTCGGTTTGCGTGCCCGCAGGCACGCATTTCGAGGCACTCCATTTTCATCTATTGGCCTCCTATGTGAGTGTGGCTGAGGCTCACTCATGTTGGTATAAGCCCATATTGCACTGTTCATGCCATCACCTCGGTTTGCGTGCCCGTGTGCACGCATTCCGAGACGTCTCATTTTAGTCTCATCGCATTCCGTATGCCACTTTCTCGGTTTGCGTGCCCGTGGGCACGCATTTCGAGACATCTCATTTTAATCCCATTGTATATCATATTTCATGTCATTTCATGCCTTTATGCCATTGCCTCGGTTCGCGTGCCCGTGTGCACGCATTTCGAGGCACTTCATTTTTATCTCTCGGCATCCTGTGTGAATGTGGCTGAGGCTCTCTCATGTTAGTGTAAGCCCAATTTGCATTGCGTATGCTGTTTCATGCTTTAGGATCATCGCCTCGGTTTGCGTGCCCGTGTGCACGCATTTCGAGGCACTTCACTTTTCATTTATTGGCCTCCTGTGTGAGTGTGGCTGAGGCTCACTCATGTTGGTATAAGCCTATATTGCATCACATATCTCATTTTAGTCTCATTGCATTCCGTATGCCATCGCCTCGGTTTACGTGCCCGTGTGCACGCATTTCGAGGCATCTCATTTTCATCCGCATTGTGCATACTGGATTATATTTTAGTTGCATTCATGCACATCATGCATATTGCATTGTGTTCGGGATAGGAGTTAGCCCGGGCACGGGAAACGAGGTACGTTCCGTACCCCGAGTGACGGAACGGATCTCAATTCCCAAGTCACCGACACTCCGGATTATCCATGATGGAGTTAGGTTTTGTTGTAGCATTCACATGCATTCATCCTATATAAATTGTGCAATTCGGCTCCTCGGCCATCATGCATCGAGATGCGTGATTGGTGGCACGAGGATCGAGGCATGCATATATTTGTGAAATACATTGCTATGCCCCTCTTCTGCTCTCTGTTACAGCAAAACGAAGAATCAGCAACTTTCCGGAGTCTGGCACGCATTTCGAGAAATATTGCAAACAGAGGCCAATTGGGGCATCCTAGTGGATTTCCGCGCAAGGCAGCCCAACATGCATCATTTCATTATCCGAAGCGGGGTCAAGGCAGTCCCTGGCTTGCATGCCATTTTACAGCTTTCTTATTTATTTTGTTAATTAATTAGGAATTTGTATATTATTTGGACTGTATATTTCGGACTGTATTATTCTTTTATTCGGACTGTATTATTTATTCGGACCCTCTGCACGAGGGCATAATTGTAAGTGGGTGAGTGTGATGTATGTCTTCCAACCCCACGTCTTTCTTCCCTTTTATTTATCTGCTTATGATGGTTAGATATAGGACATATTTCAATTAGCATACAGTATGACAGCATGCTTGCATCATTCATCTGTTTTGCATGCACCGGGCTCGGCGCACCATACAAACTGCATTTGTATTTCAATTCCAAATTGAATACGTGTTAGTTGAAGCATTCCATATGCCATGTTTAGAATAGCCGAGCCTACTATAGTTTGCATTTCTGCATGGGTTGCATTAGGCATTTCAGTATGCTTAGGTCCATGCATGGATTTCTAATGAGCTTCTGTTTTGGCTTGGAGTACTCAGTGAGTTTTATGCTTTAGCATCCTTGCATGCGTGTGAGTGTTGCCATGATAGCATACTTACCATGAGGCTATTTGCTTATGTGATATAACTGCCTTGAATGCCTGTGGGTGGAGGTTGAGTTATTTGAATTGGGACAATGCATTGACTATTTGTTTTAAGCCCACTAGATAGTGGCAACATCACTATTTTCTAAGCCCACCTGAGGGTGGCAAATCCGCATTTTAGCCTACCTGCGGGTAGCACCATCACACCATTTTCAAACAAACAAACATGAAATGTTTTGTTCCAATTCAGACGGCCCAGTCTATACTTGTTTGCTGCGAGCATCACATAGTAACCTAGGCTAATAACCGGAATAAGAGCATACAATGTTTTCAAAAGCAGATATCATGGTTAGTAGAGGCCGGTCTTTGACCGGGCGAGCGGGGGTGCTCACGATGTGACCTTCCCCAATCGTACCCAAGTTCCCGAGCCAACTTTGGTGATGAAGGACACGTGGCCTTTTGGCACCGAGTCAGGGTTTCCTAAATTTCCCAAAAATAAAATATTTAGGTGGCGACTCTGTATCTGGCAAAGCAGTCCATGTTTGGCACTTCTTTCAAAAAAAATCTGTTTTCAAAACGATTTGCCGGATTTGGACTCTTTGGTTCAAGATTTAGAACCGTGGCACAAATCGAGTCCGAACTGTAGCGAGGTCCCTCGCGGACTTGTTACAGTTTCTGGCGACTCCACTGGGGATTTAGAGAACTTGACTCGAACTCACGATATCTGGTTTTGACTACACTTGTGTGTTTCTTTGCATTGTATTTGCATTGGTGCGCCTAGGACACCGTGTTTGCCATATGCCATTCCCGAACGATTTGCCGGAGGCTTTTCTTGTCAAGTCATGTCCGTAAGGCTGATCGGCTCTGGGCTCTGACAGCATGGGAACACAAACCCCGGTTTTACCGGGGCACCCTTTTTTGACCATTCGACCTAGTGCATATTCGGATCCATAGGGACCATTCCAAACTAGGACAGGTTGCTTACCCGTTTATAGGTTGTTTGAAGCCGCTGCGTGCGTAGTGAAACCCTAGTTCCTGACAAAATAGGACAGGGAAACCCTACCCCAACATAGGGGTGTTTTGGCTCTCACTTATCTGTTATGTGCTTGTTAGAGTGCGTCTCTACAGGGAATGCATGTATCAGTTTATGAGTCACATCAGGCCTGCGGGCATCAGTTTTTGAGATTAGGCATCAGGCCTGCGGACATCAGCCAGTCATTTGAGAATCAGTTGTCTGCGGATATCAGATTCGGTTTTGAGGAACAGTGATACAGGAACAGTGATCAGTGGTTGAGGACAGTGTATTTCCAGCTTATCAAACTGCGTGTTGTATGCCCGACTGTGTGTTGTGTGTATTTAATTTAAGCTGTTATGCTGTCCGTTTTTCTGGTTATTTATTTCCTTTTCGCTTTATTTATCTTTTTACTAGGGCAGGTTTGTAGCATAATTGCTTCCGAACCAGTAGATATACCCCAAGCACTTTGGACACGAGGTCGCCGACTTATTCGATCCGAGGATCTGATTGACGGACATCCAGTGTTCCACTCACTACCCCCAGTTGTTAGGAGAAGGCCGAGAAGGCGCAGTCCGTCTGAGCAGAGATCATCAGGGCAGAGGCCTACCCTAGCAGTGAGCAATCCGACTGAGGTTGCTATTTCCGCTATAGAGATACACTTACCGGTTATTCAGATGGAACAACAGACTACACCAACAATGGAGGCGATGATGCGCCAGATGAATGAGAGCATGAAACAAATGCAAGATGATGCTATCCGCCAGGCGGAATTTTCTAAACAGCAGGCCGCTGTCATGGCCCAGCAGTCTGAGCTGATCACCAGATTACAACAGCAGAATGCAGCATCTGCTTCACATCAGGTCCCTCCTCCACTAGGGGCGCATCAGATTCCCCCTCCACCAGCGGCTCCACTGCCTGAGCAGGCACCCACTGGCCAGAATACCCTGCTAAATCCTCAGAATGCCCCTCCGAATCCTCAGAATACCCAGAACACCCAGAATACCCCCCCAAATCCACAGAACGCTCCGCCAAACTTCCAAAACACTCAAGAGGACATGAGTCTTCCAACGGGGTTGGCTCCGCCCCCGCTTCTGCCTCAACTGTCCAAGACTCATACACCTGCCAACCATCCGGACTCTCCATTCGAGTTCGAGGTAGACCACACAGCTCTGAAATTGAGCAAACTGGAGAAGCTTTTTAAGAAGTCTCAGGGGGTGAAGGCCATCCCAGACATCGAAGATGGGTACACCGACGTGGCCGTAACATTGCCAGACAGATTTAAGATGCCACGAATTGACCGTTTCGACGGATCCGGAGACCCCATGGTCCATCTTCGGCTATTCTCAGACATCCTGCGGCCAATGGGCCTAACCCGACCACAAAAGCTTTCCCTGTTTGGCCGAACTTTGTCGGGTGTGGCAGCCATTTGGTACGCGAAGCTAGAAGATGACGTGAAGAGAAACTGGGATGAGATGGCTGAGGCCTTCGTTGCACAGTACTCATACAATACACAGATCGAGATTACAACTCGTGATCTCGAAACGACGAGGCAAGAGGCCAATGAGACTTTTTCAGACTTCGTAACCCAATGGAGGGCAAAGGCATCGATGATGACCTTGAGGCCTACAGACAAAGATCAAATTAGGATGATTGTGCGCAATCTCCAACCAAAACTCATGCAGAAGATGATCGTACTCCCCTTTCCCACCTTTTTAGACTTACACGAGATGGGGGTACAGATCGAGGATGCGATGAAGCAAGGTCTGATTGACCAGGACCGGGAGCAACCCCGGAGGACATTCAACCGCAATAACAACGCAGGCCCGAGTGGCGCTGCAAACACAAGGACTTCGGAGGTCAGTATGGTCACCACCAATCCCCCTCCCCAGCCAAGGCCCATGGCGGCCACCCCCTTTTCCAGTACATCCGGGAGCAGTACCCAAGCCCCGAGATTCCAGCCCAGAGGCCAAAGAACCTTTACTCCACTATACATGCCTTTATCCAAGGTTCTGGGGGTCTTGATTAGAAAGGGACATCTAAAACCCCTGGAGCCGAGGCCGCCACCAAATCCACTCCCCCCCTCTCACAACCCAGCCAAATACTGTGCCTACTACCAGCAGCATGGTCATGATACCGACCATTGTTTCAGGCTGCGTCACGAGGTTCAGGACCTCATCGACAAAAACATTATTTTACCTCAAGATAGACCTAACGTCACAACCAACCCACTCCCTACCCATAACCAAGATCCACCACCCAAAAGAGTCAACTTCATCCAAACTGGGGTCGTATCCTACGATCCCAGTATCTATATTACTCCCTCCCACCTACTCAAGCCGGAGGTGATCCTTCCTGACTGCACTGACTTGTGCGTGTTGGACACCTTCACAACCCAATCTGAGCCAAAGGTGGTGATCACCGAAAATGGAACGGGGCAGGCTTCCGAGGAGAGTAGAACTGTTGAGTCTGGGATCGAACAGTCTGGGAATCTAGCTGGAAGAGCTTATGATCCGAGTGAATATATCTTGTCAATGGGCCAGCCTAAGCTGAGTGTGGGGTTGCCAGAGAAGACTGAACTGTGCATGATCCGGGGGGACAGACCTGAACAAGGGGCAGATGATCTGACTACAATGGAACAGGACTTCGCCAACCTCCAATTTTTCAACGACCAAGAATCAGCGGATGCAACTATCAACTGGTTTGAATACGGGGAGTCAGCGGAAGTTACTGGGTGGTTAGATGATCAGCCAGACATCGTGGAATTTCAATCAAAGCAAGGCCCGGCAGGGGCAAAAGTACCATTTGTGGCCGGAAGGGCCGAGAGTCAGATCGAATTGCCGGAGAGCGCCGGTACAAAGAATTCCGCTCGGGATCAAGACATTTTGAAAACCGAACAATTAACGCTGGAGGAACAAGAAAAGAAGTGGGATTCTGAGAGGATCCGAAAAGCAAAGAACCATGAAGAGGTTGAAAGTGCTGCAAGCACGAGGGCAGGACATGCTGTGAGCATGTGGAATGAAAATGCTGAGAGTGCAAACATGCCCGAACCAGACAGGTGCCTGTTAGATGCTAATGGGATGTGGTGGGAAGATGACGACTTGTATCTCGCCCACACAGACGAAGATTGGGCGGGTGGCCAACCAGACAGCACCTGGTACCTCGATGAGGTGGACCACATGACCAGGAGTGGGCGGTACTTCAAGCCCCCGCACCTAGACCAACCAGAAGCATCTGGTAAAGACAAGGAAGCTGAGAAACAGAGAGAGAAACAGATTGAAGAAGAAGCTGTGCTGAGGCAATTAAAGAAGATACAAGCAGACATCTCCATCTGGGGACTGCTTATGGCTTCACGGGTACACAGACAGGCTGTCCTATCTGCCATGGACAAAGCCAAGCTCTCCATCGATACTACACCAGAGCAACTGGTCGGGCTGGTTTTTCCGGGAGGAGGTTCCCCGGCTTTAACCTTTTCAGACAAGGAACTGCCGCCTGAGGGCGTGAATCATAACAAACCTCTCTACATTTCCGTGGAATGTAGAGACAAGTGGATACCGGTGGTACTTGTTGATACCGGGTCTGCTATCAATGTCTGCCCAGCCAGAACAGCGTATGCAATCGGGTTGAAGCCCGCGGACTTCATCCCGACAACTCAGGTGATCAAAGCATATGACAATACCAGCAGAGAAGTGATGGGGACCGTCAAGATTCAGACAAAGGTGGGGCCTGGACAACACGAGATAGATTTCCATGTCTTGGAGGTTCCCGCAACTTTCAATCTGCTTTTGGGGCGACCGTGGTTGTATCAGGTGAAGGCCGTCTCGTCCACTCTGCATTAAATGGTGAAATACCCCTATGGAAAGGGAGTAGCCATTGTGTTTGGGAACTCATCAATCCATCCCCTTCCGGAGATATCTACGCCAGTCTTAGAGATTGAACACGGCATGGAGGACGTGTTTATATCGGGATTTACTTTGGCTGAGGCCCGGGTGGTGCAAAACATTATGGCTGTGAATGAAGGTGTGTACGTCAGTGCTCAATCCGTCTACCTCATGAACAAGCTACAACATATCCCCGGGATGGGATTGGGAAGAAGCGGCAGGAAAGGAGTCGCAGCGTTGGCCGAAGTGCCACATAACCCGCATACCTTTGGACTGGGTTATCTGCCCACCAAAGAGGACTGGGTGAGAAAAGGTAAGGAAATGGCCGGCAGAGCCAGAGCAAAACAGGCTGGGAAGCCTTTTGATTTAATGCATAGGCCCATTCAGGGTACCCTGAACGGACGCTTCGTCCGGGAGGGGGAGGACTTTCCATTTTGCGGCTTCCCAGAGCCGTGGCTGAACGCGGAGAAGAAGCGCGTACCAGGCTTCGAGATCTTTTTCGACCTGCAACTATCCGGGGATGACGTTGCCGCAGAGCAGACAGACCCATCGGCTGAGGTTGAGCAGCATAAAGCAGTGGATCCTGAGGGCATTGAATTTGAAATGGGGGCAGCACTGGCATGTCTCCTCTCTGATCCTCCGATTGGCCAAGAGTGCTTGGGGGATAACTTTGTGGTTTCCATGATTGGGAATGAAACGGCTGCGAGCCGACCAGCAGCTATCTTGGATGCATCAATCGCACCCTCCCTCACCTGGCAATACGAGGAGGGATTTTTGTCTAGCAGCACCGGGTCAGGTAGTGAGCCGGAATCTGATTCCACCGAGTCTTGTGAGTCGGAATCAGGTTCCAGCTCGACTGAGTCTGAGTCTGGTACTCCTGGGGATGTTAACCCGGATGCCACAGTCCTGTCTAGGTCGTCTTTTTCCTTTTCATTTGAGTCTGTTGTAACCAATGAATCGGACGATTTGGATGTGCCTAATGAGAATGAACTATCTGTGGTTTCCGAGTACTTTTCTGTACCCCTAATTTATTGCATTAATTCAGACTTTCAAAATTTTGATGAAAACGAAGAGGACGAAGTTCCTCCGGTTTTACAACGTTTAATTGAGCAAGAGCAAGAGAGATTTGTCAAACCCTTAATGGATGAAATCATTACCGTGAACATTGGTACTGAGGAGGACCCGCGGCTGGTCCAGATCGGGTCCACGTTGTCTTCGGAGGAACGCGAGCGACTAGTCGCTTTATTAAAAGATTTCAAAGATGTTTTCGCGTGGTCCTACGAAGACATGCCTGGAATCGATCCTGAGATTGTACAGCATCGGATCCCCCTTGACCCCAAGGCTCGACCTGTCAAGCAGAAGCTCAGAAGGATCCGCCCGGACTGGGCTCTCAAGATCAAAGAAGAGGTCACCAAGCAAATCGACGCAGGCTTCCTGCTGGTATCCGAATACCCGACTTGGTTGGCCAACATTGTGCCGGTGCCGAAGAAAGATGGCAGGATCCGGGTGTGTGTAGACTTCAGAGATCTGAACAGAGCTAGTCCGAAGGACGACTTTCCCTTGCCGCACATCGATGAGCTGGTAGATTTCACAGCAGGGCATGCTTTGCTCTCATTTATGGATGGCTTCTCAGGATACAATCAGATAGTGATGGCACCCGAAGACCGGGAAAAGACTGCATTCGCCACCCCGTGGGGGACATACTGCTACAGGGTAATGCCGTTTGGGTTGAAGAACGCTGGAGCTACTTATCAACGGGCCGCGACCACAATATTACATGATATGATCCACAAAGAGGTTGAGGTATATGTGGACGACATGATTGTCAAGTCTAAAGAAAGAGAGGGCCACTATACCGCCTTGCATAAGTTTTTCCAAAGGATCAAAGAATTCCGGTTGCGGCTGAACCCTCAAAAATGTACGTTTGGTGTTACAGCGGGAAAAATGCTGGGGTTCCTGATTACACAAAGGGGCATCGAGGTCGACCCTTCCAAAATCAAGGCCATCTCAGAAATGCCACCACCAAGGACTGAAAAGGAGGTGCGCGGCTTTCTGGGTAAAGTGCAATTCATAAGACGGTTTATCTCAAAATTAACCTTGACTTGTGAACCACTTTTTGGTCTCTTGAAGAAAGGAAAGAAGTTCCAATGGGACGGCCGATGTCAAGCTGCATTTGAACAGATTAAAGAGTATCTACAGAACCCGCCCGTGTTATCACCGCCAGAACCAGGGAAACCGTTGATTTTGTATCTGTCAGTGACTGAAACTACAATGGGCTGCATGCTCGCGCAAGAATCAGAAGACAAGGTGGAAAAGGCCATCTACTATCTGAGTAAAAAGATGCTAGAATATGAGACCCGGTATACACCGTTGGAAAAGGCTTGCTTAGCTCTGGTATGGGCTACCAGGAAGCTGCGGCACTACTTGTTAGCTCACTCCGTAATGTTGGTTTCATGTCTCGATCCCATCAAATATCTTTTCGAGAAACCAGCACTTACGGGTAGGCTAGCTCGTTGGTTGCTGTTGCTCTCCGAATTTGATCTCACATATGTCACCCGCAAGTCAGTCAAAGGAAGAGCGGTAACAGAGTTCCTTGCCGACCATCCGGTTGAGGGGGATGAAGCAGTTGAGTATCTATTCCCAGATGAAGCAATTCTGTGTATCGACGATGAAATTTGGACGATGTACTTTGACGGAGCGTCAAATCAACATGGGTATGGGATAGGAGTGTTGTTGATAGCACCCGACAATTCCCGTATCCCTCTAGCCTTCAAACTCCGGTTCAAAGTCTCGAACAACGAAGCAGAATATGAGGCGTGCATTGCTGGTTTAGAAGCAGCCCTAGAACTAGGGGCAAAACGGCTGGATGTCATTGGGGATTCGAACCTTGTTGTGTCTCAAGTTAAAGGAGACTGGAAAGTAAAAGAGGAAAATATGATGATGTATCACCAGACCTTGGACTTGCTGATTCCTCGGTTTGAAAAGTTAAGTTTTACTCATCTACTGAGAGAGAACAACAGGTTCGCAGATTCTTTAGCAACTCTATCATCTATGATAGACATCCCGACTGGAATCCGGATGCGTCCAGTCATCATTGATCAGAAATTTGCACCTGCCTATGAGTCGATTGCAGCCATAGATGAAGTTCAGGACGAACACCCTTGGTATCACGATATCTGGAATTTCTTGGAGAAAGAAGCGTACCCGCCAGGGGTAAATGCCAAAGACAAAAGGGCAATAAGAAGATTGGCCGTTCAGTTCATCATCTGCGGGGGTAAACTGTATAAAAGGGGTCATCTGGGAATGCATAAATTGTGCGTTAATGCAGAAGAGTCAAAGCGTCTGATGGAAGCCATCCACGGAGGAGAATGTGGAGCACACATGAATGGGGTCATGCTGGCAAGGAAGATCCTCAGACAGGGTTATTACTGGTCCACCATGGAGGAGGATTGTATTGGTTTTGTTCGGCGATGCCACAAATGTCAGATCCATGCAAACCGCATGAACATCCCGCCGTCGAAGCTGTACAACATGACTTCACCATGGCCTTTTTCAGTTTGAGGGATTGATGTAATCGGGGCTGTTATGCCAAAGGGATCGAATGGGCATGAGTTTATCCTCGTAGCGATAGATTACTTTACAAAATGGGTTGAGGCCCAGTCTTATGCGGTGTTGAAGGCTTCGCATGTTGCAAAATTCATCAGGAACAACATCATCTGTCGCTACGGGGTCCCAAATGAAATAGTTTTGGACAACGGTTCCCACTTCAAGAAGGAGGTAATTGACTTGTTGGAGAAATACAATGTGGCTTTTCATAAGTCATCTACCTACCGGCCGCAAACTAATGGAGCAGTTGAGGCTGCCAACAAGAATATCAAGCGCATACTACAAAAGATGGTGGAAACCTACCGGGACTGGCCAGATAAGCTGCCGTTTGCTCTATGGGGCTACCGGACTTCAATCAGAACTTCTACAGGGGCGACTCCGTATTCATTAGTCTATGGGATGGAGGCCGTTCTACCAATTGAGATTGAGGTTCCGTCGTTGAGAGTATTGGCTGAATGTCAAATAGCCGAGGCAGATTGGCAGCAGAACAGATTTGAGGAACTCATGCTCTTTGATGAAAGAAGACTGAAAGCACTGTACCACATTCAAGGTTATCAACGCAGAATCGCCCGGGCTTTTAACAAGAAGGTTAAGTCCAGGAATTTGAAAGAAGGAGATTTGGTGCTCAAGGACAACCGAGCTCCCATCCACGACCCAAGGGGCAAGTTCAGACCCAATTGGACTGGTCCCTACATCATCAAGTCAATCTGGTCAGGTGGGGCTGTGGTTCTGATGGATCTAGATGGCTTGGAGTTCTCACAACCGATCAACATGGACAAGTTGAAGAATACTACCCTTGAGAGGCTCGCTAGGCCGAAAACCCGAAAGGGCGACCTAGGCAAAACTCAGAGCACAAAAAATTTGAAAATATAAGAACTGAGCTCGCAAGGTTGAAAACCCGCAAAGGGCGGCCTTGGCAAAAGTTAGAGCGCAAAAGGAGAGTAAAAATACCCGAGCGAACCTGAGCCTGAACTACGTAAGGCTTGATTCCCATCTTCGGGATACGTAGGCAGCTTCATCCTGAAGTTCAGCCATAATCTTTTCCCCGATCAACTTCGTCCATTTGATCGTCTTAGTCATCTCTATTCATCAGCATTTATCGCAATCTCTGGTATAGTGCTATTCAAACTAGGGGCAACTTTCCGTTGCAATGGAGTGCTGCGGTACCATTTCAAACTAGGGGCAACTTTCCAGTTGCTAGGATCCGGGGTTGTGCAGCTCAGTGACAGATCTCAGGCGTGTCCAGTTCTGATCCATATCGAAAATAGTTTTGAAAAGTTTTAATAAAAGTTGACTTTGTTCAAAATTAATCTTTTCACAACTAAGACCATTTTTGGACCAAAGCGGAAAATTTTCAGTACCACAACCTTCAATTTCATTGATTTCAAAATAAAGTTCTCCTGCTCTTGCATACAATTGAAGTTGCTTTTTTATTACACTCATAAAGAAAACTTGAAAGTACTAATAAAGCAATAAATCTGGGGCATAGTCCAGTCAGGTGTCCCTGCGCCCCCTTCCAGAGCTAGTTGAAGCCTCTGATGCCAGCCTAGGCCCAACCTGTGCTTCCTCGTTGAGCCAATCCCAGCACTCGTCAGATAAAGTGCAGCTAAAAGTAAGGGCAGGGGCCAGAAGCTCTCTAACTCTCCATGCTGCGGTCTGCCGAGCCAGCTGTGCGCCTCGAACTGGGAATGTAGCCGGATACTCTATCCCCTCCGATGGGCAAGTTTGATCATGGCCAAACTGGCGCAGAATACGGAATGGGAAATAGAACACACAGTGAGTCAAACCAATCAGTCGAATTCCGACCTGCCGTGACATGCTATAGCTCATTACCGGGAGATTGAGCCAAGGACAACGCCACGCAATGCGATCTGCCGACAAGTTGCACATCCATTCAAACCACCATCCCTCATCCGGAGCATTGACTAGGCGTTGCCGAAAGAAGTAGCCGCGGGCTGAATAAGCAGGGCAAGAATCCACAACTTGCAATTTATCCATCAACCATACCTGGGGAGGGATGAAAAATGAGAGAATAAAGAATAGAGAGATGTGCGATGAGAGAAAAGTAAGATAAGGGTTTTGTGAGAAAAAAAACGAGCCCGAGGGCCGAGTGATGTGAGCAAATATACATGTGAGCTTGGGTGGGAAACATTACCTGTAGCAGTAGTAGACTCCCTGCAAACCTGGTTGTCTCCCGGCAGTGGAAAGCATCCAAGCCCATCAGTGTCTCGGCCAGAGTCATGGCGATGCAACTCTTTCCTTCTCTCAAACCTTGGGCGACTTCAATCAAACGGATGCTAGCTCCTCCGGAGCCCGAGACAAACAGAAAATGAGATAGTAGGCACAAGCAGAGGGCATGCTGCCGGAAACCTTGCCAATAGTGGTCGCTACGGTCACCAGCATCAGAGAATCGGTAAATCAGGCTCGGAATGTCCAACATTCCGTCACAAATCAGGGATCGAGCATCATGCGCATTGAGTCCGCACATCCGCCCTAAGGTCTGGGCATAGCCAAAATTGAGCTGGGGCAAGATCTCCTCGCCTCGCTCGGATTCCATCAAGGCTTCAAAATCTTCAAAAGTAGGACATACCTCTTGCCCTCCGAAGCTGAAGACGTGCGTCACCGGGTTCCAAAACCTTGCCGCGGCATAGAGGAAGGGAAGATGCAGTGGAGTCCGGCCCAGCGTGAACAGTGCATTCAAGCCAAAACCCCAGAAGTTCAACTTCTCCGAGCCATCTAAAGAAGAAATCCAAGATGTGAGATTTTCTGCGAGAAATGCCTCCATTTTTGTGAGGAAAGGTGATGAAATGAATAAGGTCCAAGGGTGGGGCTTTTATAAAGGGGCAAAACACTATTTAAAGGACACGTGTCAAATTTCTGGAGGTTACGGGGGAGGTGGCCGGCCGGCCATCTATTCTAGTAGGCTGGCCACCCTCTAGTCTCCAAATGCAAAATGTTTTCGGCCGCGCGTTGGTCCTGTTTTGCCCGCCGGAAGGAAGTTTGAGGCACTTTCATGCATCGGGAATGTCGAAGGCCTCCATTTCTTTCAGTTACGGGTGCGTTCCATCATCCGGATTGTCCGTCCGAAGTATGTTCTGTTGTATTTTGCTTATCGAGTTGTTGTTTTGTTTATCGAGTTGTAAGTTTTGTTGAGCTGTCGCATTTTGTGTTTTGAATTGTTACTTTTTGGTTACACAATTTTGTTAAGTCTTGTCTATTGAGTCGTTAACATTGTTGTATTTTGCTTATCGAGTTGTAAACTTGCTAAGATTCTGTTATTTCTTAGTGAGTCGAGTTGTTTTGATTTGTTGCGTCGGTTCATTACCTGACCCGGTAAATACACAAGGCACATTTCCATTCAAGTCCATTTTTGTGCAAAATGATGCGATGCGATGCTAAGAATTTCAAATACAAACATCTTTTCAAAAAGCTGTTTCATTCCATCATGTTTTACAACAAAATAAAGGTACAAGTTTTACAGGAAATAAAACTGCCTAATAATATGCAAAGTGCTACAAACTACTAGCCAAAAAGTAAAATAAAGCAGGACATAACATCAGTGTCCTCGGGAACGGGAATGAGGAGGCCCTCTCATCCTTTTCTGCGGGACAACCTCTGCACCATCATCACCATCCGGATTAGAGCTGTCATCCTCCGGATCTCCCTCAGCCTCACCCCCGCTTCCGGAACCAAGACCGGAGCCTCCCTCCCCAGGAGATGTCTCTGACTCACGGTCTGCGACCTCCTCCTCCTCATCCTCGATAATGGGTGCCCTGCGTCTGCGAGACGACCCCGCTCCTCGAGTTCCTCGGTAAGGCCTGGATGGCCCAGCTCCTCGAGGCCCAGTACCTCGAGCAGGTCTAGCACCTCGACCTCTCTGAGAAGGCCCTGGTGGCCCGCCTCGCGCCGGAGCATATACGGGAGGCATCTGAAAATGAAAAGTGCAATACATCAGTTCAAACATAAAAAACAGGTACAAGTACAGTATGTGAGTGTGGTGTGTGCCAGATGTGTTCTACACAGCCTATCAGTGCAATAGAATGTTAAAATCCAGCATGTCATCACAAATATGATAAATGCAAGAGAGATGAAGGGAACTTGGAAGCCCATGACGGACATCTGCGCCTCTCTACGCAGGACCATCCCCTCAAGTGAGGCCACCATCCCGAGCATCTGATCTATGTACTCCCGAGGTGGCTGCAGATACAAGCTCAAGTCATCAATAAATAAGCAACTGCCAAAATGTCTGTGTGATAAATGAAAAATGGTGGAACATACCGGCGGTGAGTCAGGATCACTGACATATCTGTGATCAGGCATCGGAGGCTCTATAGGGATCGGAATCGGAGAAGTAGTCCCATACTGCCAACTCATCAACTCGGTCGGCATATCTGGCCACCCAGGATGATCGAGAGTCGGAGGGATCGGAGGAATCGAACTACCTCTACCCCTAGACGCACCAGCCCTGCTAGAAGAAGGGATGTCTGCAGCACGAGCGCGATTCGAAGATGGTGCGCCAGTGGGCCTCAGTGGCGGAGCCCACACTCCCGTCAAGGGGGGCATCAGATATATACGGCGATAGGTGGCGTAGTCCCCCTCAATGAGATATAGCAAAGCATCGGTGCCCTGCATATCCCTAATGACCTCCTCAGTAGATAGCCTATCGGCAGTCCGCATAGTGGCTGGAGGCACAGCGGGAGGGTCTTGAGAATCATACCCCCACACCTGGTGCAGGAAGCGTTCCCCCAGGAACCACGCCCTACCAACTGGTCCCTCGAGCAGGTACCTATACTGGGAATTGCTCGACCCTCCGGGGTACTGATTTTGCAAATCATCGCCGAAGACTGCCCAGGGCTGCCAAGTAATCTGCAGATAACCAGTGTACAAATCAATCAGAAATCAAGAATATACAAAGCAGATCAAAGATGAAATGAAAGGAACTGAGAGTTCTGAAATACCTCTGTCGTCCGCACAGTATCAAAATACTGCCGCAGAGAAAAGAGAGTCTCTCGAGGCCTCGATAGGTGCTCGCCCTCAAACATCAATGAAAACGGAGTCATAAGAGGTCCTACCACCTCCATCTCCGGAGCTAATGTGGGAAAATACACATACACCCATAGCTGAGAAAAGCAGTGAGGAATGTGAATACAAGGTGCTAAAGGCAGAATATAGAATGCAAAGTGTGCCGTGTGTGCATTGAACAAGTAATGAGGAGCAAAAATGTAAATCAAGAGGACAGAATGTACCTCCCAGGCTCTCCAGTAGCCGCCGAGTAAGTCCCCCCGCGTGCGAGAGACTGAGCTCATGTAACAATAAAGGGTAGCCAGGCCAGTGCCGCCCCAATCATACTGAACGACCTGTGATAGGTCTACTAGGGCACTCAAGAGATATAGCCCCACAGTGTTTCCCCTATCAGCAAACAGGGTAGTGCCGAAGAGGAACATGAGGAAACCTCGGGTGTACTGCTCGACCTCCTCGGGAGACTCAGGCTTCATCTCTGGCCTCCGGAAATGGGAAGAGAACCAAGTATACCGAACCCTCCCGGAAGCTCTGTCTACAGGAGGGCGAGCCCCCAATAGATGCATCCAAGAAGCCTCCCACTCACCCATATCCTCGTCGTAGGGAATGGGCCTACCGCCTACGTCTAGGCCGGTGAGTACAGCAAAGTCTAGTGGGGTCATGGTCATATCCCCCGGTGGCAGAAAAATGGAAAGAATTGGTGGTGTCCCACCATCTCTCCGCCAAAGCAGCAAACAATGTCCTGCTAATATGACAGTGTGATAACCCCCTGCAGAATGCTCCGAATCCTGCTGAGTCAACCAAATCTCGGACAGCTTCCGGAAGCTCAGCATACCACTCCCTCGCGGCAGTGGAGCCATACCCTCGCACGGTGCGAGAACCAACCTGCGTTCAGAATGAATACATGTGTTCAGTACGCAAGAAAATACAAGCTGTGTGCAAACTGAAATGAACAAGCTATGTGCAAATGAAATGAATGAGCTATGTACAAATCAGTGGGCTGTGTGTTCACTTCAAATTTGGGCTGCGTGTTCAATTCCTAATCAGTGGGCTGTGTGTTCACTTCAAATCTGGGCTGCGTGTTCAGTAAATCCGTGTTTTGGGCTGCGTGTCCAATTCCTAATCAGTGGGCTGTGTGTTCACTTCAAATCTGGGCTGCGTGTTCAGTAAATCCGTGTTTTGGGCTGCGTGTTCAATTCCTAATCAGTGGGCTGTGTGTTCACTTCAAATCTGGGCTGCGTGTTCAGTAAATCCGTGTTTTGGGCTGCGTGTTCAATTCCTAATCAGTGGGCTGTGTGTTCACTTCAAATCTGGGCTGCGTGTTCAGTAAATCCGTGTTTTGGGCTGCGTGTTCAATTCCTAATCAGTGGGCTGTGTGTTCACTTCAAATCTGGGCTGCGTGTTCAGTAAATCCGTGTTTTGGGCTGCGTGTTCAATTCCTAATCAGTGGGCTGTGTGTTCACTTTCTATCTGGGCTGTGTGTTCAGTAAATCTGAGTTAGGGCCGTGTGTTCTATTCTCAATCAGTGTGGGCTGTGTGTTCACTTTCTATCTGGGCTGTGTGCTCAGTAAATCTGAGTTGGGGCTGCGTGTTCTATTCTTAATCAGTGTGGGCTGTGTGTTCACTTTCAACTTGGACTGTGTGTTCAGAAAACCGGGGTTAGGACTGTGTGTTCTACTCTTAGTCATGTGTGTGCTGTGTACTCGTTTTCAACTTTGGGCTGTGTGTTCGACAAATCAGTCTTTGAGCTGTGTATTCAATTCCTAACTAATGTGTGCCGTGTGTTCACGATCAATCAATGAGCCTAGTGTTCAAGAAATTCAAGTGTTTAAGTCACATGTTCAAGTTGAAAGCAAAAGTTCTATGTCATAAGCTAAAACTGTGTGTCTAAGCATGGAAAAGGAATGAAATGCACGGAAAATACAGAAGATGAAGTAAAATACCCCTTGTGCATCGTGAGAGAGGTGCTGCTCCGGCTCCCGCAGAAGAAGATCCCCGGGTACCCGATCATTGAACTCGGTGAAATGACGGAAAATGGCCCGTGGAAGTCTATGTGCCGGTGGGGCGTATCGATCGGGGATAAAAGGGCGAGCCCTCGGGGGCAATGTCATGATGTCAAAATCATCTCCGGCACCCGGAAAGCCTCCACCGTGAGGAAAATGACCCGCCATTTCGAGAAATCTGCAAAAAGAGCAAAAAGGAGCAAAAATGAGCCAAAATTGAAAAAGTCAACGAAAGTCAACTCTCGGGAAATGAAAAATTCAACAAAAGTCAACTCCCGGGAAAATCTTCCAAATATTGAGACAAAATTACCTCAAGTGGTGAAAATGAGAAGAGAAGCCCCAAAATCAAAATTTAGTCGGCTCAAAGTGCTTAAAACTAGAAGATTTCGCGAAAACAACTTGTGTGGAAGGCCGGAGGGCGCGTATAAAATGCAGATCTGAAGGAGAAAATGGTTTGGGGAGCAAGAGGAGGAAGTTTCACACTTGGGGGAGTGATTTCGGAGGCATTGGATGAACCTATATATAGAAATAACCGAAATGACCAAAATGCCCCTGCTTTTGGGCAGTGGCCGGCCGGCCACCTTTTCTGGCTGGCCGGCCATTTACTTTTTTGCCCCTGGCCGGTGGCTTCTCCAAGGGTAACCACCTGGCCGGTGGTGGTCCCCACACCCCCCTCTAGCTCTCTGCAAATTTTGAGGAAGATCGGAGTTCTCGGGACCCGAAAAAGTTCGAAAAAAAGTGCACTTTCTAGCGCGAAACTGCTCCGCCGGAACTTCGGCTGCAATTTCTGACATGTGTCTCATCATTACTCATCAAAATCAAGGTGTATCCTTTTTGAACATGTTGTAACCTCTCCGGGAGGTGAATCAGAGGCTGCGATCAAGTTGCCTTCGCCGAAATGCGCGTTTCCCAGCTCGTTGTTGCGCAACAAACGGGCACCCCGATTTGTGCTTGTTTTGCATTGTTATGCACCTAACTCGCATTCTCATGAACATTTTGCATTGTCATGCATTATTTCTTGGTGTACCATACTTCTGTGCTTAAACATACGTTGTCACGCATTATCTTTTCTTACATTGCGATGCATTCACTCGCCGACACTGTGTGTGTCAAACTTTTCGAATCATAGGAATCGCATTGAATATATGTTGTTAGCATATTGTTCTTGTTGAATTTCTCTCTTTTGCAAGCACGATATTGTATGTATGGTTCATTTGAGGCTGGTGCGACCAGACGAATTGCACAGGTATCGTATCTTCTCCGTGTGAGACGCGATGAGAATTGAATGATTCTCCGCATTCCTAGCTGCATGAAATGTAGTTGTTGCTTTGCATTCTTGCTTAAAACTGTTGCATCTATTTGTCAATACTTGCTTCATTACAGCTTGCTGCATTTACATGGTTACCTGGCTCTGCGCATGTCATTTTGCATTTTTGCCCCCTTGCCTGCGGGCACGCCTGCGGGCACATATCTGTTCATCTAGTATGATTGTCTAAGTCTTCGGCCTTGTCAAAAATGGGTCGTCTCTAGGCTTTGACATTCACTCTCGTCACTTGTGACTTCCGAGTTCTGTCAAAGAGGGGCAACTGTAGACACCCAATTTTTGACCGACCTTAAGACTCAGATGTCACCGATTGAGCGCTCGGTGATGTTGCATACTGTGCTCGTTCAGAAGTCTCAGAGTCGCGGCCGTGCGCCCTGCCTCCGGACTTCCGAACTCTCTTCTGTGCCTTGCCTCGATTTGCGAACCAGACTCGGTTTACTCTGTTTTCTTTCCTGAGGGAAGGGAGTGGTCCTGTAGGCTATCTCTCGGTGGCCGTGGGCTACATTTCGTGGCCGTAGGCCATTTTGCCCATTTCGGAGCCCGGTTCCCGATTTTCGGAGCCGTCAGGCCGTGTGCCTCGGCTCGGGACCGCCCAACCATCTCTAATTTCTCCGGTTTTTGGCATGCATCTCATTTAATCCATACCGAGGGACACTGGGGTCTCAGATACCCACTTCGTGGCCGAACGCCACTTTCGGTGCTTACCGCCTATTTTCGGGACCCCGAACTGCGTGATTTGGGCCCCGAGCATTCATTTTGCACCGGTTTCTGTTCAATTTTGAAAAGTGCCTCTGTTTTATCATACCGAGCGACACTGGGGCCTCTGATACCCACTTCGTGGCCGAACACCACTTTCGGTGCCTGCAGCCCATTTTTGGGACCCCGAACCGCGCGGTTTTGGTCCCCGAGCTTTCGTTTCACATTAGTTTTTGTTCAATTTTGGCAGGTACCTCTGTTTTAGCACCAGGAAGATCACTGGAGGGTGGGAGGCCAGCAATTGTTTCAGAAAACCAGTTTCGCTCCTCCGGCGCCCGTTTTTCTCACTTCCGGGCTAATGTTGAACACCCTAGGGATATTTTCTTCGAGCCGAGACTACATATTTGTGATGAGGGGACATGGGAGGACCCTAAAAAGTGGTGGTCGGCCAGTAATTGTTATTTTCATTTTTGAGCCTCTCTTTCAAGTTGAATGTTGTGCCTCCTGTTTCAGAGTTGCCAAATTCCAACCATGGGGTCTTGTTCTACATACCTGGGAGGACACCAAAATATGGTGGCCGGCCATTAATTGTTCAATTCATTTTTGGCCATGGCCGGCCGGCCATGGGGATTGGCTGGCCGACCAGTGGGGTGGCCGGCCGGCCATCTTCAAGAAAAGCACCTGGCCGGCCTGCTTCCTGCTTTTGAGCACTTTACAGCTGTCCGGCTGTTTCTTCAAAATATCCTATCCTCCAGGGGATATTTTGGGAGGGAAAACTTGGGTGCATTTCCCTCCCCTTTTACACCCCTTTCTTGCCCATTTAAGGGGCTGACCTCCTTCTTTGCTAGGGTTAGAAAAATTCTCCTCAAGAACACTTAGCCATTTGCCTCCATTTTCATCTCCAAAACCTTGAAAAACCTTCAAGTCTCTAGCCCATTTCTTCACCAACCCTAAGCCTCACCATCATCACTTCCATTCCAGCAGCAAAGGGAGTTTTTCCAGAGGCTAAGAAGCAACAAATCCAAGCCAAGAAGCATCCAAAGACTTGTCTTCAAGGGTAAGTCTCTATTTCCCTTTTTCTAACATATTTTTGCTCCATTTCTTTACCCTATTTTCTTGTGGTTTTGGGTCTGACCCCTACTGGTTTTAGGCCTATTTTGAGCCCCTCTTCAACATTGAAGAAGGGCTCAACCATGTTTGGCCTCTCTATCATGCACTTGCTTTGTAATTTTCCATATTTACCGTAAAATTGCATGGTTTATTTGGTCTATTTGAAGTCTGATTTTGAGCATGCCATAAACTGTGATTAGGCTCATTTTGATCCCCTCTACAACATTGTAGAAGGGCTCAACCTTGTTTGGTGCTTCCATGCATGACCTATCTTTATATCCCCTATTTGGTCCATATCTTGCATGATTTTTTAGGCCATTCTTGCTTCTGGTTTTGGCCATCATCAGGTCTGGAAATAGTCTTAAAATGACCCATTATTCATGTTTTGTTAAGGGTCTTTGGCTGTTTGGTGAATTCTTGGTGCACTTCTCTTTATAGCCCTCTTTTGGCTCATATTTTGCATGCCATGTTTGCCATATTTGTACACTGTTTTGAGGGCTTCCATAAGCTGTAAATGTTCATATTTTTGGACCCTCTTCACTGTTGTAGAACTGTGTTTTTCAGTTTGGGCATTGTATATAGCACTTGCTTCATAATCCTCCATTTTTTCCCCATTTTTGCATGCTGTTTTTGCCATACTTGTGTTTGTCGTTTGGCCATTCTTTGTACTGGAAAAATGGTAGTTTAGGGACTGCCTAGCATATGTCTTTACACTTCATGCCCATTTTCTGCATATTTGGCATAGCTGCAAGTCATTTCGGGCGCATAGCATAGTATTTCGGGCATTGGGTGTAATTTTGCTATAATTCGGGGGTTATTTTGCATCATTTCGGCTGCTGAAATTCGCATTTTCCGTGTGCCATATGCCATGTCTAATTTTGTGCATCATTTCATGCCTTTATGCCATGCCTCGGTTTGCGTGCCCGCAGGCACGCATTTCGAGGCACTCCATTTTCATCTATTGGCCTCCTATGTGAGTGTGGCTGAGGCTCACTCATGTTGGTATAAGCCCATATTGCACTGTTCATGCCATCAACTCGGTTTGCGTGCCCGTGTGCACGCATTCCGAGACGTCTCATTTTAGTCTCATCGCATTCCGTATGCCACTTTCTCGGTTTGCGTTCCCGTGGGTACGCATTTTGAGACATCTCATTTTAGTCCCATTGTATATCATATTTCATGTCATTTCATGCCTTTATGCCATTGCCTCGGTTCGCGTGCCCGTGTGCACGCATTTCGAGGCACTTCATTTTTATCTCTCGGCATCCTGTGTGAGTGTGGCTGAGGCTCTCTCATGTTAGTGTAAGCCCAATTTGCATTGCGTATGCTGTTTCATGCTTTAGGATCATCGCCTCGGTTTGCGTGCCCGTGTGCACGCATTTCGAGGCACTTCACTTTTCATTTATTGGCCTCCTGTGTGAGTGTGGCTGAGGCTCACTCATGTTGGTATAAGCCCATATTGCATCACATATCTCATTTTAGTCTCATTGCATTCCGTATGCCATCGCCTCGATTTGCGTGCCCGTGTGCACGCATTTCGAGGCATCTCATTTTCATCCGCATTGTGCATACTGGATTATATTTTAGTTGCATTCATGCACATCATGCATATTGCATTGTGTTCAGGATAGGAGTTAGCCCGGGCACGGGAAACGAGGTACGTTCCGTACCCCGAGTGATGGAACGGATCTCAATTCCCAAGTCACCGACACTCCGGATTATCCATGATGGAGTTAGGTTTTGTTGTAGCATTCACATGCATTCATCCTATATAAATTGTGCAATTCGGCTCCTCGGCCATCATGCATCGAGATGCGTGATTGGTGGCACGAGGATCGAGGCATGCATATATTTGTGAAATACATTGCTATGCCCCTCTTCTGCTCTCTGTTACAGCAAAACGAAGAATCAGCAACTTTCCGGAGTCTGGCACGCATTTCGAGAAATATTGCAAACAGAGGCCAATTGGGGCATCCTAGTGGATTTCCGCGCAAGGCAGCCCAACATGCATCATTTCATTATCCGAAGCGGGGTCAAGGCAGTCCCTGGCTTGCATGCCATTTTACAGCTTTCTTATTTATTTTGTTAATTAATTAGGAATTTGTATATTATTTGGACTGTATATTTCGGACTGTATTATTCTTTTATTCGGACTGTATTATTTATTCGGACCCTCTGCACGAGGGCATAATTGTAAGTGGGTGAGTGTGATGTATGTCTTCCAACCCCACGTCTTTCTTCCCTTTTATTTATCTGCTTATGATGGTTAGATATAGGACATATTTCAATTAGCATACAGTATGACAGCATGCTTGCATCATTCATCTGTTTTGCATGCACCGGGCTCGGCGCACCATACAAACTGCATTTGTATTTCAATTCCAAATTGAATACGTGTTAGTTGAAGCATTCCATATGCCATGTTTAGAATAGCCGAGCCTACTATAGTTTGCATTTCTGCATGGGTTGCATTAGGCATTTCAGTATGCTTAGGTCCATGCATGGATTTCTAATGAGCTTCTGTTTTGGCTTGGAGTACTCAGTGAGTTTTATGCTTTAGCATCCTTGCATGCGTGTGAGTGTTGCCATGATAGCATACTTACCATGAGGCTATTTGCTTATGTGATATAACTGCCTTGAATGCCTGTGGGTGGAGGTTGAGTTATTTGAATTGGGACAATGCATTGACTATTTGTTTTAAGTCCACTAGATAGTGGCAACATCACTATTTTCTAAGCCCACCTGAGGGTGGCAAATCCGCATTTTAGCCTACCTGCGGGTAGCACCATCACACCATTTTCAAACAAACAAACATGAAATGTTTTGTTCCAATTCAGACGGCCCAGTCTATACTTGTTTGCTGCGAGCATCACATAGTAACCTAGGCTAATAACCGGAATAAGAGCATACAATGTTTTCAAAAGCAGATATCATGGTTAGTAGAGGCCGGTCTTTGACCGGGCGAGCGGGGGTGCTCACGATGTGACCTTCCCCAATCGTACCCAAGTTCCCGAGCCAACTTTGGTGATGAAGGACACGTGGCCTTTTGGCACCGAGTCAGGGTTTCCTAAATTTCCCAAAAATAAAATATTTAGGTGGCGACTCTGTATCTGGCAAAGCAGTCCATGTTTGGCACTTCTTTAAAAAAAAATCTGTTTTCAAAACGATTTGCCGGATTTGGACTCTTTGGTTCAAGATTTAGAACCGTGGCACAAATCGAGTCCGAACTGTAGCGAGGTCCCTCGCGGACTTGTTACACTGTGGCATCCGGGTTAACATGCCCAGGAGTACTAGACTCAGACTCAGTCGAGCTGGAACCTGATTCCGACTCACAAGACTCGGTGGAATCAGATTCCGGCTCACTACCTGACCCGGTGCTGCTGGACAAAAATCCCTCCTTGTACTGCCAAGTGAGAGAGGGTGCGATAGATGCATCCAAGATAGCTGCTGGTTGGCTCGCAGCCGTTTCATCTCCAATCATGGAAACCTCGGAGTTATCCCCCAAGCACTTATGGTCGATC
Source organism: Camellia granthamiana (assembly GCA_036172215.1). Taxonomy (NCBI): domain Eukaryota; kingdom Viridiplantae; phylum Streptophyta; class Magnoliopsida; order Ericales; family Theaceae; genus Camellia; species Camellia granthamiana. The sequence continues at coordinate 39,359,557 of CM069913.1, forward strand.
GGAGGATCAGAGAGTAGACATGCCAGCGCTACCCCCATTTCAAATTCTGTGCCCTCAGGAACCACTGCCTTATTCTGCTCAACCTTAGCTGATGGGTCTGTCTGCTCTGTGGCAACATTATCCCCGGGTAGTTGCAGGTCGAAAAAGATCTCAAAACCGGGCACGCGCTTCTTCTCCGCGTTTATCCACGGCTCTGGGAAGCCGCAAAACGGAAAATCTTCCCCCTCCCGGACGAAGCGTCCGTTCAGGGTGCCCTGAATGGGCCTATGCATCAAGTCAAATGGCTTCCCAGCCTGCTTTGCTCTGGCCCTTCCGGCCATTTCTTTCCCTTTCCTCACCCAGTAAATCCTGATATAAACACGTCCTCCATGCCGTGCTCTATTTCTAGGACTGGTGTAGACACCTCCGGAGGGGGATGGATCGATGAATTCCCGAACACAATGGCTACTCCCTTTCCATAGGGGTATTTCACCATCTGATGCAGAGTGGACGAGACGGCCTTCACCTGATGCAACCACGGTCGTCCCAGAAGCAGGTTGAAAGTTGCGGGAACCTCTAAGACATGGAAATCTATCTCGTGTTGTCCAGGTCCAACCTTCGTCTGAATCTTGACGGTCCCCATCACTTCCCTGCTGGTATTATCGTATGCTTTGATCACCTGAGTTGTCGGGATGAAGTCCGCGGGCTTCAACCCGATTGCATACGCTGTTCTGGCTGGGCAAACATTGATAGCAGACCCGGTATCAACAAGTACCACCGGTATCCACTTGTCTCTACATTCCACGGAGATGTAGAGAGGTTTGTTATGATTCACGCCCTCAGGCGGCAGTTCCTTGTCTGAAAAGGTTAAAGCCGGGGAACCTCCTCCCGGAAAAACCAGCCCGACCAGTTGCTCTGGTGTAGTATCGATTGAGAGTTTGGCCTTGTCCATGGCAGATAGGACAGCTTGTCTGTGTACCCGTGAAGCCATAAGCAGTCCCCAGATGGAGATGTCTGCTTGTATCTTCTTTAATTGCCTCAGCACAGCTTCTTCTTCAATCTGTTTCTCTCTCTGTTTCTCAGCTTCTTTGTCTTTACCAGATGCTTCTGGTTGGTCTAGGTGCGGGGGCTTGAAGTACCGCCCACTCCTGGTCATGTGGTCCACCTCATCGAGGTACCAGGTGTTGTCTGGTTGATTTGCTCCCCAATCTTCGTCTGTGTGGGCAAGACATAAGTCGTCGTCTTCCCACCACATCCCGTTAGCATCCAGAAGACACCTGTCTGGTTCTGGCAGATGTGTACTCTCAGTACCTTCATCCCATATGCTCACAGCATTGTCTGTTCTCGTGCCCACAGCACTCTCAGCCACTTCATGGGCTTTTGCCTTTCTGATTCTCTCGGAATCCCAAAATTTCTCCTGTTCTGTCTGCGTTGCTGCAGTTTGTTGTTCCATTGTCTTTACATCCATAATGCTTAAGTCCCGAGTGGAATTCTTTGTACCGGCGCTCTCCGGCAATCCATTCTGATTCTCGGCCCTTCCGGCCACAGTTGATACCCTCGCCCCTGCCGGGCTCTGCTCTGGCTGAAACTCCACAATATCAGGCTGATCATCTAACCACCCGATGGCCTCCGCCAATTCCTCATATTCAAACCAGTTGATTGTTGCATCTCCTGATTCTTGGTCATTGAAAAACAGGAGGTTGGCGAAGTCCTCCTCCACTGTTGCTAGATCATCTGCCCCCTGTTCAAGTCTGTCCCCCTGAATCATGCACAGCTCAGCTTTTTCTGGCAACCCCACACTCAGCTCAGACCGGCCCACTGATAAAATGTATTCGCTTGGATCATAGGCTCCCCCAACATAATTCCCAGACTGCTTGACCCCAGATTCAACAACTCTGTTCTCCTCTGAAACCTGCCCTGTTCCATCTTCAGTGGTCACCACCTTTGACTCGGATTGGGTTGTGAAGGTGTCCATTATGCACAAGGAATCGGTGAAATCAGGAAGGATCACCTCCGGCTTGGGTAGGTGAGAGGGAGTAATATAGATACTAGGATCGTAGGATACGACCCCAGTTTGGATGAAGTTGACTCTTTTGGGTGGTGGATCTTGGTTATGGGTAGGGAGTGGGTTGGTTGTGACGTTAGGTCTATCTGGAGGCAGAATAATATTTTTGTCGATGAGGTCCTGAACCTCGTGACGCAGCCTGAAACAATGGTCGGTATCATGACCATGCTGCTGGTGGTAGGCACAGTATTTGGCTGGGTTGTGAGAGGGGGGGAGTGGATTTGGTGGTGGCCTCGGCTCCAGGGGTTTTAGATGTCCCTTTCTAATCAGGACCCCTAGAACCTTGGACAAAGGCATGTATAGTGGAGTAAAGGTTCTTTGGCCTCTGGGTTGGAATCTCGGGGCTTGGGTACTGCTCCCGGATGTACTGGAAAAGGGGGTGGCCGCCATGGGCCTTGGCTGGGGAGGGGGATTGGTGGTGACCATACTGACCTCCGAAGTCCTTGTGTTTGCAGCGCCACTCGGGCCTGCGTTGTTATTGCGGTTGAATGTCCTCCGGGGTTGCTCCCGGTCCTGGTCAATCAGACCTTGCTTCATCGCATCCTCGATCTGTACCCCCATCTCGTGTAAGTCTGAGAAGGTGGGAAAGGGGAGTACGATCATCTTCTGCATGAGTTTTGGTTGGAGATTGCGCACAATCATCCTAATTTGATCTTTGTCTGTAGGCCTCAAGGTCATCATCGATGCCTTTGCCCTCCATCGAGTTACGAAGTCTGAGAAAGTCTCCTTGGCCTCTTGCCTCGTCGTTTCGAGATCACGAGTTGTAATCTCGATCTGTGTATTGTACGAGTACTGTGCAACGAAGGCCTCAGCCATCTCATCCCAGTTTCTCTTTACCTCATCTTCTAATTTCGCATACCAAATGGCTGCCACACCCGACAAAGTTCGGCCAAACAGGGAAAGCTTTTGTGGTCGGGTTAGGCCCATTGGCCGCAGGATGTCTGAGAATAGCCGAAGATGGACCATGGGGTCTTCGGATCCGTCGAAACGATCAATCTGTGGCATCTTGAATCTGTCTGGCAATGTTACGGCCACGTCGGTGTACCCATCTTCGATGTCTAGTATGGCCTTCACCCCCTGAGACTTCTTAAAAAGCTTCTCCAGTTTGCTCAATTTCAGAGCTGTGTGGTCTACCTCGAACTCGAATAGAGAGTCCGGATGGTTGGCAGGTGTATGAGTCTTGGACAGTTGAGGCAGAAGCGGGGGCGGAGCTATCCCCGTTGGATGGCCTGTGTCCTCTTGAATATTCTGGACATTGGGTAGGGTGTTTTGGGTGTTCAGGGGGGTATTCTGGGGATTTGGCAGGGCATTTTGACCAGTGGATGCCTGCTCGGGTAATGGAGCTCCGGGTGGAGGAGGAGCTGGGTGTGAGGTTGATGTTCCGGTTTGCTGCTGGAGCCTGGTAATGAGCTCAGCCTGTTGGGCCATAACTGCAGCCTATTGCTTAGAAAATTCCGTTTGGCGGATGGCATCCTCTTGCATCTGTCTCATGCTCTCTTGCATTTGGCGCATCATCGCCTCCATCCCTGATGTATTCGGCGGATCCATCTGAATAACCGGTAAGTGTATCTCTATAGCGGAAATAGCAACCTCAGTCGGATTGTTCACTGCTAGGGTAGGCCTCTGCCCTGATGATCTCTGCTCAGACGGACTGCGCCTTCTCGGCCTTCTCCTAACAACTGGGGGTAATGAGTGGAACACTGGATGTCCGTCAATCAGATCCTCGGATCGAATAAGTCGGCGACCTCGTGTCCAAAGTGCTTGGGGTATATCTACTGGTTCGGAAGCAATTGTGCTACAAACCTGCCCTAGCAAAAAGATAAATAAAGCGAAAAGGAAATAAATAACCAGAAAAACGGACAGCATAACAGCTTAAATTAAATACACAACACACAGTCGGGCATACAACACACGGTTGATAAGCTGGGTATACACTGTCCTCAATCACTGATTACTGTCCCTATATCACTGTTCCCAAAACCGAATCTGATATCCGCAGACAACTGATTCTCAAATGACGGGCTGATGCCCGTAGGCCTGATGCCCAATCTCAAAAACTGATGCCCGCAGGCCTGATGCCCAAACCCATAAACTGATACATGCATTCCCTGTAGAGACGCACTCTAACAAGCACATAACAGATAAGTGAGAGCCAAAACATCCCTATGTTGGGGTAGGGTTTCCCTGTTCTATTTTGTCAGGAACTAGGGTTTCACTATGCACGCAGCGGTTTCAAACAACCTATAAACGGGTAAGCAACCTGTCCTAGTTTGGAATGGTCACTATGGATCCGAATATGCACTAGGTCGAATGGTCAAAAAGGGTGCCCCGGTAAAACCGGGGTTTGTGTTTCCATACTGGCAGAGCCTGTAACCGATCAGCCTTATGGACATGCCTTGACAAGACAAGCCTCCGGCAAACCGCTCAGGAATAGCAGATGGCAAACACGGTGTCCTAGGCGCACCAATGCAAATGCAATGCAAAGAAACACACAAGTGTAGTCAAAACCAGATATCACGAGTTCGAGTCAAGTTCTCTAAGTCCCCAGCAGAGTCGCCAGAAACTGTAGACGTCCCCGAACACATCCCGGGGAGAGGAGTGCGAATCCCCCCCGTTCTGGTTCGATATTGGGTCACTACAGTTCGAAGGACTCAAATGTCACGGTTCTAAATCTCGAACCAAAGAGTCCAAATCCGGCAAATCGTTTTGAAAATAGATTTTTTGAAAGAAGTGCCAAACATGGACTGCTTCGCCAGATACAGAGTCGCCACCTAAATATTTTTTAATGGGAAATTTAGGAAACCCTGACTCGGTGCCAAAGGCCACGTGTCCGTCATCACCAAAGTTGCCTCGGCTCGGGAACTTGGGTACGATTGGGGAAGGTCACTTCGTGAGCACCCCCGCTCGCCCGGTCGAAGACCGGCCTCTACTAACCATGATATCTTATTTTGAAAACATTGTATGTTCTTATTCCGGTTATTAGCCTAGGTTACTATGTGATGCGCACAGCATACAAGTATAGACCGGGTCGTCTGTATTGGAACAAAACATTTCATGTCTGTTTGTTTGAAAATGGTTTGATGGTGCTACCCGCAGGTGGGCTAAGACGTGGATTTGCCACCCTCAGGTGGGCTTAGAAAACAGTGATTTTGCCACTATCTAGTGGGCTTAAAACAAACAGTCAATGCATTGTTCCAATTCAAATAACTCAACCTCCACCCACAGGCATTCAAGGCAGTTATATCACATAAGCAAATAGCCTCATGGCAAGCATGCTATTCATGGCAGTCACTCACACGCATGCAAGGATGCTAAAGCATAAAACTCACCGAGTACTCCAAGCCAAAACAGAAGCTACATTAGAAATCATGCATGATCCTAAGTATACTGAAATGCCTAATGCAACACATGCAAAAATGCAATTATAGCAGGCTCGACTATTCTAAACATGGCATATGGAATGCTACAACTAAACACGTATTCAATTTGGAATTGAAATACAAATGCAGTTTGTATGATGCACCGAGCCCGGTGCGTGCAAAACAGATGAATGATGCAAACATGCTGTCATACTGTATGCTAATTGAAATATGCCCTATATCTAACCATTGTAAGCAGGTAAATAAAAGGGAGAAAGACGTGGGGTTGGAAGACATACATCACACACACCCACACTTATTACAGTTATGCCCTCGCGCGGAGGGTCCAAATAAATATACAGTCCGAATGAAAGAATAATGCAGTCCAAATGTTACAGTCCGAATAATATACAAATATCTAATTAATTAACGAATTAACTAAGAAAGCTGTAAACTGGCATGCAAGCCAGGGACTGCCTTGCTTCTGATAAACGATGTATGTTTGGGCTGCCTTGCGCGGAAATCCACTGGGATGCCCCAATTAGCCTCTGTTTGCAATGTTTCTCGAAATGCGTGCCAGACTCCGAAAAGTTACTGATTCTTCATTTTGCTGTAACAGAGAGCAGGAAAGGGGCATAGCAATGTATCTCACAAATATATGCATGCCTCGATCCTCGCGCCACCAATCACGCATATCGATGCATGATGGCCGAGGAGCCGAATTGCACAACTCAATATAGGATGAATGCATGTGAATGCTACAACAAAACCTAACTCCATCATGGATAATCCGGAGTGTCGGTGACTTGGGAATTGAGATTCGTTCCGTCACTCGGAGTACGGAACGTACCTCGTTCCCCGTGCTCGGGCTAACTCCTATCCCGAACACGATGCAATATGCATGATATGCATGAAATGCAGCTAACATATGACCTAGCATGCACAATGCTATGAAAATGAGATGCCTCGAAATACGTGCACGCGGGCACGCAAACCGAGAAAACGATCCTAAGGCATAAAATGGCATACGCAATGCAAATTGGACTTACACTAACACGAGTGGACCTCAGCCACACTCACATAAGAGGCCGTCGGATGAAAATGAAGCGCCTCAAAATGCGTGCACACGGGCACGCAAATCGAGGCAATGACATAAATGCAATGATGCTAAAATGAGATGTCTCGAAATGCGTGCACACGGGCACGCAAACCGAGAAAGTGGCATACACGATGTGATGATGCTAAAATGAGATGTCTCGAAATGCGTGCGATGTAATATGGGCTTACACCAACATGAGAGAGTCTCAGCCACTCTCACATAGGAGGCCAATGGATGAAAATGAAGTGCCTCGAAATGCGTGCACACGGGCACGCAAACCGAGGCAGTGGCATACTCGATGCAATATGGCTAAAATGGCATATAGAATGCAAAGTGGACTTACACTAACATGAGTGAGCCTCAGCAACACTCACATAAGAGGCCATCGGGTAAAAGTGAAGTGCCTCGAAATGCGTGCACCCGGGCACGCAAACCGAGGCAAAGGCATACAGGCATGAAATGACCTACGAAATGAAATGAGGGCTTACACCAACATGAGAGGGCCTCAGCCGCACTCACATAGGATGCCGGAAGATGAAAAATGAGATGTCTCGAAGTGCATGCCCGTGGGCACGCAAACCGAGAAATGGCTCGAAGGCATGGAATGATATGCAAAATGAGACATGGCATATGGAATATGGAACATGCAAATTTCAGCAGCCAAAATGATGCGAAATAGCCCCCAAATCATAGCAAAATTACACCCGATGCCCGAAATAAGTCCCGAAATGCAATGGAATGGCCTACAGCTATGTCAAACATGCACAATATGGACATGAAGTGTAAAGACAGATGCTAGGAAGTCCCTAAACTAGCATTTTTCCAGTACAAATCATGGCCAAACAACAATCATAGATGGGGCAAAAACAGCATGAAAAAATGGGGGAAAAAGAGGAAATAATGAAGTAAGTGGTACATGCAATGCTCAAACTGAAAAATACAGTTCTACAAAACTGAAGAGGGACCAAAAATATGAACATTTATAGCTTATGGTAACCCTCAAAACAGTATGTAGATATGCTCAACATAGCATGCAAAATATGAGCCAAAAGAGGGTTATAAAGAAAGGTATACCAAGAATTCACCAAACAGCCTAAGACCCTTAATGAAATATGCCAAGAAGATCAAAATATGACTCTTTCCAGACCTGATGATGGCCGAAAACAGAACCTAGATAGGCTTAACAAAGCATGCAAAAATGGGGGTCAAAGAGGGGTATAATGACAAGTATAACATGGAGACCCCCAAAAAAGTTGATCCCTTCTACAATGTTGTAGAGGGATCCAAAATAAGCCTACTCACAGTTCATGACATGCTCCAAAACAGATCACATGTCGGCCAAACAAATCATGCAAATTTACGGTAAATATGCGAGATTATGAAACAAGTGCATGATAGAGAGGCCAAACAAGGTTGAGCCCTTCTTAAATGTTGAATAGGGGCTCAAAATAGGCCCACTTACAGTTTATATCAGGCTCAGAAATAGATCACACATGAACTAAAAATAGCATGCAAAATATGGACCAAATAGGGGCTATAAAGAGAGGTCATGCATGGAAGCACCAAACAAGGTTGAGCCCTTCTACAATGTTGTAGAGGAGCTCAAAATAAGCTCAATCACAGTTTATGGCATGCTCCAAAAACAAATTTACATGAGCTAAAAATAGCATGCAAGTTTACGGTAAATATGATGGATATTGAAGCAAGTGGTATGTAGAAGCTCCAAACAAGGTTGAGCCCTTCTATAATTTTGTAGAGGGCCTCAAAATAAGCCTAAACTCAGTTAGGGTCGGAGCCCAAAACCTCAAGAAAATAGGGTAGAAAAATGAAGCAAGAATATGCTCAAAAAGGGTAAAAGAGTACTCACCCTTGAAGACAAGACTTTTGTTGCTTTTTGGCTTGAATTTGTTGCTTCTTTGCCTTTGAAAAACCTTCCTTTGCTGCTGGAATGGAAGTGGTGATGGTGAGGCTTGGTGTTGATGAACAAATGAAGCTAACACTTGAAGTTTTTGGAGGTTTTTGGATAGGGAAATGTAGGCAAATGCTTAGGAGCTCTTCTAGGAAGTTTTTGTAACCCTAATGAAGGAGTTGGCCAGCCACTTATAAAGGCCAAGAAGGGGGTGTAAAAGAGGAGGGAAATGCACCCAAGCTTTCCCTCCCAAAATATCCCCCGGATGCCCAGATATTTTGAAGAAACAGCCATACAGCTGTAATGAACACAGAGTGAGGATGCAGGCCAGCTAGCTGCTTTTGCTGGAGGTGGCCGGCCGGCCACCCCCCATGGCCGGCCGGCCAAGGACAAAAATGGGAAGTGAAAATTGCTGGCCGAGCACCAAAGGGTAGTGTCCTCCCATGTGTGTACAACAAGGCCCTGTGGTTGGAAATTGACAACTCTGAAGCAGGAGAGACAACAAGCCACCTCTAGGAGAGGTCCCAAAATGACAGGAAGAATTATTGGCCGAGCACCATTTTTTAGGGTCCTCCCATGTATGTACAACACAAATATGTGGTTTTGGCTCGAAGAAAATGGCCCTAGGGTGTTCAACATTAGCCCGGAAGTGAGAAAAACGGGCGGCGGGAGGCGCCGGAGGAGCATAACTGGTTGTTTGAGACAATTACTGTCCTCCCACCCTTCAGTGATCTTCCTTATGATAAAACAGAGGTACCTGCCAAAAATGAACAAAAATCGATGCAAAACGAATGCTCGGGGGCCAAAACACGCAGTTCGGGATCCCGAAAACCGGCCGTTAAGCACCGAAAGTGGTGTCTGGCCACGGAGTGGGTATCTAAGACCCCAGTGTCCCTCGTTAGGGAGTAAATGAGATGCATGCCAAAAAAACGGAGGAATCGGAGATGGTTGGGTGGTCCCGAACCGAAGCACACGGCCTGACGACTCCGAAAACCGGGGACTGGGTTCCGAAGTGGGCAAAATGGCCTACTGGCACGAAATGTAGCCCACGGCCACTGAGAGATAGTCTATGGGACCTCTCTCCCCCCTCAGGAAAGAAAATAGAGAAAACCGAGTCTGGTTCGCAAACCGAGGCAAGGCACAGAAGAGAGTTCGGAAGCCCGGAGGCAGGGCACACGGCCGCGACTCTGAGACTTCTGAACGAGCACAATATGCAACATCACCGAGCGCTCAATCGGTGACGTCTGAGTCTTAAAGTCGGTAAAAAATGGGGTGTCTACAATGACCCATAAAGGGACAACCATAAAGGCATTCTGATGACCCATAAAGGGACAACCATGAGGCATTCCGATGACTCGTGTGCACAGAGACGTTTCCGATGACCCATAAAGGGACGGCCGTAAAGGCATTCCGATAACCCATAAAGGGACCTGATGACCTGTAAAGGGACGCAAAATACCATATGATGCTATGGATGCCACGAGTACAGTTCAGAAACTTGGACGATCATTCATTTACACGAAACATAGCATTTTAGAACTAATCATGTTGTATCATCAGAAAATAATCAAAGTATAACATAACTTTACAGAGTTATTACTCACAAATAACAGATGGCTCCAAATAGATGAATAAAGTAGGTGATTCAGATATCTTGTGACGCATGACCTACATAGGTACAAAGCGAATACATATTGAATTACACACCCGGAAATATTTACTTTGTTCTTTCTTATCTTGGTGTGTCTCTACTTTAATCCTCATTATTGTGTCTTAATCTTGGCCTAAGAATGCTTAGAATGGAATGAGGATGCAAAAATGCACTTGAAAACACTTAACAAAACTTGCTGAAAACAGGGTCCTTGCTCAAGCAGACATGCAAAATGTGAGTGGTCACTCGAGCGCAAGATCTGTTGCTCGAGCGGTCTGTAAACTTTTGCAAAAGTGTTGGTTGCTTGATTTTCCGCTCGATGCTCGCTCGACGCTTGCTCGAGCCTGAGAGACATGCCCTCACTCGAGCGCAACTTTTGTCGCTTGAGCGGCTTGCAAAACAAAAGAACTTCTAGGAGCATGCATTTCACTCTTGAGCGGACTTCTGATCGCTCGAGCGGAAGTGCACGCACTCAGAGTGGTCGCTCGAGTGTGGATTCTTTCGCTCGAGCGTAGGAGCAGAATTCTGGAATTTCTAGATTTGCTCATAAGTTCAAAACTCAATTTCAAAACTCAATTTCAAACCTTTAAAACACATCATTTTGGACCAAAACTTAGTAAAACATTGAGAAACTCATAGTACATGATGAATTACAAACTGTCTCGCAAAATTAAGCCCAAAAGCTATGCCAATTGTAGTAAACAAAACTTGAAACTTAGATAACATAACTTGTATGTAATGTCATGAATTCCAACATTGCAAAACTTGATCAAATGATTCATTAAGCTCAAAAACAAGTTGAATTCTTTGAACAAAACTAAGATATGAACATGCATGTGAGAATTCTTGTAAAAATAACTTCAAAACTTCATGATATACACATGCATGTATGATTTAAGCTATGATTCTTTAATCTTAGCTCATTCTCATGTTAGTCCACCTCCTTTACTTGAGTTCTTGAAAAAACTAACTCAATTGCACAACTAAGGGTTGGACTTCTTACCTTAAATGCTCAACTATGGTTATTTGGTTGAAATTCTTAGTCAAATCTCCAAATTCTCAATCAGCTCCTATGTTGAAGCCACTCTCCTCTTAGTCTTTCTTTCTCTACACGTTTGAACTCAATCAAAAGGAAATGAGAGTGCAAAAAGTATATATGAGGTGTTGAGGTGGCCTTATATAGGCTTGGTTAATGTCCTAGTTACTTTGTTGATCAACTAATCAATTGGGCATTAATTTATTTTAATTTAATCGTTTCGAATTGAATTTTAATTAAACCTACCATAAAATTCTAAAAATTCTAATTAACACAAAAACCAAGTCAATTTTTGAATTGGATGCCGATAAGGCCTTCAATTCGCAAATTGAAACGAAAACATGAATAGATCTTTTTACGTTAAACAGATATAAACACAAATAAGGCAACATATGATGCAAAATTTCACTTTAATTACTTATTAAGCATAATTAGACATGGATTAACGTTAATTATGGGTTGGGGTTGTTACAGTTCCCTTGGGGTAGACCATAGATGCCACGGCTTGGGTGTATAACTCTGGGTGTAGGCATCTTTGGTAGTTCTTGAATAATTGACCAATGGAGGGTTTTCGAATTAACTATGGCCATGGCTTAGTGGTTGGTAAGAAAATCTCTTTGGTGAGATTTAAGTGTCACCTAAACTATTAAAATTGTCGAAATTATTATAATGGTTGTTACATTTATCATGCTACTAATTTTTATTTATTATTTTAATTGTCATGATTTGATTATTTTCTCTTAAAAAGAATGGTAGGTTGGTTATGTTTTATTACTGTTTTGCAAAACTCATGGCATATATTTTGTTGCTTTAGCGTTTTATGCCAGATTATAACGAGGAAGGGATTGAAGCCGAAATTGGGGCCGCTGCTAATATAGAACCGTGGCTATCTTGAAATGAATAATATAGCAAAATAAAATTTTATTATCTTTTGTATTAGTAATTACGAATGTTATAAAGTTGTTGTAATATTATATGCGGACTCGTAATTTTGTTTTGTTGTTAAACTTTGACTATGTAAGTGTGTGTGTCAATTTCCGACCATGCTGCTAACTTAGTATTCAACTGGAGAACACTGGCAGAATAGGTTAAGCCCGAACAACCTGCAACAGAAAGAAGAGATTTCGACGGTGGCTCGTCCACCCGGGGGCACTTCGACGATCAAGTCAGTAAAATATCTCTCAAAGATAATCAATAGTGCTTAACTCACTAGACAGAGCATAAAAGACATACACCTCCCTTTTATAGCCAACACAATTCTAGTCCCAATAAAAGCCCAGCTTCAATGGACTCAGGATTACGGCTAATCTTGGACTCCCAGTAAGATTAGGATAAACTCTCTAAGAGTCTCATCTTTACCCAAACTGAAGTCCCCTCTCATTCTAGGACTCTTGTCCCTTATCCGCTTATCCTGGATTCCGATATCCTTGCAGATAACCTTGGCCTAGCCGAGATCATCTCGGCGTCATGACCAGGACACGTGGCATCTCGGCTGGCACTTCGGTGACATCTCGGCCACGTGTTGTCATTCAAAAATTATGTCCTCACAACTGCTCCCTAGGTTCTATTACCTCGGCATCCTGAGGTGATGGAACCTATATCATTCATTCCTTTAATCATGACTCCGGTTAACTTCAACTTGTAAACTTTTCTCAAGTTTCAACAAGTGTTAAACATGATCTCGGTTTAACTGCAACTTGTAAACTTTTCTCAAGTTTTAACAAGTGTTAAACATCATCTCGGTTTAACTTCAACTTGTAAACTTTTCTCAAGTTTCAACAAGTGTTAAGCATAATCTCGGTTTAACTGCAACTTGCAAACTTTTCTCAAGTTTCAACAAGTGTTAAACATCATCTCGGTTCAACTTCAACTTGTAAACTTTTCTCAAGTTTCAACAAGTGTTAAACATCATCTCGGTTTAACTTCAACTTGTAAACTTTTCTCAAGTTTCAACAAGTGTTAAACATAACATCGGCTTGTGAAATTCCAACTCCCAAGCATCATTCTTCAACCCTTTGTTCTATCGCACGTTGTAGGTGGATTTTAAAGCATTTTCATGTTTTTTTTACATAGGCTTCAGCTTCCTTTTGCATGTAAGGCCAAAAGAATCCCTACGATATTGTTCTATGGGCAGGGGATCTGCCCCCTGCATGGCTTCCACATATTTCTTTGTGGAAAAAATTCTTTAACTTAGGCCAAGCTCTTCTCTTCTCAGACTTAATCATCTAAGCCGAGATTTTGTCTTTTGGGATCTGGAATTCGAGATCTGGAATCTGGGATCTGCTCACTTGGGCTAAGCTCTTGTCTTCTCGTGTCCAGTGTTATCTCGGCTTTGCTTCGGCGAACCATTTCTCTTCTCTTGTTTGGACGCCTTTGTCCCCGGCGTGTCTTCCTCGGCTCTGGCATACTTTTCTATCCTGGCCATCAGCTTCTCCATGCTTTTCAGCAATGTCTTTGTCAGTGATTTTAGAAGCAGGTAGTCATCCTTCAAGCCGTTTTTAAACAGCACGACCGCCACCTCTTGGTTGCATCCTGGTATTCGGTTGAATACCTCATAATACCTTTTGGCATAGGCCCTAAGGCTTTCATCCTCATCGATCTTCAGGGCCATTGGGGCGTCCACCCTCAATGGCTGTAGTTTGTTTGTCACGAACCTGGCCACAAACATCTCGGCCAGGCCTTCCCAGGTTTTCACAGTTCCTTTCGGCAACTTGTGAAACCAGTCCGATGCAATTTTCCCGAATGATGAGGGGAACACTTTGCAGAGCAACGGCTCGTTCCCAGAGTATAACGCCATGGCGTTCAGGTATAATCCGACGTGAAAGTTGGGGTTCGACTTCCCATCGTATATCTGGAACCTTGGCATATTGAATCTCTTCAGGACCTTAACTTTGTCTAATTCTTCCGAGAACGGCATTCTCGGCTTGACTGGGGAGGTTACCTCGGCATCTTGTTGCTTCCTCTGTAGGTGATCTCCCAGATCCTCTTTGGTTCATTTAGGAGCTCGGCTATCTCCGGATTTCAGCCTCTTTGGTGCACTACTTCTAGTGTCATTGTGAGTCCTTTTCAACCTCCCTCCACTAGTCGTGTCGAAACAGAGTTCCTTCCCCTGAACATCCCGATGTTCTTTGGTGCATGTTTCTTTTGTTCGACGTGTCTTCTGGGATTCTCCATGCCTGACCTCCCGTGAAGGCCGGTGAGAAAGTCCCTTGGTCCCGCCATGCTGAGGGACTGCAGGAACCGTTTTCTGCCCCCCTTTCTGGGCACTTTTCCTGGTCGCTGAAATCGGTGTATCTTGTAGCGGGAACGGTGGCTGCATGACGTTGTTCTGCATTATGAAATTGACGACCGTTTGCAAGTCCGCCAATTTGTCCACCATTCCCTTTATCTTGTCGTCCCTCCGCAGGCATCTATCTTTCCATACCTAGAGGTCGTCCTCGTTATAATACCTGCTCTGGTCCGATTTCTTCGGTACGCTGCCCTCCTAGCCGACGTTCTTTCCTCCGTGATTCTTATCACGAGTCTCTTCGTTATAGTTGTCTTCTTCGACGTCAAGGTCAATGTGTTTCTCGCTCCTAGTAGGGGTGTCGTCCCCAACCTTCTCTTTCTGTCCATCGTTGGCCATCTATTCTCCTTTCTTTCCTACAGACGGCGCCAAATTGTGTGTGTCAATTTCTGACCACACTGCCAACTTAGTACTCAACTGGAGAACACCGGCAGAATAGGTTAAGCTCGAACAACCTGCAACAGAAAGAAGAGATTCCGACGGTAGCTCGTCCACCCAAGGGCACTCCGATGGTCAAGTCAGTAAAATATCTCTCAAAGATAACCAATAGTACTTAACTCACTAGACAGAGCATAAAAGACATACCTTAGACCCATGGGGGTGCCTCCTTTTTTATAGCCAACACAATTCTAGTCCCAATAGAAGCCTAGCTTCAATGGACTTAGGATTACGGCTAATCTTGGACTCCCAGTAGGATTAGGATAAACTCTCTAAGAGTCTTATCTTTACCCAAACTGAAGTCCCCTCTCATTCTAGGACTCTTGTCCCTTATCCGTTTATCCCGGATTCTGGTATCCTCGTAGATAACCTTGGCCTAGCCGAGATCATCTCGGCATCATGACCAGGACACGTGGCACATCGGCTGGCACTTCGGTGATACCTTGGCCCCGTGTTGTCATTCAAAAATTATGTCCCCACAATAAGAATTTAAATTTTTCTAATTAGTTGTTAAAATTTTATTTAGCAAGTTATTTGTTATTTAAATTTTATGATGTTCTAAAAAAATATTTGAGGCGTTACAATCCCAACAATATTAATTTTTATTTGGCAAAATTTCGATTGAATCCTATTGAATGGACTTAAGTTCTTACAAATTTTATATACCTTTTAAATGTACTAAAAAATTCTAAAATTCTTATTTTGCCCTTATTACTTATTTTGTGAAAGCCAAAAAGGCATCTTTCTCCCCACCATTGGCCACCGCACCTCTACTTGGCACAACTACTGCTATCATTTTAAGATCATGAAAATGGATATGCAGACAGGTTACTTCACATACTCGTCAAGGACTATTGCTTCTTAGCACTCACAGCATATCTACAGGGAATCTCACTGCACTTACGTCAGAGCCTAAGTTTAGGCCCCTGCGTGTTTCAAGTGCTAAGGAGTATGTTTAACTACTGTTATCGTTCTGTACATATGTTAGAGTATATTTTATTGTGTTGTGCTATTTTAGCACTGCTACAGGTAAAACTTGTACTACTGAAGTTGCTCTTAATCATTTTTGTGTTGAAAATTTAATTTCCAAAATTGATTTTGTAATTTTTATTTTTAGCGTAGTTAAGCCTTGAACATTATTCATAGTGAAAAATCATCAGAGAAGTCATCCAGTTCAAGATTTGATCAGAAAGACAAACCTATTAGCAAAATGTAGTAGATTTAATTTCATTTTTGGACTTTGTTTTATTGAACCACCTTGATTTCTGATTGAACCAATCAAAACAATTTTGTTGTTCGTTGTTTCATCCTTGGATCAAATACAGCTAAAAAAATGGATTCCAAATATAGAATTAATTCAATGGGCTTTAGGGCTACAATCATGTGCCTCACAGTAGATTGGTAGGTTCAAAAACATCTGGGCTAGGCCTACCACAATATTGTAGTATATTGTTGATGGCCCAACCAAAGATGTCTTTTTGGTCCAAATCAATATTTTCTTCACACAGTTTTGGGTGGTTTGGTAGTGGGCTCCTAGCCAACTCTACATTTTTCTTTCTCTTATTCTATTTGTTCAAACAGAAATGATTGGGACCTCTTTTTTTGGGGGTTTCATGACCTCTAATTTAATCTTGGTCCTTGATGTGCGTGTGTGATCCACTCATGTATGCATGAGCCCCACATTATGAGTGGTCGGGATGAAAGTGGGGAGTTGTGGGGGTCATGTATGTGTGAGAGTCTCTATCACAGTTGTTGTTCAAAAATCAATTACACAACCGAACACAACACTGCACTTGTCACTTGCGCTGTGTTTGATTCTACGATTAGTTTTTATATTTTTGATTAAATATAATAATTTCACATGAGTGTAGGACTCACATTATGTTAGAAAATTATGTCTGATTCTGTGATTAATTTTATATTTTGAATCAAGCACAACACCTTTACATGAGTGTGGGACCTTCATCTTGTTTGCTTTTACTGGCTTGTACCTCTAACTTTGGTGGCATGTGTTCTAGCATAGTTCCAAAGTCATTAATCTTTTCGTCATTATAATATAAAAGAGTTTTAAGAATTAAATTTTTTTATTCTCAAAAGTGATTTTTTGTTACAAAAAATATTGAGAGACCAATTCATGTGGTCACACGAGTCATCACTAAAAAATCATTTTGAAAAGTTAAAAAATGACTTTTAGTGACAATTTTAAAAATATTGTTGATAAATATACTTTTAAGAATAAAACAATTTTGTGCTTTTTGAAGGAAAAAAAAAATTCTAAAAAAGATAATAATTCATCACTAAATATTCAATTTTATCGTTAAAAATATAATAATGCACATTTAGCAACTAAAATATTTCATTTCTAAAAAGTGATTTCTTTTCTAAATTTATCTCTAAAATTTTAATTTATTATAGTGTGTATTCATATATTAATGGTAAAGTGTTTCTCTTGTACTTTTTTGATTTTTGATTTTTTTTTTTTTTGATAAACATTTTGTTACAGAAAAAACAAAAAAACAAATTGAAGGGAGTTAAGACTGTTTGGTGGTGACCATGGTATCCAAAGGTTCGTGAATGTAGAGCTAAGTGTAACCTTGTGATGCCACCCTTGTTAACAGATTATACCCACACAAAAAAAAAAAAAAATATATATATATATTAAAAAATTAATAATAGTTCTTGTGAATCAAGAAACCCCTAAAATGGGAAATCTAAAGCAAAAAGAAAACTTATTATAAAGCAAACATTATTCAATATAGCAATTCTACAAATACATAATCAATTGTAGAAAATAATTCCGATCATACCATCAAAGGGAAGATCAATTGCATCTTTTAAAATTAATTTTGTATGCCAATTGAAATATCTGTTGTATGTGCTAGGTTGTTTCCTTTTTAAAACACACTGAAGAACTATAGAAGAAGGTTGAGAAACGAATCTAGTTACTTGCGCTCGATTTATATTTAGCTTATTAAAAGTTTGTTTGAGATTGGCTTATTAGTAAATAAAAGTTAAATGTAAACACATTTTAAATTTTATTAAGTTTTCATATTAAACTTGAACAACCTACTATTCGGTTCGATAAGCATATATGTACTCTAAAAAAATAAATTACTTGAGTTCAATTTGTGTTTGACCCATTAAAAGCTTGATTGATTCATTACGTAAATACACTCTAAATATATTAGCAACATTATCAATTATTAGCAACATTATCAAATTTTGTCGCTAAAAGTTCTTTTTTTAACTTTTTGGGATGACTTAGCAATTATTCTCATGACGATAAGAATTGGTTCTCAAATATTTTTTGTAACATAATTTTCACATTTGGGAGGCAAAAAAGTGACGTAGAAGAATATATCGTCCAAGGCTAGATATTGAATACCTTAAATTCATAAGGAAGAAAGAGTTCTAAAAGAGAAACTGAATTATATTGAATAAAAGTTTATTTACCCTAAGGCATACATCATTATTTATAATAAACGAAACCCTAACTAAATAAGAAAATAAGGAATTAGGCAAATTATTTGCTAGACACGAAAATAAATAGGAAATTATCGAAAATAAAAAATTTAAGTTGAGCCCAAATATGAATACTAGGAACCATTAGAAAGCACCAAAACAAATGGCGCTTAAAATAGACTTCTCCAAAACAAAGTTATTGCTAAAAAGGGATTTCTCAAAGTAAAATTATTGCTAAAACGAAACCTTTTGAAAATGACAAAATCACTAATTTGAGGGTCAAAACGAAGGCATTTGTCTAAAATTCACCATGCATCATTGCCGAGAACGACAATCATTTTGATTCAAAACACCGTTTCTGATCAAGCTACCAATTTTGAGGTAATTCTAAACTCTTCATAAAAGTGCTGCTATTACTCTCAATTTGACTTTTCTTCGCCTTTTACCTGTCTAATTGTTCCAAGAATTTCTCAATTATTTGTACTACATCAAAAAGTTTAGTCCCTAAAATTCTTATTTGTTGTATTGATAAATTAAATTTCAAAACTAAATTGAAACAACTTACTACCCAATGCAACTGGACTTGTTTGCATTCTTCAATTTCCAAATCAATATCTCTTTCTGTCTTTCTACATGAGCATATGTATATATATATATAAAATACATTGGGACTAAGTTATACACGGACTAGCCGTAAATCCTATATTTACGGTTCTTCAATGATTTGTGGACACATAAGCCATCAACTTATCCCATTATTTCTCTTTGCACTGTCTCCCTTTCCCCCTTTACTAAATATAAATCACCGTCTCTGTCTTCTGCCATTGTTGAGCCACCGACCTAATCCTTTTATCTATTTCTTTAATGAGGCAAAATTGATTGAGGTAAAAAATATTATTGAACCTCCAATTACCATATAAGACTCAGAAATTAATTACCCAATTGTTCATTACATATCATCCAGATCAATCGATGGTCTGCATAGAATCCACCACAAAATTGTTTTATTTATTTATTTTTGTTCTTTTTTATTATAAAGATTATAACCATATTTCATATTCAAACAAAACAAAGATATATCGATTTGGCATGTGAGATAAGGCAAACTCAAAGGTTAATGCCTTGTATTTCTCGAATTTTTCCAACAACAGCAGCAATACAAGAGAGAGTACTAGATTGAGAAAGGGGTTGCTTTTACACCGTATTTGGTTGGGGAATTTGTGAAGAGATTTGAAAAGGAAGAGGAAAAAATATATAAAACTATGTGAAATGTAGGGATATTTTATTTACATTTCATCTACCTTTTTCATTTTCTTTTCTAAATTCCTTCCTAAATCCTCCAACCAAATACAGTATTAGTGACTCTTAATCTTGAAGAGAATAATTACAAAAAAGAGAAAGAGAAGATGCGAAAGATGGGGGTTTCGTTGAAGGAAAATGATTTAATCTTCACACATACACAGAGATTTCTCATTGGGTTAAATATAAAAATGGAGCCAAAAACAAACAAACGAACAAACAGAAAATTTTAAATCACCGGTCGTTCATTAAGAACCGATCATAAATCTAATTTTCTTTGAATTGGCTTTCCATTTGTATATGTGATGGTGATGATAGGTTCAATCAAAGGAGATTCTAAGCATAAATATGTGGTCGGTGGTCATGGGTGTTGAAAAATTTAGAAGTAAATGAAATTGGATTTCATTTGAATGAAAGCGTGCAACCTTTCATGGTGTTTGTTGATATGAAACAGTGTGAACCCAAGAGATATGATCAGTCTAAAGGTCACAAGTACTTTTATAAATACCGTCATATCCCATAACATTTATGCATAAGTTAAGGTTTGTTTTAAGATTTATATATCATGTCTAGTCGAGTATATAAGAGAGAGTGCATGGTATAAATTGGTTCATTGTACATACAGAAAGTTATGCAATTTTTGTGTGGGGTAATCGTTATATCCTAGAGGCAAGACGTTCACTAGAGACGATGGCGAAATTCTATTTTAAAGACACAGTGTTCAAATACTGGCATTGGTCACAATCTGCATTAAATTTACAAAATTTTTGTAAGAAAATTCTTATGTTTTATTTTATTATTTAATAGCATTAAATTGATTTTTTCAAAAATATTTTCATACAGTGGACTCTTCAGCGGCCGTTGATGGCTATCTGTATGGATGATAGGGGGCTTTGTTGAAGGATCCAAATTGTGAGGTTGCAGAGCGTGGGAGTGGGTTTAGGTAAGGACGGTGAAAAAATCAAGAACAAAGAGATGAAAGGTGAGAAGAGATATAATTGTTATAAATCATATTTTTGCTTATGTGGCACCATATAAGTGGATGCCCATAAAAACCATATTTCTAGAACGTTTGTTTCTCTAATAGATATAGGAAAAAGGTTGGTGCACAAACGAAGACAAGATGTCTTAGTCCAATATCTAAAAATAAATATGCAGTGCTTGGGTAATCTGTAAGTGTTTGTTTGGAAGGAAAATAGGCACTCATTCATTCACCTATAATAATATTGGAGAGAGACATAAAGAAGGAGAAGGAGAGAATTTTTTCAAAAAAGAAACTAGAGTTGGAGATTGCTTTTTCTTTTGATGGATGCTTGCTTGGGTTGCAAAAATGCATGCGGTTCATTTTGGAATCTAAAAGAGCATATTTGAAGAGAGACTCTTGGAAAAATGGTTTGAAGAAAGTGAATTGGACATCTTCCAAGTGGTGGTCCTTCCGCAAATTATATCCGTAATCTCTGCATTTTAATTTTTTGTATTATTTTGATTCTTATCATTTCAAGTAGTTCAATTTTGATACTTAATTTTAGATTTTGTGTCAATTTAATCCAATTAATAATGATCAATTAGAACTTTTGAAAAAAAAAGGCGCTGATTCGGTTGAGGTTAACTTGCCAAGTTAAACAAATTTACCATTCTTCCTATACAAGAATAACACATGTATATTATGTATGCTTTTTCTATCAAAAAAATACTAATAAATTGTAATTAATTAGATCAAATTGAGAGAAAATCATAAATTCAGGATTAAAATTGAATCAATTGAAATTACAGAGACCAAAATGACACGTAAGTCAAACTATAAGGACTACCGATGTAATTCTCTCAACTTATATAAACACATAACATATGGATCTCGATCATTTTTAGTATATATATATTTTTTTTCATTCAGTCATCATTCAATACTTGATTCAAATGTTAAAATTTAACTATTAATCATTGTCATATTTTGTGACTTTTAAATCAAATATAGAATAAGGACACAATAAAAAAATGCTGAAAATAATCCTCATCCGTAACATACATATATAAATGATCAAAAAAAGAAAACAAAAAATAACATACATATATAGATACATATAGAGAGAATCAAACATATAGAGTGGACATTGCTTGAGAACTCTAATGATCTTATCTTTCTTAACTTTCGTTTGGCATTTGTTACGATAGTCAACTTTTTTGTATTGAGACTTTTTTAGTCTCATTTGGTTTTTATTTTTGAGTTTTTTGACTTTTGTAAGAAAAAAAGTGTAATGATTATAATTTGGATGTAATATTTGTTTTATTAACTTATATAATATATTTTGCCTTTTTTATACTTTTTTAGTCCCAAAATTAAAACCAAACGAGACTTAAGCTTATGAATTTTATGATGAGTGGTCATTCTCATGCATGTAGTATGTACACACGCCTGCATGTCTTGCCCTTTTCCATCGTCCTTTCCCATTCGAAGCTTTTTCTTTGGTAGAATTATTAGGTTATACTTGGGTTTGCTTATTTGGTAGTGCTTTTTTAGTTTATTTTTGTCTTCAACGAATTTTTTTTAATTTTTTATAAAAAGTTTTAATCTTCAAAATTCAGTGTGACGAGATGAACAAAAAAAAATTGAAAAAAGACAAAAATAAGCAAAAAATAGTGGCTTTTTAAGTTTATTTTGGCTTTTCCAAATTTTTTAAAAAAATTTTCAAAAAAATTTCACTTTTTAGATTCGTCTACATAACACGGATCGGAAAAGTAAAAAATTTTAACATAATTTTGAAAAAAAGTGACTAAAAACAAAAATATAAAATAAAAAAGGACATTTTTGTGACATCCCAAACAAAAAAAATTGGCAGAGTAGCTTTTTTAATCTGCAAATTAAAACTCCTAATAAAATGTGAAACTTTTTAAAGTCTCATGAGCCTAATAAGATTAAAAAAAAAAAAAAAATGACATAAAGACTCATTTTCTAGATTTATTTTTAAGATTCAAGAGTAAAAGAAATGATTGGGTGATAATTATAAAAGACAAGAGAGATAGAGTTTGCGTAAATATTTTAGTAGCATCATTCATTACAAGAAATTTTATTTTTGGCGACTAAAATTTTAGTCGCCAAAAGTCTTGTTTTTAGTCGTCAATCACTTTTGCCAACTAATATATTTGGTTGCCCATTTGGTTGCCTATAGTTTGTCGAGGAAACAATCGGCGACTAAAACTTTTTTGGTAGCCAAAAGTCGCCTATTGGCGACTAAAACCTTAGTGCCCATATATTTTTTTTAGTCGTCATATATATTTTTTAAAAAAAATAAAAATAAATATATTTACTTTTAGCAACTAAATTATTTAGTAGCCAATTGAGCATGTATGTTTGGCGACTAATTATTTGGTAGCCAAAAATTTTACATTTTGAGAATTGGGGACTAAAATTTAGTAGCCAAAAGTTTTTTTTTTTTTACAATTGGCGACAAACAGTTTAGTAGCCAAAAGTTTCACTTTTTTACAATTGGCGACTAAAATTTTAGTAGCTAAAAGCCAACCCGTGACATTTGTTTAGTCACCAAAAGGTCTCATTTAGTTTTTATAATTTATTCTGTAATATTTTTTGCGCCATCTATAACCTATGCATATACAAAATTATTCATCTATTCATTCATTCATTCAATTCTTAACCATTCAATAAAAATATTTCTCCACAACTTGTACCATTCAATTTTCAACCACATACAAAACTTAACTATTAACCGTACATATCAAACAAAATAAAAATCCATAAATATAGTATAATCCAACAAATGCATATACTATCCAAACTAACAAACTCATGATCGTAACTTGTATTCCTAACACAAATCTCTCTTTTACTTTGGACAGTTGTGCATTCACAGCATAAATTGGTTCTTCAAGTTACTAAACACAGGCAAATTTCATTTTTATCTATCAAGGAATCTTTTCTCCAGAACGGTTCCATCTCAAGGCAGAAATTTCCTGCAACAACAATACTCAACAATGTTATGCTTTGTTTGGTAGGAGGGAAACGAAAAGAGAAAAAAATAATTGAGAAAGTTATTAAATATTATTTCCACGTGCCATTGAACACAAATTTGGAGGGAATTCATTTTGATTTAGGTACAAACAATACTCAAGGAACAATAAAATAAATATATTTTCCCCTAAACTCTTATCTACTTTGTTCTCAATCAAATTGGAATATCTCATGCAAAGAAGACTGAAAAAAACATAAACAAGTGGACAACGTTTCAAATATTATAGCATCAAAAATCTAAAAATACAAAACTGATCTATACCATCATTATCTGTCTCATTATGGGCTTGAGGTGATATGCATCAATAAAAAGTGTCATTCCTATTCATCAATTAGCAAGTGTAAACAATTGGAGCTAATTAAAAAGTGTGCTAATTAGCTCCCTCCATTAGCAAGTCTCCACACTGACTAGAAAGGTTGGCAGCATTTCCAGAACACAAGAAGGTCAACAT
This sequence comes from Camellia granthamiana, assembly GCA_036172215.1. NCBI lineage: Eukaryota > Viridiplantae > Streptophyta > Magnoliopsida > Ericales > Theaceae > Camellia > Camellia granthamiana. Next base: position 39,383,616 of record CM069913.1, read on the forward strand.
AACTAGATCAAAAATAGTGATGACAATAATGGCTAATGAACAACATAGGACAACATCCAATAAACAAAATCATGAATCTCACATTCCCAATACAAATATGATGAGAAGCACTTCAAAGATAGTACCTCTGGATGCCACTGGAAGGCAGTAACAGGATAATTGTGTGCATGGACTGTGGAGACATAGACCTGATACAAATAAATGTTCTAAATTTAGAATGTTCAAATATATAGGGAGAAGAAAAAAAACATTGGAGAGTAAAACTTACTTATTGATAAAAATAAATAATCAATTGATAATTTATATAGAGAAAATTTTAGCTGGAATATCATATAAATTGACAATTGATAAAATATAACAAATTGCCCGTGGTCAATACCTTATTATCTGAATCTGCACTAGTTATTAAGACCTTGAAGAAATTATATAGTTCCTTGTACTCTCCAAACCTTTCTGGTGATACACCATAGTGTTGCATAAAGGAATTCAACTCACTAAGGTCAGCTACTATGTACTTTGCAAATCTAAGTACGCCTGCTAAGATTAAGCAGGCATATATGGGTCTAAAAAAATAGAATAGAAACAATACGAAGAACTAGTTGTGTCTCTATTGTATCTGCATAATTCATGATCTATATGCATTCAAGTCTTAATAAATTAGGAATTGGTGCTAGAGTGGAACGACAAGGATAATGACAACAAATTAGGCATAAAATTCATTTTTTACAGACACCATTTTCTACTGCATTTTTTACCTCCTACTCACAATAGGAGTGGGGCTCAATCCATGTGATTGTGTATTCTCCACTCCCATTGTGAGTAGGCAATTAAAAATGAGGTAGAAAATGGTCTCTGTAGCAAGATTGAAAACTTCCAAGTATGGACCATTATGGAGTCTTGATAAGTCAACATCCACTAAGGTACATAATAGTGACTACTGCCCAATTTTTTATTCATAAACTGACAAAAGTTGAATTATTTTTTTCATTGTTATATTAACTTCTATATATAGATGTAAAGCAACCCAAGAATGAAGTGAATTTCCAATATCAGTACCTTTTGGAATGAGCCATGGGTTTGGAGCCCAATATGTGAACACAAAGCCCTTTCAGAACTCTTAACATAAAGGAGCTACAAACCCAAGAATTGATTTTTAAGAAACGCCTAAACCAAAAAACTTCATCCATGCTAGTCCACTTTTTAACTAATACCTTTTTCAGTCTATTAAATTGCAAAACAACAATTCTGATATGTTTTAATCAATACCACCATAGTTTGAGGCATTTTGTCAAATACTTGGTAGGCATGAATATCAGATATGCTTTATTCCTTTTTTTCTATACATAGATAGGGATAAACACCAAAGAAAAGAACTTACAAACTTCAAATCACACTCAACTCAGCAACCCACGGTCCCAATTACTTGGGTTCAGCCACGTGTTAAAATCATTTTTAGTCTATGCAGTTGTGGAAAGTTGTTGGTGAGATGGCATGGTAGCCTTCTGGGAAGATGGTAGACACTAGACACTAAGGAACAAAATTTTCAGTTCCCATTCAAACAGCAAAAACATATTTTCGTTTCTTGAGAGACAAAAACAAAGCACTAGTAGAATAGTGAAATTCTAGTATTTCCATAAAAAATTCAAATCTCATTGGAACATACTAAAAGGCATCAATACATAGCGCAATAGACCAAATTTAGAAATTTTCATAAATTATTTTGCAAATTTTTCGACAAAAATTCATAACGATGTATTTTACTATATTAATAAGTATTTTCAGTAATATAGCATTGCTAATATTATTATTGTCTAAGTGGAATTTTGGCTCTTATTTTGCAAATTATTTTGCTAATATTATTATTGACAAATCCCATTGCCTTGTGGCCTAGTGGCATGGAAGCAGCACTTAGGTGCTTGTACGGGAGAGGTTGGGGGTTCAACTTCCCCTAAGAAGATTCCAAATAAATAGATGAGAGTCGAGGAAATTTATAATTAATCTCATGGAGACTTTGGAAAAGAAGATTCCAAATAAATATATTAACATCATCAAAGATAATAAAAATTAGAAATCAACAACCAACGTAGGCAAGAAAGTGAATGACAAGAAGAAAAAATTTATGAACTATGCGTCAATTACATAGATGGCTCCCAACAAGATGGAACAAGGGATCAGGAACAGAGTTATCAGCTTCAAAGTAGCTGAAAATGAGTTGGCAACAAAAACAACAATGATTCATCCTTAGCAAACATACATATGATTCTCAAAATACTTAAATCTTAAGAAAATGAACAAAGTGGATTATGTCCCTACAGCCACACTAGAATGTATGGAAAACATTACCATCCAGTGCATATACCTAAAATAGGATAAAATAAGGGTTAAAACATCGCACCTCTTGAGTTACTTATTTCTCATGGCGACCCTCTCAGCTGAGGCTAGTTGTGGCACTCCACAGAGAACAACGTGTGGATTCTCCATGGAGCTTCTTAGGCCGTTTCTTGGCAATACCCACCATTGATCAGACCCAAAATCACCACCACCAAAACCATGAGATTCGCCATTGAAGCTCAGTTCAATGGAAGATTTGAAATGGGTAGTGTCGTGTAGATCTGAATTTCATGATTGGCTATGGAGTTTAGAGAGAGAAAATAGGACAAATTTAGGTGAATCGGTGTTCCGGTTGCCCGCGATGGCGAAGAGAAGTGGCGGAGGCGTGACTGGTGGAGCGGCGGTAAGAGGCGGAGAGTGAGAGAGGAGCAACAGAGAGGGAGAGGGAGAGAGAGAAAGGTAGAGGGGGAGAGAGAAACGTGAAGAGAGAGACAGAGGCGCTGTTTGTGGTATAGAACCATATATATATATATTACACCATTAGTGACTAAATCTCATTTAGTCGCCTCTCCAATTAGTTTTATAAAATCCCTCCAGAATTTGAAATAAATCCCTCAAAATATTTTAGCTTTTGGCGACTAAAGTTTCTTTTTGTCGCTGAAAATATGTTATTGGCGACCAAACTTTTAGTCGCCAAAGATAAAAAATAATTTTTTAATTTTACATTCGGCGACTAAATGATTTTAGTAGCCAAAACAAACATACGGCGACTAAACTAATTTTTTGTCTCTGAAAATATGTTTTTGGCGACCAAACTTTTGGTCGCCGAAGATAAAAAATAATTTTTTATTTTACATTCGACGACTAAATGATTTTGGTAGCCAAAACTTAATATACGTCGACTAATTTTTTTTTTTGTTGCCAATTCTGGTATTTTTAGCGACTAATTTTTTTTTAGTCGCCAATAATCAATATATCCCGACTAAAAAAATTTAGTAGCTAAATATTACATTTTTGACAACTAAATTTTTTTTTTTTTTTTTTTTTGGTTTGGACCACATACAATAAAAGCCCTTCATTCCCATTTAGATTAGCATAGGCGTGTGTGTCCATGTGTCCGTACAATAGAGTGAGGGGGAAAATGTCTAAATACATGCCATGAGCTTGTGGGTTGAATTTTGTAAGACTCATATATATATATATTATTTATAAAAAATGTTATTATTTTGATTTAATAATTATAATATTTTTATTTTATTACTTTTAAACAGGATTTATAGTGAGTGTTATAAGCTTAAACAATCTAGACGTGGATTAAAGAGAAATTCAACCCGATATTTGTATTTTAGTCATAAGTTTATGAACATCATACCCTCAAATTGTTGGAAGATTCTAAACAATAAGTTTCCTTTTCCATTTTTCACCAGATCATTGGCAACGTATTTTATCATTTTCCTAACATTAATATTTCTAATAAAGACAGTTCAATTGGTTGTCAATAAGTGTAAGAAAATGTTAAAAAAAATAAAAATAAAATGAGAGGTTAGCGTCAATACAATCTTTACATAGTTCAAAATATTTTTATATAATTTATTATATTTTAATATATATTTTTTACACATTTACTAATGTCATTTTTCTTTTATTTTTTATATTGTATTTTTTTTTTTTTACTGGCAATGGTTTGAGGCATGTTATTCTACTTTGATTAGAGGGTCTCTGAGAGCATTATCCTTCTAATTGGAGGGTTATGCAAAGTATAATTTGTGGACTAAAATTAGTTCGTTGGCATGGGTGGCCCAGAATGAGGGTGTCAATGGGGCGGGTTTGTTTTCTTCCTTCATATCATATTATATTGAGAGTGGAACAAATGGAGAGGTCATAGATAATAATTTATAATTAATGGAAGTTAAAAAATGTAATATTATAATCAAATGAGTGAGAATGAATATTAGGTGTTTTAGGGAGACTTACGTGTAGGTCTTAATAAGTAGATATATTGTCTAATAGGTTTTATGATAATTAATGACGTTTTTCATCAAACACTATTTAAAAAACGTTACTAATTGTTAATTTCAGCAACAGTTTGAAAATTTTTTCACAAAAAATGTCACTAATTATAATTTTTAGCGACAGTTTAAAAAAATCGTTACAAAAAAAGGTCACTAATTTTTAACTTTCAGCGACAGTTTGATAAATTCGTTACAGAAAAAGTCACTAATTGTAAATTTTAGTGACAATTTATAAAAATCATGACAAAAAAAGTTACTAATTATCAATTTTTAATGACATATGTAAAAAATCATCACAAAAAATTATTTTTAATGTTGATTTTACTAGGACTTATTTCTAATAGGACCTGATAAAAATTAAGTCCAACTATTAAGATTTATTGATAATTTACCCATTTTTTTAATGTTTTTGTGTGGGTGATTTTCTGACCACACTGTCACGACTTAGTGATTCAGCGGTAAAAACACAGGCAGAATAGATGGCACAAATAATAGCACAAAGACACAAAGAGGATTTTACGTGGTTCGGCAATTATTGCCTACGTCCACGGGAGGCCGAGGTAAATTTCACTATTGAATGGTAAAAATTACAATGGACTCTCTGTAATTCTCTTACTCTCTTAGCATGTAATTGTAAGTGTTACAATTGGCTCATATTTGTGTATGCTCTGTTCAGAATCATCCTTCCGTTTGTTGTCCTCCATCTCTATATATACACCGGAATAGAGATGGAGTGATTACCAGCTTTTGAGCTGGCTTGCCAGCCCACTAGTGCACTTTTGGCAGTTTTCCAGATAAAAGCTGTTTATTCCTTCACACGGCTGCTAATGGCCTCATGGCTATTTCACATGGCCTCAAGGCCACTAGTTGGTGAGATAATGGCTTCATGACTTTCTCCACTAGGCTGGACATCCACCTAACCAAGATAATATTTTATAACATCAACCTCGGCTTACTCTTCTGCGGGTAGCTCGGCCTTTGCACGTTATGCCGAGGTCGGAGGGATTTATCCGAATTAAGATGCCTTTGGAAATAACCTCGGCAATACTTGAGCATATTGGCAAAACTTTTACTGTGACACGTGGCTTCCTCGGATGACACGTCGGCGCCCCTTGCCACGTGTTAATTCTCAGAAATATATCCCCACAACTGCCCCCTAAGTCCTATTACCTCGGCATACTGAGGTGATGGAACTTACATTGAACTTCTTTCTCGTACCTCGGCCCAAGAACTACTGGCCGAGATCATTTACTTCAGGCCGACATGTCTTCCTCAAATTCAAATCGACTCCCATACGCGCATGAGCTGTCACGCACCGCTTTACAAACGTTCCAACGACGTGTTTTATCCTTAGTGGCCCGTGCTTGTGACGCGCCCGCAAACCGTTTTTTCTCTGCTGCGCCGTCTGACGCCTGCGTTACCCTAGGCGTAATTATTGCAGTTTTGCCGCCTTTTCAAATTTTGACAAAACATTTGCCTCTTTCTCTCTCCTTTCACTTTTGCATTCCGAATTTCCTTGTTCTCTCTCTCTCTAAAGCCCCTTCTTCTTCGAATCCTCCATTGCTCTTGCTCGAAGCTCTGCAACTGCCTCCATTACAGTGTGAAGCTTTCATTACTGTAGCGTCCACCATCTGATCTCGGCGAAACTCACTCCGGCCTTCACCTTCTCTGGTAAGCAACCGGCTCTTCTCCTCCAGTTCTTAATTTATGGATCTTGAATACGCCTATATTTATCGGCTTTTTTGCATAAGTCACGAACACTCACACTGTTGCACCTCTTATTCTTGGTCTTCTTCCCTCTCTGTTCTTCAATCTGAGACTTCGTTTTTGCTTTTCTGTTTTCCAGATTTCTGCCTTTCATACTCATTCTTTGTAGATTTAGGTTTGGGATTTGCTGTAGAACCATTAATCCTTAGGAAAAATTGAAATAATTTGTCCCTAGGTTTTAGCCGAGGTCCCAAGATCCCTGTAGATCCCCTTCTTGCTGTTATCCAACTCTTTTATATAAAAACCATGGGTGTGTGGAGAGATAGGGTCGATTCCCCAACCAAACTAAAATATTTTAGGCAAGAGTTCTCCATCCCAGAGGATGTTCATCTCAGACTAGCTGGGGAGAACGACTCCATTATGCCCGAGGATGATAACATGCCTTTCCCTGTAATAGCCTTCGTCCAGTGTGGACTTAGGTTCCCTCTTGATCCCCTCTTCTGTGAAGTTCTTCATTACTACACCCTCAACCCCATGCAACTCACCATTAGTGCTTATAGAACGCTTATTGGTATAATAACCTTAGCCCGGCAGGAGAGTGTTAGGATCACTCTTGCCGACATCCAGTATTGCTATACCATGTGTGCCCTGAACCTTAAGGAAAAAGGTTTTGTCTATTACCTCAAGCCGAGGTCCACTGAGTTTAAGATTGTAGCCGACCTTCCAGACTCCAACAAAGGGGCTGGAGACGATTACTTGATCGCTTCTGGAAACTGGGAATTTGGCCCAGATGAAGAAGTTCAACTCTTCCCCCTTCCTCGAACGGTCAAGGAGGGCAAGGGTAAGATCCCTGTGTCAACTGCTTAACTGTTGCTTTCTTTAATCTTTTCCAAAAATTTTATCTGTTTCTGATGTTGTGTCTCCTTTTGCAGACGTTCGCAAGCCGTCTAAGGACTTCCGCCAGTCCTACTATCCTGGGAAAGGTTTGAAGAAACTTTTGGACCTTCCGCTTCAGCAACGAAAAGCTCCACTGTTGCTGAATTTCATCCCCACATACAAATCCAAATTAGCCGACGTTCCGAAGAAGAAGAAGAAGAGCGCCTCTCAATCAACTACTTCTTCTGAACAGGCTGCCTCCACATTTGAGCCAGCCGATCAGCCTTCAACCTCGGCACCAAACTTGATTCCAGTAACCGAAAGAAAGCGTCGCCGACGTCTTGTAAAGACAGCCGAGATGGAGCGACCAAAGAAAGTGGTGCTGGATCTTCTGGCCGACATCCCTGACGATATGGATGATGCGCCATCCCAACAAGTGCCGCCGCCAAAACCCAAAAGAATGAAGAAGGCCCAACCAAAGGCCAAGGTGACTGAGATTGACGCCGAGGCCGAAGACGCGGTGCCAATATCCAAATTGGCCGAGAAAACTACTTCGGCACCGGCAAAAAGACCTGCTGAATCCCAGCCATCAGGGGCTACTCAGCAAAAGAAGCCGAGGTCTTCACCTGCTACGACTTCGGGCTCCAGGGTTCCCAAAGTTACCTGGGAACCCAAAGTTACTCTTGAAAACAGGCCGGTCTATGCTAATGAAAGCTCCTCCAACATTGAGATTGGCGCGGCACTCAGTACGGCAGTTCTCCTAGAAGGTGATCTTGAGCGAAATGCCAAAAACAGCCACTATGAGAACTATGCCCTCATGTTGCAACGCTCCGTCCAAGTAAGTCTTTATGATTTTGCCCTTCTGCCATTTTCTTCATATTTGTAAAATTTTGTTTCATTCTGTAATGTCCTTTGCCTTGTGAACTTTCAGGCCATTCAACATGCCCACTCCTTCTCCATGCGAGCCTTTGAAACTAAGAAGGAACTATCTGAGTTGAAGAAGGAGTTCTCTTCCCTTCAGAAGATCCATAAAAGGGATCAGCTGAGGATGAAAAAATTGGAGGAGCAGGCCGAGGCGGCGACAAAGGCAAAGCAAATAGCTGATGAAAAGGCCGAGGCTGCTGAAGCTGTTAGAAAAGTCGCCGAAGCCGAGAAGAATGAGGCCGATGCTAAAAAAGCTGAAGCCGAGAAAGAACTCCATGAGGCATTGGCCACCAAGGAAGCCGACCTCAAAGCTGCCGACGCAAAGGGCTACAACCAGGGTATGGCCGACGTCGCAAAAGATTACAAGCTTCAGGTCAAGCAGGCATGCAACAAGGGATTTATCCTAGGTTGGAACGCCTTGGCCAAAGAGCTTGGTCTTCCTGCTGACTCGCCCTGGCGCAAGACCAAAGCCATGCGTCTTCCCTTTGCTTTTTCTCCACCTCCAACTCAGGTTGAAGAAGAAGCCGATTCTGAAGATGAAGTTGAAGATGAAGATGAAGTTGAAACTGAAGCCTTGGTCAGGAAATCCAAGGAAGCCATTGAAACCAAGTCACCTCCTCAGGGCGATCAAATAATGGATCTAACCCAAGAGGAGGATGAGGAGGTTGAGAAGGTGCCCAAGGAGACTAGCCCAGTTCACCTATCATCTGATCTGCTTCTGGCTGATAGAAGTGTGGAGAAGACTTTGTCCGAGATCGATACTGAGATTGCAGCGGACAAGGAGGCCGAGGTGGCAGCAGACAAAGAGACTGAGGTCCTGGCTGAAAAAGATGCAGAGGTTGTGGAGCCGAAAGACGCCGAGGTGGTTCTTCCAGAGCCTTCCAAGGTTTCAGTCCAACCATCTGCCCAACTTGAAGAAGGACAACCCTGAATGTTTTTTGTAATTTGTTGCTTTTTTGTTCTTTGTACTTTGTTTTGTTCTTTCCTTCGATGTATGCTGTCTTTTGTGGCCGATGTGCCTTTTTGCTGCATTGTAAACAATTTGCTAGGCCACAATGCCTTCTTTATAACTGCAACTGCTTTAATCTGAATGCTCCAGTCTTTAATTCTTCTTCATTGCTTCTATGTGCAATGTTCTCGGGGTCACATACCTTGGATATAACACCTGCAAATTTTACTTCGGAAAGGAACTGTCCTGCAATCTTTTCATAAATGTCAACAAGTATAAAACATATACTATTTAATGTTAACCTTTGCAAACTTTTCTCAAGTTTCAATGAGTGTTCAAACAACAATCTCAGCTTGCCCTACTTATAAATTGCTACAAATTTCAACAAGGATTAAAATAAACAGTAAACTTTTACTCAAGTTTTAGCAAGTGTTAAACAACAATCTTAACCTTTACCTCAACCTGTAAATTGCTGCAAATTTCAACAGATGGTAACATGTCGGCTTAACTTCAACTTGTAAATTGCTGCAAATTTCAACAAGTGTTTGAACATCTTCCCTGGTTTCTCCAACCAGCAGACTGCTATAATTCTGTATGCCATAACATCGGCTTCCCTTCGACTTGTAAATTGCTACAAATTTCAACAAGCGAAGAGAAACAAATATCTCGGCTTGACTCCAACTTGTAAATTGCTACAAATTTCAACAAGTGAAGCCAAGGAACCATCTCGGCTTAATTTCAATCTTGTAAATTGCTACAAATTTCAACAAGCGAAGCTAAGCTTTTTAATCGGCCTGACCAACTTGTAAATTGCTACAAATTTCAACAAGGGTTAATACAGACAATAAACTTTACTCAAGTTATAACAGGTGTTAAACAATGATCTACTTGTAAATTGCTGCAAATTTCAACAAGAGTTTAAACAATAATAACAACTTTATTTGAACCTGTTTTTTTTATGTCGGCTTGACTTCAACTTGTAAATTGCAACAAATTTCAACAAGTGTTTGAACAAGTGGATTGCTATATGTCGGACAGCAGTAGCATCAGCCTCACCCCGACTTGTAAATTGCTACAAATTTCAACAAGTGAGGAGAGTAGTAACCTCGGCTTAACTTCAACTTGTAAATTGCGACAAATTTCAACAAGCGAAGCTAAGGAATCATCTCGGCTTAACTTCAACTTGTAAATTGCTACAAATTTCAACAAGCGAAGCAAAACTTTGTATTCGGTCAGACCAACTTGTAAATTGCTACAAATTTCAACAAGTGGCAGACTTTGTATTCGGCCAGACCAACTTGTAAATTGCTACAAATTTCAACAAGTGGTAGGCTTTGTATTCGGTCAGACCAACTTGTAAATTGCTACAAATTTCAACAAGTGGCAGACTTTGTATTCGGCCAGACCAACTTGTAAATTGCTACAAATTTCAACAAGTGGTAGGCTTTGTATTCGGTCAGACCAACTTGTAAATTGCTACAAATTTCAACAAGTGGCAGACTTTGTATCTTCATTGCTCCTCTGCCCCCAATGTGAACCTGAGTTCCACTTGGGTTCTCATTGTTCATGTCTTCCAGCATCTGTTTGTTGAGGACGTCGGCCAAGAGTAATGATCATCTTAATGATAGAAAAACTTCAAATTGCAAGTGTTCCAGGGTCTTGGCAATGCTTTGCCATCATTGTCTTCAAGCCGATATGCTCCGTTGCCTAACACCGAGGTAATTCTGTAAGGCCCTTCCCAGTTCGGGCCAAGCTTGCCCTCCCTGGGATCTTTCTTGTTGCCGACCACTTTTCTCAAGACCAGGTCGCCGACTTGAAAATCCCTGGGGTTGACCTTCTTGTTGTATGCTCTGGCAAGTTGTTGCTGGTACACTGCAAGCTGAATTGCAGCCTTCTCTCTTCGTTCTTCCACAAGATCCAGATCTCGGGCTAAGAGTATATCATTAGTCCCATTTTCAACTCCCTGGGTTCGGATTCCTGGGATGCCGACCTCCAGTGGAATGACTGCTTCTGTGCCATAGGCCATGGCAAATGGAGATTCCCCTGTTAATCTTCTCGGCGTAGTCCGATATGCCCAAAGCACGTTGGGTAATTCATCTACCCACTTCCCTTTCGCTGCCTGCAACTTCTTCTTGATTCCATCCAGAATTACTTTGTTGGAAGCTTCTGCCTGCCCATTACTTTGAGGAAAACTTGGTGTTGAGAAGTAGTTCTTGATCTTGAATTTTGCACAGAAATTCTTGATGAGCTTGCTGTCGAACTGCGTTCCATTGTCGGCAACGATGGCTCTGGGAATGCCAAATCTGGTGATGATGTTCTTCCATATGAAATTCTTGACATCCACGTCTCGGATTTTAGCAAGAGGTTCTGCTTCTATCCACTTTGTGAAGTAATCTGTTGCCACCAGCAAGTATTTTCTCTGCCCAGTTGCTTGGGGAAGCTGTCCGACCAGATCCATGCCCCACTGGGCAAACGACCAAGGGCTGGATACGGGATTCAGGTCGGCAGCTGGCTGATGAATCAAAGGTGCAAACCGTTGACAGGGTTCACACTTCTTCACATATGCTTCTGCATCCTTTTGCATGTATGGCCACCAATACCCTTGGGTAATGGCCCTATGGGCTAATGATCTGCCCCCAGTGTGGCTTCCACAAATCCCTTCATGAATTTCATATAAAAAATCATCAACTTGAAGAGGGTGTACGCACCTTAATAGGGGTCCTGTGAAGGACCTTCTATAGAGATGTCCGTCCGCAGTCAGGCTGAATCTTGCCGACTTCAATCTGACTTTGTGTGCCTCCTTGCGATCTTCTGGCAGTTTTCCTTCTTTAAGGAATGCAACAATTGCATCCATCCAGCTCGGCCCCAAGTCCACACACATTGCTTCTTGCTTTGCGCTCCGTGGTTCTATGCTCGGGCCCGACATGTAGTCGATCATAATTGTTCTTGTTTTTCCAGTCTGCATTGAACTCGCCAGGTTGGCCAACGCGTCGGCGTGGCTGTTATCATCTCGGCTAACTTGAAGAAGTCGGCAGTTCTGAAATACCACGGCTAGTCTTATAACCTCTTTTGCATATGCCGACATCCTCTCGTCCCTAGCTGCAAATTCTCCTGTTGATTGGTTAACAATTAATTGTGAATCACAAAAAACTATTACCTCATCTGCTTCTGCTGCTGCTGCAAGTTTTAGTCCTGCAATTAATGCCTCGTATTCAGCTTCATTGTTTGAGACCTTGAACCCCAAACGGATGGACTGTTCTATTATCTCTCCATCTGGGGATATCAGCAGTACTCCTGCCCCCGCTCCTCGTCGGTTTGAACTTCCATCGACGTAGAGTCTGAATGAATCGCCGATGTAGATGCTGCAAGGTCGGAGCTTTTCCTTCTTTTGCTCTTTTGCTGTCGGCTGGGATTCTTCTGGCTTGCTCGGACCTGGTTCATCTCGGCTCAATGGAAGCCGACGTTCGATGGACTCCGGAGTGAATTCTGCCACAAAATCGGCCAAAACTTGGCCCTTAATTGCTGTTCTGGGTCTGAATTCCAGGTCATACTAGCCCAAAGCCACTGCCCACCTTGCAATTCTTCCTGTTAAGTCTCCTTGATGCAACAGGGATTTCAATGGATGTTCTGTTAACACCACAATCTTGTGTGCTTGGAAGTAGTGGTTCAACTTCTTTGAGGCCATGACTAAGGCCAACATTAACTTCTCCAGAGGTAAGTACCTTGTTTCAGCACTGGCTAAGGTTTTACTTACATAATAGACAGCCTTCTGCTCTCCCTGTTCTTTTCGGATTAGAACTGCGCTTACAGCATGTTCCGACACAGCCAAGTACAAAAGTAACTCCTCTCCAGGCTCAGGTGTTGAGAGGACTGGAGCCGTGATCATGTACCCTTTTAGGTCGGCCAAAGCGGCCTCACACTCTTCAGTCCATAGGAAGTCCGCCGTCTTCTTTACCAAGTTGAAGAAGGGTTTACATTTGTCTGAACTTCGGCTTATGAATCTGTTTAGGGCTGCGGCCCTGCCAGTGAGCATTTGAACCTGTTTTGCCGAGGTTGGGCTCTGTAGATCTAGGATTGCCTTGATCTGATCTGGGCTGGCCTCTATTCCCCTTCTTGTTACCAGATACCCTAGAAACTTTCCAGATCCAACCCCAAACGCGCATTTTGACGCGTTAAGTCGGAGCCGATATGTTTTGAGTATGTTAAATACCTCGGCTAGGTCGGTGAGATGATTCTCTGGCTCCTTGGTCTTTACGACCATGTCGTCGATGTAAACTTCCACTGTTCGGCCTATCTGGTGCTTAAACATTTTGGTTACCAGCCTTTGGTAGGTTGCTCCTGCGTTCTTTAATCCAAATGGCATCACCCTATAACAGTACAGTCCTTTTGGGGTGATGAACGCCGTCTTCTCCTCATCGGGGGGGTACATGGCTATCTGGTGATACCCCCTGTAAGCGTCCAGGAAGCTCATCCTTCCATGTCCCGATGTAGCATCAACCAGCTGGTCAATTTTTGGCAGAGGGAAGCTGTCTTTGGGACAGGCTTTGTTTAGGCTTGTAAAGTCTACGCAAACCCTCCACTTTCCGTTTTTCTTCTTTACCACCACTGTGTTTGATAGCCATGTTGGATAATTGACTTCTCTGATGGCCCTGGCTTCTAGGAGTTTGTCAACTTCTTCCTCTACTGCTTCGACGTGTATTAACGTCGGTCTCCTAGCTCGCTGTATCACTGGTTTAGCCGACTTGTCGACGTTCAGTCTGTGGCATGTGACCTCGGGGTCAATGCCAGGCATTTCATAAGGTGTCCAGGCAAACACCTCTATGTTCGCTCTTAAAAAGGCTTCCAGTTCTCTTTCCTCTTCATCGGCTAAGCCTGAGCCGAGAAGAAAAAAGCGCTCCTCATCGCCCTTCTGGACGAGGATTTTCTTCAGTGATTCCTCACTCTTCTCGGCCGGCTCCTTGCCGACATCATCCAGGACTTCCATGTCCTCATCTTCAATCTCGGCCTTGGCTGGTTCTTGAACATTGCAGGTAGCCTTCATTGCTGCCATAGAGCAATTCTTCGCCTGTAGTTGATCTCCTCTAATTTCTTCAATCCCGTGCTCTGTTGGGAACCGCAGTAATTGGTGCAATGTTGAAGGTACTGCCCCCATTGCATGCAACCACGGCCTGCCCATGATGATGTTGTACGGTGAGGGTGTATCAATCACAATGAACTCGGTCGTGATCTTCTTGGTGCCTGCTTGCACTTCCAAGCTTGTTGCGCCCAGTGGCCACGTCGGCGTTCCATTGAAGTCGACCATCGGGCCAGCCGACTGCTCCAGGTCGTCAGGGTGAAGGCCCAGCTCTTTGTAACATCTAACGTACATGATGTCACAAGAGCTGCCTGGATCTATCAGGATGCGTTTTACTTGGCACTCCCCAACCTGGAGGGACACTACCAAGGCATCATTATGTGGGTGCTGGACCATCTCTTGGTCGGCCTCGGTGAAGGTTATTATCTGACCTTGGCAGTCTTCTGGCCGAGGTCTTTTCAATCCGACCTGGTTCACGTGCTGAAGGTGTTTGACTCTTTGGGTCTCCCCTCGAATGTCGTTTGCATTCACCTTGGAGTGAATTACATTTACGACCCGAGGTCTTTCTGCCCGGGGTTGCGGTGGTGGTGGGGTTGCTTCTGCCTGGGGCAGTCTTGCCTGTTCTTCCCTTGTTCTGGTCTCGTCAACAAGGTCCCTCAGGTGTCCTTGCCTCACCAAATCTTCCAAATGAGCTTTTAGGGCTCTACAACCCTGTGTTGTATGTCCGTTCTCATTGTGATACGAACAATGTCTGTCCGTGTTTCTTCCCATAAATTCTCCCGGTTCCCTTGCTGCTGTCCTGAAGTAGGGCTGGCTCCTTATTCTTCCTAGAATCTTTTGAATGGGAATGCGGAACACGGTTGTTACTGCTTGTTTAGCCCGCAGCTCTATATCTGTCTTGTTGAAGCTGCTGTTACCTCGGCTGCGCTTCGGCGTGTCATTCTGTTGGTCCTGTTTGACCTGCTTTGATGCCGATGTATCTTCTTCGGCTCTGGCATATTTTTCAATCCTTGCCATGAGTTCCTCCACGTTCTTTGGCAATGTCTTTGCCAAAGATTTCCTTAGTGAACAGTCTTCCTTCAGGCCGTTCTTGAAGGACACGACTGCTACCTCCTGGTTGCATGCAGGTATTTGGTTGAACACTTCGTAGTACCTCTTTGCGTAGGCCCTAAGGCCCTCATCCTTGCTGATCTTCAGAGCCATTAATGCATCCACGTTTAACGGCTGTAGCTTGTTTGTCACGAACCTGGCCACAAATATCTCGGCCAGTCCTTCCCAAGTCTTCACACTTCCCTTTGGTAACTTATGGAACCAATCTGATGCAATTTCCCCAAAGGACGATGGGAATACTTTGCAGAGCAAAGGCTCATTTCCACTGTATAATGCCATTGAATTCAAAAACAATCCAACATGGAAGTTAGGGTCTGACTTACCATCATAGATTTGGAACCTCGGCATGCTGAATCTTTTTGGAGCTTCAAATTTGTCCAGTTCTACCGAGAATGGTGTCCTCGGCTTGAGAAGTGAGGTCACCTCGGCTTCAGCGTTCTGTTCTCTCCTCTTGAGATAGTTCCTCAAGTCTTCTTTGCTCCTCCCCGGAGCTCGGCTATCTTTCGATTTGAGTCCCTTTGGCACACTACTCTCGGCCTCGTGGTGTGCCCGTTTCGACCTTTGCCCGTGCGTTGTGTCGAAGCAGAGAACCTGCTTTTGTACATGCCGATGTTCTCTTGGTTCCCGATCCTTCGTATTATACGTTCTCTGCGATTTGCCGACCTCCCCGGAGGACGGGTGAGAATGCTTCTTGTTCCTAGAGCGTTGTGGTGCCTCAGGAGTTGTTGTCCTTCCTTCATTCCGAGCTTTAACTGCTGGGATTGGCGTATCCTGCAGTGGGTATGGTGGCTGCATGACCTTGCTTTGCATCATGAAGTTGACGACCGATTGCAGGTCCGCCAACTTGTTTGCCAGGTCCTTGAGTTCCTCATCCCTTCGTATGCATCTATCCCTCCATACCTGGAGGTTGTCCTCCTCGTAGTATCTGCCTTGGTCCGCCTTTTTCGAAGTGTCATCATCCTGGATGACGTTCTTTCCCCCGTGCCCCTGGCCACGGTTTTTGTTATTGTGGTTGTCTCTGGGAGTGACAGGCTTATTAACCTTGACGTTCTTTCCCCCGTGCACCTTCTCAACCTCCTCATCCTCCTCTTGGGTTAGATCCATTATTTGATCGCCCTGAGGAGGTGACTTGGTTTCAATGGCTTCCTTGGATTTCCTGACCAAGGCTTCAGTTTCAACTTCATCTTCATCTTCAACTTCATCTTCAGCCTCGGCTTCAGAATCAGCTTCTTCAACCTGAGTAGAAGGTGGAGGAAGAGCACAGGGAAGACGCATGGCTTTGGTCTTGCGCCAGGGCGAGTCGGCAGGAAGACCAAGCTCTTTGGCCAAGGCGTTCCAACCTAGGATAAAACCCTTGTTGCACGCCTGCTTGACCTGAAGCTTGTAATCTTCTGCGACGTCGGCCATACCTTGGTTGTAGCCCTTTGCGTCGGCAGCTTTGAGGTCGGCTTCCTTGGTGGCCAATGCCTCATGGAGTTCTTTCTCGGCTTCAGCTTTTTTAGCATCGGCCTCATTCTTCTCGGCTTCGGCGACTTTTCTAACAGCTTCAACAGCCTCGGCCTTTTCATCAGCTATTTGCTTTGCCTTTGTCGCCGCCTCGGCCTGCTCCTCCAATTTTTTCATCCTTAGCTGATCCCTTTTATGGATCTTCTGAAGGGCAGAGAACTCCTTCTTCAATTCAGATAATTCCTCCTTGATTTCAAAAGCCTGCATGGAGAAGGAGTGGGCGTGTTGAATAGCCTGAAAATTCACAAGGCAAAGGTTATTTCAGAATATTGCAAAACTTAACAAACATGAAGAAAGTGGCAGTAAGACAAAATTGTCAAACTTCTAAAACTTACTTGGACGGATCGCTGCAGCATAAGGGCGTAATTCTCGTATCCACTCATCTGGGCGTTACGCTCCAGATCGCCCTCAAGGAGAACTGCCGTACTAAGTGCCACGCCGATTTTGACATCGGCGGCACTTTCATTGGCATAAACTGGCCTGTTTTCTAATGTAATTTTGGGCTCCCAGGGAACTTTGGGAACCCTGGATCCCGAAGTTGTGGCAGACGAAGACCTTGGCCTCTTTTGTTGAGTAGACCCTGATGGCTGGGCTTCAGCAGGTCTTTTTGCAGGTGCCAAAGTAGTCTTCTCGGCCAATTTGGATATTGGCAGGGCATCTTCGGCCTCGGCAACAGCTTCAGTCACCTTGGCCTTTGGTTGGGCCTTCTTCATTCTTTTGGGTTTTGGTGGAGGCACTTGTTGGGATGGTGCATCATCCATATCGTCAGGGAGATCGGCCAGAAGATTCAGCACCACTCTCTTTGGTCGTTCCATCTCGGCTGTTTTGACAAGTCTTCGTCGGCGTTTCTTCTCTGCCACTGATGTCAAATATGGTGCCGAGGTTGAAGGTTGATCGGCTGGCTCAGACGCGTGGGTAGCCTGTTCTGTGGAAGCAGTAGATGGAGAGGCGCTCTTTTTCCTCTTCTTTGGAACGTCGGCCAATTTGGATGTGTAAGTGGGGATGAAGTTCAGCAACAATGGAGCTTTTCGTTGCTGAAGAGGGAGGTCCAAAAGTTTCTTCAAACCTTTCCCAGGATAGTAGGACGGGCGAAAGTCCTTGGGAGGCTTGCGAACGTCTGCAAAAAGAAACACAATATCAGAAACTGATAAACTTTTTGAAAATGGAAGAAGGCAGCAGTTAAGAAGTTAACACAGGGATCTTACCCTTGCCCTCTCTGACCGTTCGAGGAAGAGGGAATAGATGAACTTCTTCATCTGGGCCAAATTCCCAGTTCCCAGATGCAATGAGATAATCATCTCCAGCCCCTTTGTTGAAGTCTGGAAGGTCGGCTACGATCTTAAACTCAGTGGACCTCGGCTTGAGGTAATAGACATAACCTTTTTCCTTAAGGTTCAGCGCACACATGGTGTAGCAGTATTGGATGTCGGTAAGAGTGATCCTAACACTCTCCTGCCGAGCTAAGGTTATTATACCAATAAGCGTTCAATAAGCGTTAATGGTGAGTTGCATGGGGTTGAGGGTGTAGTAATGAAGAACTTCACGGAAGAGGGGATCTAAAGGAAATCGAAGTCCACACTGGACAAAGGCTACAACAGGAAAGGGCATCTTATCACCATCGGGCATAATAGAGTCGTTCTCCCCAGCTAGTCTGAGATGAACATCCTCTGGGATGGAGAACTCTTGCCTAAAATATTTTAGTTTGGTTGGGGAATCGACCCTATCTCTCCACACACCCATGGTTTTTATATAAAAGAGTTGGATAACAGCAAGAAGGGGATCTACAGGGATCTTGGGACCTCGGCTAAAACCTAGGGACAAATTATTTCAATTTTTCCTAAGGATTAATGGTTCTACAGCAAATCCCAAACCTAAATCTACGAAGAATGAGTATGAAAGGCAGAAATCTGGAAAACAGAAAAGCAAAAACGAAGTCTCAGATTGAAGAACAGAGAGGGAAGAAGACCAAGAATAAGAGGTGCAACAGTGTGAGTGTTCGTGACTTATGCAAAAAAGCCGATAAATATAGGCGTATTCAAGATCCATAAATTAAGAACTGGAGGAGAAGAGCCGGTTGCTTACCAGAGAAGGTGAAGGCCGGAGTGAGTTTCGCCGAGATCAGATGGTGGACGCTACAGTAATGAAAGCTTCACACTGTAATGGAGGCAGTTGCAGAGCTTCGAGCAAGAGCAATGGAGGATTCGAAGAAGAAGGGGCTTTAGAGAGAGAGAGAACAAGGAAATTCGGAATGCAAAAGTGAAAGGAGAGAGAAAGAGGCAAATGTTTTGTCAAAATTTGAAAAGGCGGCAAAACTGCAATAATTACGCCTAGGGTAACGCAGGCGTCAGACAGCGCAGCAGAGAAAAAACGGTTTGCGGGCGCGTCACAAGCACGGGCCACTAAGGATAAAACACGTCGTTGGAACGTTTGTAAAGCGGTGCGTGACAGCTCATGCGCGTATGGGAGTCGATTTGAATTTGAGGAAGACATGTCGGCCTGAAGTAAATGATCTCGGCCAGTAGTTCTTGGGCCGAGGTACGAGAAAGAAGTTCAATGTAAGTTCCATCACCTCAGTATGCCGAGGTAATAGGACTTAGGGGGCAGTTGTGGGGATATATTTCTGAGAATTAACACGTGGCAATGGGGCGCCGACGTGTCATCCGAGGAAGCTACGTGTCACAGTAAAAGTTTTGCCAATATGCTCAAGTATTGCCGAGGTTATTTCCAAAGGCATCTTAATTCGGATAAATCCCTCCGACCTCGGCATAACGTGCAAAGGCCGAGCTACCCGCAGAAGAGTAAGCCGATGTTGATGTTATAAAATATTATCTTGGTTAGGTGGATGTCCAGCCTAGTGGAGAAAGTCATGAAGCCATTATCTCACCAACTAGTGGCCTTGAGGCCATGTGAAATAGCCATGAGGCCATTAGCAGCCGTGTGAAGGAATAAACAGCTTTTATCTGGAAAGCTGCCAAAAGTGCACTAGTGGGCTGGCAAGCCAGCTCAAAAGCTGGTAATCACTCCATCTCTATTCCGGTGTATATATAGAGATGGAGGACAACAAACAGAAGGATGATTCTGAACAGAGCATACACAAATATGAGCCAATTGTAACACTTACAATTACATGCTAAGAGAGTAAGAGAATTACAGAGAGTCCATTGTAATTTTTACCATTCAATAGTGAAATTTACCTCGGCCTCCCGTGGACGTAGGCAATAATTGCCGAACCACGTAAAATCCTCTTTGTGTCTTTGTGCTATTATTTGTGCCATCTATTCTGCCTGTGTTTTTACCGCTGAATCACTAAGTCGTGGCAGTGTGGTCAGAAAATCACCCACACAGTTTTAGTTTTACTATATTGAATATACATATATAAATATATTTAATAAATAAAATTGGAGCGGGGGCTCCCTGTTCCATTTTCTTGTTGAGTTGAGAAAAATCTATATGAGATAGGGTAGGAAAAAATTGTCCTCCCTAGTCCAGAATTTTAACTTATAGTTTTTGATTTTTTTTCTTACTTGTGCCAATTTACTATATTTATTAAATTATAATAAAATTTTGAGATACAAAAATTTTAAATTTAAATAGAACAAAAAATCTTCAATTGACCTGGAGAATCATTAAAATATCATATATATACATATACATAAAGCAAAAAAAAAAAGGGGTGAGAAGAAGAGAAATGATAATAGATGGAAAAATGGCCCAAATACCACCAAAGAAAATGATATGATGGGCCATCACTCCCCTCTTCTTCTTCCCCTACACCACTATTTTTGTTAAGAATGGTGAGATTTGAGACTTCACTTGCTTGCCTTCATTAAGTTTTGAAATATTTTTATCATGAATGAAAATGACGTCTAATGGTTAGACTATTTTACGTAATGTATTAATAACAAAAATTTGTAAATGAGATCGTGTAAGACACTTTTATCTCCCAATATATGACACAATTAATGAGATTTCTTATTAATTGATAATTCCTTCATATCTCATTTTTATTTTAAAATTGAGATTAAAAAAATAGACTATAATCTCAGTTTCTAGTAATCGAGATTAAGAGGCTTTTTTCTTCCCTTTTATTTTTTATCTTGGTTGGTGTGAAAAACTGAGATGAAAGATATTATTCAATTTTTTTATCAGCGTTTTGGGCTTTATACAAACTGCGATGTTTTCAATACTGTGTGATATTTAGCTATTATTGCAATAGTATAAATGGATTTTGCCCTTTTTTTTTTTGTGAGCTTGGTTATTTGTGAGAGTTTGTTTTGTCACTATTGTAGTTTTTCAGATCAATTATTCTCTGTATTAGGGAAATCTACTCTTGTGTGATTACTGTAGGTTAAACCACGTAATTTATGATATTGTGCATTTGTGATTATCCCTCTTGATCTTTATTTATTTTGTACTATTAGTTCATATTCTCTATATTCATAATCATCAACAATTCTAGTGTGACTCATTTTTCCTAAAGCTCTCCATACAAACAATAACTTAAAAAATATCAATTTTTGATTTATTGTTATAATGCTTAGGGAGGAACATCTCTTGTTATAATGCTTATATGTCTATATTAATTAGCAGTTGCTTTCCAATTTCATGGAGAATTCAGTCCAACATGATACCACTTGACTCAAACTCTCCACTCTCCACTCTCCACTTTCCCATTTTGTTTTTTGTTTTTTGAATTGCGATGACTCCCTTTTTTTTTCCCCATAATAAGATAGCGTAATGTTGTATGTATGTGGATTCAGTGCACATCTCTATTGCTGTTTTGCTTTCCTTTATTTTAAGTTAGCCTTAGAAGGAAAAGAGGCATGGCCTTCATGTATGCTCAATCACTACCCATAATTGCTAAAGCAATAGCCAAACAACTATGCTAGGATTCATAAAGTTTTTTTTTTTTTGAAAAATATCAAAAAAAAATAATAGATGATTGAGATTCATTTCACATGTGAGTATTCCCATTGTACAATAATTAGATCTAAACCATAAATTAATTTTCTAGTTAACTTTCTATATTATTTTTCTGGGTTAATAGGTTTTCTGATAGCCAAATGCTTCTCAGTTATAGAAGAATAAAAAATTTGTCACGATGGCAATGGATAGCGTAGCGCATGAGTCTTTGTGTCCACTACATATTTTAGTAAGAGTACAGTGAAAAAGTTATAGGAGTATTTATTATAACATAAACTGCATCTAACGAGACTTAAATTAAACCAGCATCTTGTTTCCTTTTCATAATAATAATAATAATGATAATAATAATAATAATATTATTATTATTTAATTTTGACTTAAAACTTCAAGTGGATGCTTAAGCAAACAAAGTCTTCAAATGCATCTCAATCAAGAGACAAGGAATTAATTAATTTTTGCCCAATCTAAAAAATTGGCATATTTAAAGTTGGCACATTAAATTTTGTGGTCCTGTCTTCCAGTTGGAAATGAAATCATTTCAACAATACAATTGCCATAAATCATAAGAGATTATTATAAATGCTCCAGAAATTATATAATACAAGATTGGTACCAAAATTTCACTATCAAGTTTTTATTAGAAGTCATGTATATCAATCCTTTAAGTTTCCTCCAAACAAAAAGCCCCAAAATTTAAATCCTTAATGGAGACTCATCAACTATATACAAGTTTCTCTCAAACTCCCCCCGCCCCGGGCCAAAAAAAAAAAAACAAAAAAAAAAACAAAAGATCCCATGTAAAATCTTGGTTAACCACTCATGTCAATTTGCAAACCAAATTCAAACACCCTACAAACTCTCTCTCTCTCTAAAGGCATACCTAACAATTAGGGCAATGGCAATGTACAAGATGTACAAAATGGATACTAGAAGTTGAGGTCCCCCTCTAAGAAAAACACCATTCATCTTTTGCAAGTCTCTCCTATTTTCGAAGGCTTGGTGCTAATGAAAAGAGAGGGCTCTTCACTCCTACAAATCTCTTTCTACTTTTCTTCTTTTCCTCAAATGGAGGAGCAACTCCTTGGTACCAACACATTGTGCCATTGGTACCACCAAAAAACCCTCCAAAATCAACTATAGACTTTTTCAAATTAACCAAATCTATATTTTGTAACTCAAAAGTTGCAAAAAAACATGATTAGGGGGAGAGAGCGCGCGCAAAGGAAGTAAGATGTTTTGCCTTGGCTTTCCAACACTGTTCAATGTCCTCTGCTATCCTCTTAGCATCGATTGATGCACCAAGCAACCCTCGTTTGGTGAACCCTACAGCGTATAGCCCAGACTCGCCTTTCCAACCGTTTGGAAATGGCCTCCGTGGTAAACCATCTTCCTCCGAAAACATATCTCTCTCCTGGAAGGGGACAATTCAATCCCTTATTAGTCCTTTGAACTTGTGAGAATATAACATACATACACTCAATTAACAAAGAAACTATAAAATAAAAGGAAGATGAAAAACAAGTACCTTTAGCCAAGAGGGTACATTGCTTTTATAACCAGTTGCTAAGATGATTGCATCAAAATTTTCCTTTCTTCCATTGACAAACTCAGCGGTATCATGTGTTAATCGCCGAATGCCTGGACATACCTACAACAAGAGTGACACAATAAGATCTAATTAATAATGATTTGCAATTCAAAAAATTTCTCTATTTATGGGCCCTGAAAAAAATGAAGAAAAGAAAATTAGTAAGTAAAGATGGTTTGAACTAAAATTCTAATTAAGGAGACTTTACCCTTTTTGATTATACACATAAGATTT
The DNA here is from genome assembly GCA_036172215.1 of Camellia granthamiana. NCBI lineage: Eukaryota > Viridiplantae > Streptophyta > Magnoliopsida > Ericales > Theaceae > Camellia > Camellia granthamiana. Next base: position 39,406,853 of record CM069913.1, read on the forward strand.
TGAATGAATAATTGAAATTTCCAAATATTGGCAAAATAAAATCGGGATTAAATTCCCCATTGCTTGAATGAATTAGGAAAATATTGTAACACTTGGCAATCAATCATTCATGAAAAGACAACATGGGATCAATCAAACACTTAGAAAGTTAATATGTCCAAATAAATTGGGAAAAAAAAAAAAAAGTTGTATTTTTTCCTAATACATAACTTATCGATCTGCATAAACAGGAAAAAATTACCTTAATGTCTCCACTTTTGATCTTAGCAAGCGTGCCAACGTCCAACACTGGCGTCTTTCCGGACAAATTCTTTAATTGGAGGGGACCTACTTGAGGGCGGTCGAGGCCGAGCCTGGCAGTGTTGCCTAGGAGGAGCCGCGACACGATCAACAAAAGCCGGTCGACGAGGCCCAAGGGCAGCCACTTGAGCAACCACATGGACAGCCCAAAAGTTGATTTTCCAAGCATTTCTCGTGGTAGGACGTGTACCTTAATCATGATCAAATTCAAAGAAAAATTGGGTCACAAAAAGATAGGACACTACTTAAAAAGAGAGACACTTTAAAAGATGAGTTTGATGGGTGTGTGTAAGAGATTGCTTCCAGGCCATGACTCAACCTTTACAACCTTTTCCACAGAGAGAGAGAGAGAGAGTAAAAAGAAAAGAAAAGAAAATCATATGCATGATTGTGAAATCAAACACTAGTTTCTGAACATTGTTGCGCATGCTAGGGAATCCCAAGAAAGTGAAATAAAACAACGATTTTCTCTTAAACCAATATATATTGATTGTGATCAACTTTGAATAAATAAACAAAACTTGAACGCACTAAAAGGCACTAACACGAACTGTTGAAAAAAACAAAATCGAAAAAAGTAATTTCTTTTTGTTTAATTTGAAAACTAAAAGAAACCTCATAATCTTGACCTGCCTTTCCTTAAATTCTTTTGACTTATGTAAAATAAAAATAAAAAATTCAATTAATTTGAACAACTTTACTCTATTAAAAAATTCTCCAAATCTCAAGATTCGACTATGAATATTGACAAGGGAACAGTGAAATTTAAGGATAAAATTCTTAGATCAAAATGAAAGATTGTGATTACACTTTTAAAAATTAACTTAGTCGATACATATCGAGATTTTGAACTTAAACTACTTATTTAAAGCTATTGTTATTGTTAAAATTATATATATATATTTATAGATTATGATCAATTTTGAATAAACAAAACTTGAACGCACTAAAATGTCACTAACACAAACAGTTAAAAAAAAACAAAACCCAAAAAAGAAAAGAAAAAAACACACACGTTTGTAAACAAAAAGAAATTTCAAAAATCTTGAATTACCTTTCCTTAAATTCTATTGACTTACATTAAAAAACAAAAAAAACAAAAAAAATCAACCAACTTTACTCAGATACTTTGCCTCGAAAGCGCGAATTTCATGAATATTGACACGATGCAGATTTAAGAACAGGGAATTCTTAATTTGAAAGAAAAAACTGAGATTAAGATTTTAAATAAAATATCAATTTGCTTGATAGATATATCTTGATACAGTTATTTAAAACTATGACGATTATTAAAACTATACTTACTGTTTCCCTGACCACCAAGGAAGGGGTAGCATTATTGTTGCAAAGATCCAAACAAACCTCCATTCCAGAATTCCCACAACCAACCACCAAAACCCTCTTCCCTCTAAAAACCTCACCACTCTTATACAAACTTGTATGCAAAATAGGCCCGAAAAACTCCCTCCTCCCTTCAATCTCCGGCACCACCGCCTCCGCATTCTCTCCGGTCGCCACCACCAACCACCGGCACACATACCCTCTCCCCTCACTACTCCTCACTCTCCAAAACCCTAAACTCTCATCGAACTCCGCTCTCTCCACCGCCTCTCCAAACACCGGCCTAATATCAAATTTCTCAGCATAAGCTTCCAAGTACTCCACAAACTGTTGCTTTGTAGGGTAAGTTGGGAAGTTTTCAGGGAAAGGCATGAGTGGCAATTCACAGAATTGCTTCGGCAAGTGGAGGCGAAGACGATCATAGGTCTTCAGCTGCCACAGAGAAGCTATGCAGTTTGATCTCTCTAGTACTGTGCTTGGAACACCTCTTACTTTCAGGCAGGCTGCGGCAGCCAGGCCCGAGGGACCAGCACCGACGATGATGGGTCCCGGGACGAAAGCCCATCTGGGAGAACTGCTTGTTTTGGTGGTGGAGTGAGGATCATGGGCTGTTTTGCCTTGTATTTCTCTCAGATAGTCGTCCATTTAGTAGTAGTAGGAGTAGTTAGATGAGAGAGTGTGTGAAGGAAGAGTTAAAAAAATGGAGGGTGTATGTGTTGTGTTTGAGAAACTATATGGATTGAATTGATGAGAGAGAGCTAAAAGTGAGGATACCCATTTAGTCAAAACAACGTGGTTGTTTTGATTTGGAAGAGAGAGAGAGAGAGAGAGAGAGAGAGAGAGAGAGAGAGAGATGACAATGAATTTCTCTCTTATGATTTATCTAGAGACAGAGAGAGAGAGAGAGATTAGGCATGAGGATAATTTTTTGCTTAATAGGTGGAGAGGATTAAGAGTATATCCACTCGTAGTGTGAGAGGATGAGTTTGTGATGAATCTCTGTTGTTGTTGTTGTTCAATGGAGGAATAAACGGAGTAATGAGCGAAGGCTACGGGGCTTAATCAGCATTTATTCAATTCAACACAAATACAGAGAGAGAGAGAGAGAGAGAGAGAGAGAGAGAGAGATGGTGATATGTGTATGTATAAATATATATATTCTTTTTGTTCATGGGACAGTATTGAGTTGATTTCAATCACTCTATAAATCTATATATGAAGGGAAGGCCAACTGGTAAAAGGGAGTTATGGAAGTGGGACATATATATAGGCATAGTGTGTGTTTGTGTATATGTGCTATTGGTGGATACAAATACGATTTGTCCGTAATTTTAGATTTTTGTTGTTGATAATTTGATGATTGAAGAAGAGGTGTTGAATTTGATTATTTTCGAAAGTAGTTAATTCAAAATTTTAAATTATTAAATTAATTTAATAATTATAATTATATAATATTAAGTTTATCTTCAAAATAATATTATTAAGACAATATTTATTGTCAATTATTTTTAAAGATATATATGATGAGATTGGATAATTATAATTTAAATGATTAAAGTGAGACCTCAATTTCGCAAGTGAATAGAATTCTGATCACTTTCTTAATAAAAAGAAATCCATTCTTATATGAGTAACTACTATCAACCAACAACAACCTATTTTAAATCAATAATTCTATTAGGAGGAATCATTGTGTGTTTTCTTTCGGGTTTCGGGGTGAGCATAGTTGATATTGATTTGGATCGGAGTAAAATCAGAATCAATTCGTTATTTATAGTTTGTGAAAAATTAGAATCAATTTAATCTGTTTAAATCGGGGAGTCAATCCGAACCAATCCATTTAAACACGGATTGGATCGGTTTAGAACCATGGATTCACATAATTAAATAACAAAATAAATAAATAAATATAGAACATTTTAATTTCATAAAAACATAAATATAGCATCATATTAGTTCCACAATAGTAACATGTCAACATGTCTTTCCATAATAGGGACATACTGTTCTAGAATTTAAACAACCATAAGAAATTTGGTTCCACCATAAGTATTTAGACCATTGCAAATTAAAACTAAAAACCAACAAACAAAAGTAATAAAAGAAGATACTACGCTGGTTTAGGTTTGAGTTTAGGTTTTATATGGAATAAGAGAAGATATTATGCGGGAGGCTGTATAATATAAATATAGGCTATTTGTATACGGTCCGGATCGATTCCAATTCGGAATCGTGGAGTTTAATCTGGAATCGATCCGTGGACTACGGATTTTTAATTTTTCAATCTGGAGTCGAACCACGGATTCAAAAAATCAATCCAAACCTACCAGATTGAACTGAACCAGATCGGATTACGAATTTTACGAATTCTTTACTCAGCCCTAGTTTTCTTAACGATAAAGTCCTTGGAGGAAATAACTTCAATATAAAAATCCATAAATAATCTTAATTAGATTAATTGGGAAGTAATAGTTTTAGCTTAAAAGTAAAAAAATTACTAAAAAAATCAAAAAGCCTATAACATAACCCAAAAAGTCAAAGATTCTATGTTCTCTATACTTTTTGTAAAATTTTTCGTAAAAAATTAAAAAGTCATTCCCAATATACTAGTTTTTTTTCTACCTCATATTTTAGCCAAAAAATCAAAAAGTTACTAAAATAACTTGTTCTTAAATGAGTTTTTTTTTTAAAAAAAAATTCTAAATTAGGATAAGTTAAGTAGTCTTCAAGATGCAACCAATAATGTTGTGTTTGTTATTAATAAAAGGCAAAATTATTAGGTATTTTCGGATTTTCATGTGTCAATATTTTTTCACCAATCATTATTTATTATCCCTTTTTATGTTCCTCAATCACCTAATATAAAATCATAATATCTCACATTTTTCACCAATCATAATACCATAGAATACCACATGAATCGCCCAATAAAAGGGGCAATAGATTACTTTCTAGTTATTATTTGGATTAGTTATTTATTTAATGTAATTTTTTCATATTTATAATTTTTTCATTCTATCAATTGACAAAATAATAATAATAATAATAATAATAATAAAGTGGTAGTTATGGTTGGTTGGAATTTTGGACCATACTGGCTTGGGCCGGGTGGAGTATGAATTGTAACCAAATTGTCCTCCACCTAAGGTTTACCAAAAGTTATTAAATATGGTAAATTATAAATTTTTTTTATTTTTTATTTTATACTTTTGAACTTTTATTCAAATTTTATTTTGATTTTTGATTTTTTAATTATAATAATTAAGTTTTTAAATTTCAACTCATGTTTTGATATGGTCTTCTTGTCACTTCATCGTTTGAAATTTGAGGAAAAATTAAAATATGATGAACAAAAGTGAAATTTGTGTAAAAGTTAGATGGTGAAAGTGAATTCCTTTTTGGCTAAACTATCAATAGATCTTAAAAGTTGAATTTAATTTTTATCAAGTTTTATTGAAAATAAGTCTTAATAAAATCGACGATAAAAATAATTTTTTGTGGTGATTTTTTACATATATCATTAAAAATTGATAATTAATGACTTTTTTTGTCACGATTTTTACAAATTGTCTCTAAAACTTACAATTAGTGATATTTTTCTATGATGAATTTTTCAAACTATCACTGAAAATTAAAAATTAGTGACTTTTTTTGTGATGATATTTTTAAATCGTCATTAGTAGTTATAATTAGTGACATTTTTTGTGATAAATTTTTTAAATTGTCGCTGAAAATTAACAATTAGTGACGTTTTTTAATAGTGTTTAATGAAAAATATTATTAATTCTCATAGGACCTAGTGGATAATAAGTCTACCTATTAGAACTTACATGTAAGTTTTCCACAATAATGCTCTCAAAATATGCTTATGAGAGCATGTTTTTTTCTAAATTTTTAATGGTAAGTGATAGGAGGATCAAATTGGAACCTGAGTCAAAATTTAAATATTCATTGTTATATATAAAAGACGAGATTAAAATTAAATTGGAACAATTACAAAAAAAAAAAAAAAAAATCTAATGTTCGAGTCTTGTAACAAAATAAATCTTGAGTTTCTAATTTTATCAATTTAAATTTAAACTTTTGATTTGTTTTCAATCTAAACCATTTGTCTATTTTTATTAAATAAAATCGATAAAAAAAAAAAAGTTTTTTAGTTATTAAACTGAATGAAAAGTGTATTTTAGACATTTTATGTATACTTACATTAAGTTTAATGATTAAAATACTCATTTTCTGTTGGTTTTATTTAACGAAAATAGACAAATGATTTAATTTGAAAAAAAAAAAATTAAGATTTAAATTGATAAAATTAAAAATTTATTTTGTTTCATGACTCAAATCCTGTATTTTTTTTTTTAATTTTATAATTGTCCCAATAAAATTTGAATAAAAATTTGCCGGTAAAACTTGTAATTTACTCCCAACTAAATCGCCTTCCAAAACCAACTAGGCTTAGCCTAGTTGGCCACCATGCCTTCCTTAGGGCTTAGTCCCAAGGAGGTCATGGGTTCAATTCCCCTTAGGGGGGTTGAATTAAGGGAGTGCAAGCACTTATGTGCTTTGCCAAGGGTGGGGAGCTTTGCTCCCATAGGTGCTAATCTAACAACTAACAACTAACATTTGCCGATCAAAAAAAAAAAAAAAAAAAAAAATCGCCTTCCAAAATATTTTTACGTTGTTTTGGTTTTAGGAATTAACAAAGGTCCTTAACACATTCAATTATTTAGCTAATATATAAACATACCTTAGTCCTATATCCATCTTAACTTTTGGTGCTTCTCTCTCCTCCATCCTTCTTAGCATTGATGAGGGCACACTTGAGTTCAAATGAGGAGGTCTTTGCATTTTGTTAATAAAGTTTTTATTTCATACATTATTTATCTATTTTATTTTTATAAATTCATAATTTAAATGCAACATTACAGCATTAGAGGATACAACTTTACTAATATGTAATAGTAGCAAGCTTTAGAGATCAGTATGAGTAAGATTATCTACTAAAAAATACCATACACGTTTTAGATGGTTCATATCAAGCGAAACCAAAGGTATTTGTTGGCACCTGAGATTATAAGGCGCCACAATTTAAATATAATGTTACTAATTGCATTGAATTCGTCAATTAAATTTTATTTTTATTTATTGATTTTTGTGTTAAACAAGGACTTTATCAACTTGTGTAGCTCATGTATGTTAGGGTGCCATAACTCATTAAATTAAAACATAAGACAATCCCAAAGCACAACTTAAGGGTGTATTTAATGTGGCCTAAGGGCTGTCCTTTGGTTAAGTTGTAGTTCAACTACTTCAAGAATCAAGAATCTATAAATTGTCATTAAATTTGTTGTTATACTAGTTGACCCATTTTTATTTTTATTTTTTGAATTCAATTCTATTATATCTATTCATGTTTGGCCTCCAATGCTAACCAAAGCCATCAACTAAGCAATTATGGATCACCTGAATGATATTCAAATCAACTCCAAATTTATTATTATTATTATTATTTTGTAATACATGCCATGAACAAGGAATTAAGGTTCTATTTGGGTTCATGAATTTAAAATGATTGGATTTGAATTTAATAATGTAAGGTTGTCTTAACATTATATTTGGTTACTCACATTTAGATATATCTATTTATTTATTTTAAGCGTAGAAGATTTTTAATTAGAAATATGATTTTTTATTTTTTATTTTTTATTTTTACATAAAATTGAACAATTATGGTCTAACAACACATAACTAGAAACTCAACTATCATAAGAAAATTTATGATGAGAAGAAATAACAACATAATACAAATCTTATAATAGAAAGGAAATAATCGATCTTTGTTTGGTAAAAATAGATCCCATAACTTTCGAAGTACGAATATATAGACCAACTGACCTATTATCAATTTAAAAGATAACCAACACCACTTTAAAGTATAATTAACTTAAATTGTGTACCATTTAATTGGCCTATATACAAATATGAAATATGTCACACACATGCAAACAATGATGCATTGCTAGCCAATAAAATGTGAACTAATTATATGTATTCATATTAATTATTGGCCAAAGCTCACTTTCATTTATTATTACATCAACCATGTATTATGTGGGTATTTTATATATAACTTCGCAAGTGCATGTTTAGCTTATAAATGATTAGGCCCAGCTGCATGTTTAGGTGATTGAATTGGACACCTTTGAACGTCCCATTCTTGAGAGAAGCTCCTCAATTTTTCTACGCCACTTAGCTTCCAAGGACAAGCGTATGGAGGATGTCCTTTGCCTTTGACATTAAATAAATACTAATCAAGTATTTTGAAAACTTCCTAATTATTGTGTGATGATCAAAATACAACTACTATAAATCTATCTCTATCTGTCTCTCTATGTATTTTCTATATATCTATCTATCTATAATATTATTATAGAAAGAAAGTTGGAATTGGTGTTGATATCTCATTTTTTTTTTAAATTTTCCCCAAATATCTTACATGGACAGTTATGTCCTAAATTTATGGTTTTTTTTTCTCCGTCAACTTCTAATTTTCCAAATTTATTTTAATTTTCACATTTCAATCATACAGTTTTCAATCTTATTTTTTTAACAAAAGAATCATATGCGCATATACCGCATATGCTACTCTCAAGTATATTTGATCTTGTGCTATCTACTCTTGTATTCAAACCCATCACGGTAGAGTTGAACTCAAAGACAATGATATCTTGAATGGACAAATCAAATTATCATTTTAATCAATTTTCTTGACATATAAGAGAATGTAACTAGTGAATTATTTAGTTGAAACTATATCTGTATATATATTGATAAAATCGATTCATTTCAGTGGCATATTATCAAAAAAATGTACGGTGACATTCCTACCATCAATTATGACAGCCACTTTTGACTATCTCTATCACGAGTCACAACATTTGTCCGCCCTCTACCACTATAGTCACCATCTCTAATAGCTTACAAAAACATTTTTTATTTTTGTTTTTTAAACAAAAACAAAGCAAAAACAAAGCAAAAACTTGTTTCTTGTTCAATAAAAAAGAAACTAACAATATTATCAAACAATACCTAAGTTAAAAAAATAAGGGGATAGTTTCTCTCTAGTTTGTGATTGAACTAGAGCGTGTTGTTGGACTCATGGAGACTTATCACGGGTTTCGCTTCAATGACTCGAACCGTTCAATGTGTAGAACTTGTTGAGTACTTTATTCCAGTAAAAAATCACGTTGATTGAATATCGATAGATATTTGATCGGATCATATTTCTGTCAACGGTAAATATAATTTTCAAAATAAATTGTTGACAAAAATCTGATCTGATCAAGTAGCTATCTACATCCGATAAACGTGATTTTTTATAGAGATAAATTATTCGATGAGTTTTACATATTCAACGGTTCGAATTATCGAAATTGAAATTGTAATGGACCCCTAAAAACCCAACAGTACCTTCCACCGGAGACAAACTGCCCTAAAAAATAAAGTGGATACTCTACTAGCAGCGCAAGATGAGAATAGCCATGAACAATTTTTAGGGGTCCTGTCCCTCCCCCACCCCTGTTTCAAGTGAGATATTTTTTTAATAAATTATCAATAGATCTTAACAGTTAGATTTAATACACATAAAATCTTATGTATTAATAAAATTATCGCTAAAAATAATTTTTTGTGACGATTTTTTACATATGTCGCTAAAAATTGATAGTTAATGACTTTTTTTGTCATAATTTTTATAAATTGTCACTAAAACTTACAATTAGTGACTTTTCCTATGACGAATATTTAAATTGTCGTTGAAAGTTGAAAATTAATAACATTTTTTGTGACAATTTTTTTAAATTGTTGCTAAAACTTATAATTAGTGACTTTTTTGTGACAATTTTCAAACTGTCACTGAAAATTAACAATTAGTGGTGTTTTTTTAATAATGTTTGATGAAAAAGTCATTAATTATCATAGGACTTATTGGTTAATAAGGGGTGGTTTGAGATGAATTATATAAGTGTACTTTTTTGATTTTTTGACTAAAAAAGTAGAGGAAAAAAAGATGTATGTTTGGGATAATTTTTTAATTTTTTACGAAAAAATATGTATTAAAATATTGTATCAACTAGCAAAATGACCGTCCTACCCTTCTGAGCTGCACTGTTGGATGGCCAGTGAATTGTGCTGAATTGTGCTTTTTTCTTTTTTTTTTTCACACATGAGTTGCATTGTTGGAAGGGGACAAAGAAGGGTAATCTTGTCTTTTTGCTCTCTGAGAAATCAGCCCTAGTTTCCCGCCAAAAAATTGTGAATAATATAAACTTTTTAAATTTTGTAATGATTTTTTGACTTTTTATCTTTTTTAGGTTAACCCAAACACCTACTAAGTCTCCCTATTAGAACCTACACGTAAGTCCCTCATATTTCTTTCCACTCTTGCTTTTGTTGGCAATGCATTAAGTAAAAAGTTATTTTTCGTGAAATTATTTATTATTTGTATAAATAAAATTAAAATTAATGTCAATAAAATAAAATATTATAACCCAAGCAAATCATTAACGAGTAGGGATACTTAGCAGATATACCGATCCATCCAAACCGACTGAATTAAACCGATCCGTTATATTTTGAACTAATGCGTGATGATAAGCAGATGGATACGGATTACTTTTCTCCAATTCGCCTAATTTTGAACAGATGGCAGATTGGAGATTCTAAGGCCTCAACCGAACCGTGAACACCCCTAGTTTGCAGTCATTGTTAATATAGAGGTTTGTTGAATTATTATCTATGTTTGTAGTCATTATTAATAAGACAGATTGGATTGTTATAAAAAATTTATATCGACAGGTTTTATTATGTTGAAAATTTGTAAAATGTAAACTGACAAACCAATTAGCATCCATATGTCCATCCGCTCAATCAATATCTGCCAATCTAAAGCACTATTATGGATTGATTTTTTCCCATTTGTCTAATTTTAAACGAAAAACGAATTGGAGGTTTATATGTCACTAACGAATTGCAAGCACCCCTATTAATGAGTATAATAATATGGCAATCTAAGTTTCAAAATACAAACATAAAAATGTTATTTAGAAACTCGACAAAATTAGGCGGGCCGGGCCGGGCCGGGCCGAAATAATAATCCACGCATGTCAGTAGGTAAGCTTATTGAGGTTAAAAAATCGTTATTGGCTTATTTTTAAAAGTAAATTAAAATTTACATTTTTGTTTTTTTTTTTTGATTGTTTTGAAAAAAATAAAAAAATAGAAAAATAAAGTGACTTAAAAAAATTTAAAAAATTAATATATTAACTTTTAACCGAGTTATCAAAATAGGCCCAGTAAAACTAAATTTTGTTACTTGCTCTTGTCAAATGGGAATTAGGATCTACGACTTTGTTGTGGAGTGCTTTAGAACCCACTGTTATCTTGGTGGGGATTTTTTTCTTTTGGATTGGAGTAACTGTCAATCGATTATCTCAGGATCAAGATTTAAATGAGTTATGATAGTTCACGAATTTATATTTTTTTTGAGCAATGGTAGAGGATTACAAAAAGTGTGGTTCAAATGGCTCAAAACTACCAAAACAACGTCGTTTTGAACGTAAAACGACGTAAAACGACGTCGTTTTGACAGTTTTGAGCCATTTGAGCCACATTTTTTGTGGCCCTCAAACATTTTTCATTTTTTTTTTAGTAAAAAGAAAAAAATTGAAAACTAGGATCTAGCCTAATACCTGGTGCCTTGCTCTGAATGCCTAGCGCAATTGTAAACTGGATGGAGAGAGAGATTGCAAAAGGCGCTTTGCTCAGTGCGAAAAGTTGTTGGGTGGTCAAAAAAAAGCATAAACGTGTCTTATAGTGACACTTTAAATAATGGTCGAGTGGTGGATATTTTGATTCATTTAAATTGATTGAATTAAATTAATTTATTATATTTTAGACAGATACGTGATAATAAGTGGATAATTGTAGATTGATTTTTTCGGATTTACTTAGTTTTAGACGGATGACGGATTTGAGATTCTTTTGATAGTAACCGAACCACCAAACTGCGAGAACCCCTACTAATTTGTAAGACTTTATATTTTTAATTTGTTCAGATATTTTGTTGTGTTTTCAATTTGTTTTCAATTTGAAAATCCTTTGATCACATGGCAAGGATTGATATTTGATATTTTTGTGTGGAAAATATAATTTTGTCATTTAAAAAAAAAATCAAATTAAATAATTTTTGAATAAAAAAAGTAATGAAATAATTTTGATAAAGCATAATTTTCTTATATGTATTTATCATTGGTATTTGATAATTTGCTTGATAATCTTTTGATTATATAGTTGGATTATTATCTATAAAAAAAAATGTTGACAAGTTATTCTAGGTTCAAAATTTATAAAAATTTAAACGCCAAACCAATTAGCATCCATCTGTCAATCCGTTAATCCGTTCAATCTGCATCCGTCAATTTGACGGATGGATACAGATTGATTTTTTTTCAATCCGCCCATACGGCGGACAGATGATAGATTAGATATTCCCTGCCTGCAATCGAACCGCAAATACCCCTACTTCAAATTGATCGCAGATTCTCGGCCCCGTGGTTTTCACTCCAATTGATCTCCTGTTTTGATCCTCTTGTGATGGTTATCAGGTAGCTTTGTCTCTACTAATCACTAAATTCCAAGTCTCTTAAGGATGGACAAATCTTGAATCAGGTTAAGTTGGGACAAAATTTGCACTATATATAGTAAGAGAGTATGTCTCATCTCAAACTCGGAACAATTCAACATTCAACTAAATTTACTTATTTGAAGCTCGATCGTAAAAAACTTTCAAACTAATCCGCCTATTTAACCTAGTATATATAAATTATTTATTTATTTATTTTTTTTATAAATATTTTCATCTTGAAGGGATATTAAATTATTTAAATCTTTTAATTATTATTTCTATATGTATATCATGAGGTTCATGTCGAAGCCTCATCCATATTTCAACTTTTCTTCTTTACTAGTTGGATTCTCTTGTGCTCCGCGCGTGGGAGTCGCGCTATTGTTAACTAAGAATAAGATGCACCACAACATATAGTATTCATAAGGTGTTTTTAGATAATTTTAAAATCGTAATATCAATCTACAAATAGACTTGATTAGATACAAAAAATTGAGTTTGGGAGTGTTAAATTCAAATTAAGTATCATCTCTATATAGGAAGAAAAAAAAAGAACACTTACCAATCAGACTTATTAACTGGACTTATTTACCTACATGTCTTATTGACAAATTTATCACTGTAAATTTATTCATAAAAATAAAAGAGACTGATAAATTTATCAATATGACTTAATTGATAATAAGTCCCAAAAATAGGACTTATTGGTAATTTATCTTAAAAAAAAATTGCAAATAAGAAAATCACATATCAGATTGTCTTATTTGACAAATGGTTTAATCATAAAAATATGTAACCTTGTTTGAGCGTTGTTGTTCATTGGTTGCTTGCTTGAGTGATTAGGTTGAATGGGTATAACCAAAGCAATTACTAATTTCTTCATTGTGTTAACCACTCAAAAAAATATTAGAACCAAATAAATCCAGCCTATGCATATTTACTTTGCCCATGTTTGATTTGATTTTTAAAAGCTTATTTCAATTTTTTTAAAAATTAATTTTTTTTTTTGATATTTATTTTTATCAAATTAATTTCAAAATTTTTAATAATTTTTTTTCCCTTGAAAACAAGCCAAACCACCCCTTGTTTTTTATAAAATATAACCAAGTATTTAGACATATGTGTACCGAACAATGGTAACTTTAGTAGAAAAACATGGTGGCTTTTGGTTGGCTGAGCCAACATGTATACTCAACACAGGTGGCTAAGTTTCAAAGAAGATTTCAAAAATAATTTTTTGGGAGAGAGTTTAGAAAATTTAAAAATTTGTTTGGTTATATATTTCGAAAATAGTTTTGGAGTTTTGGAATTTTGGATGATTTGATATTTTTTTTATAGTTGAATAGATGAGTATGAGATAATAAGTGATTAAGAATGAGAGAGGAGAGAGAAAAAGTAATTGATTAATGTGTAGTAAAGAGAAAAATGATTTTGAAATTTTTTTCTCTAAAATTTTCAACTAAACATGTTGAATTTTTTTTGCTCCAAAAACATATTTTGAGAGATAAACTAAATATGCTTATAATTTCTCGTATAAATATATTTACAAACACAAGCATATTCAATTGCTATAAATCTATAACCCATATATAAATCACAACAAAAATATTATGAAGCAAACAAATGAAAGACAAGCAATCTTAGACACAAAAAAGCCATATATGTGACACCAGAATGTTTTAAATTTAACATTACGATAAAATAAATAAATAAATAAATAATAATAATAATAATAAGTATATATATATACATGTAGTGACAATAATAATAATAAATAAATAATAATAAATAAATGCATAATTTAGGAGATTGGGAATTTTATGGTTAAAGAAATACGTTGTGAAATATTACACATTAAATATTTTAGTAAGTGGTAAGTGGCGATTTATAGTTGGGTAGTGAGGTTTTTAGACATGAACCTAACTTATCATTATACGTAAGTTTTAGGGGTCATCTTGAATTACCAAAGAAGGTAATAACTTTTAAATTAAAAAAAATGGTCAAATGGTCAAAATATGTCTAAGTCCTAAGAAGATGGATTAGTCAATGCTCAAGTAAAAAGATAGAATTCAAACAAGTTAATTAATAAATGGATAAGGGTGGACCGAGGTAAATAGCAAGTTTTACACGCGTCAAAATTTCGAAACTTTCTGTGACTTGCTACCCACGATTTACCTTCCTATAAATAGGAAAGAGTGGCATGTTTAAGGAAACGGAAAGAAAAAAATAGAAAGTAGATAAGAGGACGCACGGGTGAGCATCTTGAGTGGTGGTGGAAAGAAAGGATAAATGAATTAATTTAAGGTGAGTTATATTATACCTTGAGTTACCAAAAAGTATTTTACTTATGTTTTGACTTACCAAAATCTATTTTATATAATTTATGTTTTATTAATACATTAATAAAAGTTATGTTTTATAAAATTTTTAGCTACGTGGTTTTATTTCTAAACCCTATTTGCTTAAAAGTGAAACCCATTGATATGTTTGTTTTACTTTTAAAGAATATTTGGTTATGACTTTATATGAAAATATGTTTTGTGAGTACCACCATGGGAGTTCCATGCCTTGGGGGACTTAAATAACTATTGGGTAGTGGTTGACCACTTTGTGGTCCAGTGTTTGTCATGAATCCATTGACCAGTGTAGTGATTGTCACTTAGTAATGTACCGTGGTTACAGTGATTATTTCAGTTTTTGGCACTTAATTAATTTGCGTATTCAACTCAACTCAATTTATGTTAATGTTTTAGTTTAAATAAATACCCATGGCCACTTTGTGCCCATACACTCATAGTATGATATTTCTCACTCTGCTATGTGCTTATAGCTGTTACCCCTTTCAAGTGACGAGGTTTAGCGGGATCAAGATGGAAAATGAATCGCTATGTTATTTTGTTTTCTATCTTTTATTATTAGACTCTTGTAGTACAATGAAGTTCAAGTAACTATGTTTTAGTTCCTTCTAAATAAACAGTTGGTACCTAATTATTTATTTTAATTTATTTAATTTATCCGCTTGCGCTGTGACTACAGAATTATCCGAATTACATTATTTTTATCTTGTTACGACGCTGAGCCTTTGGGTACCGGGTTTGGGTCGTGACAGTATAAGTTATTGTTTAATTGTTAACTAACATTGTCTAAGGCTCTTCTTCAACTTCATGGGCATTAGAAATGGAGCTAATCACAAAATAGAATTTTTTACTCACCTGAACAAGACCATTTTGATAGTGAACACAGTTTGAAAGAGGAAATTAAAAACCAACATTGTCTTCCAAACTCTGACCGACAATGATGTAATATAATAGGTGTCAACTTTTAATTTATTACACATCCAATGATAAAAGATCCAACTCTTATTATATCATTATACCAAACTATAGATCTCTAACATTTTTGAAAAATTTATTATATATTATAGGAACAAAAATACTATAAATCCAAACTTATGAATCCATAATTTATCCATCAAAAATTTTTTTTTATGGGTAAATTCTTGGTTTTTAAGTATCTTGTGTTGGAACAAAGGTTCTTGAATTCTTCAAATGGTGGTCTTTAGGTCTTTAAAATTTGGCAATGATCTTGTCTATATAGAACAGAAAATTAGTGCTTCAAGTTGCGTTACTAAGTCGCTTTCTTAAAGACAATATTTGTACCCACCAAGAGGTGTGCAGGAGGTTACAACAAATTTGCCTCCGGGATATAATGAAGCCTGATCTAAAGATCTAGTCTATCGGTGTCTGCACTGACGACAATAGATCAGAATACTCTTGATATAATCAAGAAACCAAGGCACTAATAATGAAATTTGTAGAACTTGATTATCAATAAGAAAAACAGAAATTTGCTTAAGAAACTCTTGATCGAAAATTCAAAATCAAGAGGGTGAGAGAGAGAGAGAGAGAGAGAGAGAGAGAGAGAGAGAATTGTAGGAATGAATTCTGAATTGAATGAAATGGCTGAATTCGTAGCCTATTTATAGGCCTTAATGGATCTGACCGAATGGTCATGTTCCTTGATCGCATCCGATCAGATCTGACCGTTGGATCGACGATCTATGGTGCAGATTATTCTGACACCGAATAGATGCCTTGACTAATCACACCTGATCACGATCATGTGCCATCTTATCCGTAAGATCGCGCGCATCTCCAATCAACGACTATGATCAACTCGCTCTATATCGGACACACAACCGTTTGATCGGTTGGTTAACTTATAGCTAACGGACGACACGTCACTGCCACGTGGAGCTGACTGTATTCCACATCATCGCTCCAACTTGTCCAATGCAAATAGGAAAGCGCCCTTATGGCGCCTCTGTGCTAAGTGCAAAGTGCGCCATTAAACGCCACACAGCCCACTGCCCACGCCACGCGTGTGTATGCGGATGGTGCGAAGCACCATCCTTGCGGTGTGGGTGCATGCACACTAGCTTTCATCCCATAATTTCATATTCAAAAAAATATTCCATGTAGCACTTTATTAAGTGCTCCATGTTTTGCTCTCTTTCCAATGTGGGACAAAGTTCTCAAGCTTAATTAATGCTTTCCAAAGAAAAATAAGGAGGGTTTTGAAAACACCCAAATATTAAACTATAAATTTTAAAAACCATTTTTAAAATTCTCCAACATTCCCTCACCATTTTCAAAATACCAGATGATGACTCTTGGTTCACTTGGCAGCCTTATGCATAGGTGAAGGATTTGAATCATTCACTTAGTGAAGACATCTCAAAGTTAGTCAAGATGGCATAATAGACTTGTTTTTGAACTAGCGATCTTATACGACTAACCGAACATGTCTCACGCACAGTACATGTTACCCCAAGTATTCAAACAAACCGACACGTGGATTGGCCTTATGTCTATATCCTGTTTCATGAGCACTCTAGAGTCAAGCCCTTGGACTCATAGGAAGCGGCACCACCTCCTACACTCACATAGGTAAGCTTACTAAGAGTACCTCTGTAATTTACAGTACCCTAACAGTCTAGTTGTAAGCTTATTAAGAGTTTGCTAACTCATCCTCTTCTTTTCACATTACAGGTACCAAGCACTTCAACCTTGGGATGAAAATGAAATAAAACTAAGTGCTTGCAATCATGACATATAGTGTAGTTGGGCTCATTGAACTCAAGACTTGATATTTTTTCAAGCGTTGAGTTGAGTTTCCACCAGGAGTGATTATGTTAAGTGGGCTTAAGACCCGTCTCCTTTGATGTTTTCCACACCAAATCCCTTGCAAGTCCCTTTGTTAAGGGGTCAACCAAGTTTTCACCTGACTTTACATAACTAATGGTAATCACATCTTCTGTGATTAACTGCCTGACATAGTTATGTCTCAGTTTTATATGTCTAGACTTTCCATTATAGACATGGCCATAGGCCCGTGATAGAGTTGCTTCACTATCACAATGCAAAGATATTGGTGGCATAGGTTTTGGCCATATCTTAATCTCTAACAAGAGATTCCTTAGCCATTCTAACTCATTGCTATAAGAAGCCAACGCTACAAACTCTGACACCATGGTTGAGTCTGTTATGCATGTTTGTTTCTTAGAACCCCAGGAGATAGCTCCTCCTCCAAGAGTAAAAATCCAACCACTCGTGGACGAGTGAGCTTCACGATCAGTTATCCAACTAGCATTCGTGAATCCTTCCAGCACTGCTGGATAGCCATTATAGACTATTCCATAGTCTATTGTTTTCCTCAAGTACCTAAGTACTCGGTTAACAGCATGCCAATGCACACTACTGGGATTACTAGTGTATCTACTAAGTTTTTCCACTGCAAAAGCAATATCAGGTCTAGTGCAAGTCATGGCATACATCAAGCTATCTATTACTCTTGAGTATTCTAGCTGATCAACAGCTCTTCCAGTATTAGGATACAATTTCAAATTTGAATCAAAACGTGTAGACATGGGTGTATAATTATATTGATTAAATTTATTTAAGAATTTTCTCAATATAGTGCGATTGGGTTAGAATCAAATTATTGTCCATTCGTTTGATTTTAATACCCGAAATTACATCAGCCAAGCCTATGTTTTTCATATTGAAACTAGACAACAAGAAACTTTTAGTACTTTCAATGACACCATTGTCAGTACCAAAAATAAGCATGTCATCTACATATAGACATATGATTACACCTTTATTTTCAGTAAACTTACTGTACACACACTTATCAGATTCATGTATCCTAAGACCATTTGACACTATTACTTTGTCAAATTTCTCATGCCACTGTTTTGGAGCTTGTTTCAGTCCATATAGTGACTTCACGAGTTTACACACTTTGTGCTCTTGACCCTTTACAACAAATCTTTCCGGTTGTTGCATGTAGATTTCCTCATCTAATTCTCAATTTAGGAAAGCGGTCTTAACATCCATCTGATGGATTTCAAGCTTATAGATTGAGGCTAAGGCAATCAACACTCGAATGGTGGCGATTCTAGCCACCGGCACATATGTATCAAAATAATCAATACCCTCATTTTGAGTAAAACCCTTAGCAACTAATCTTGCTTTGAACTTGTCAATTGTGCCATCAACTTTTATTTTCCTTTTGAAAATCCATTTACAACCAATGGGTTTGGATCCAGGTGGCAAATCAGCTAGTATCCAAGTATTGTTACCCATGATAGAATCCATCTCATCGTTTATTGCTTCTTTCTAGAATGCAACATCTTGAGACTTCATAACTTCCTCAAAGGTTAATGGATCTGAATACATATTCAAAGAAATCATTGTTTGGTTATAATAAGCTTTTCTAGTTCTTTCTTCAAGGTAAACAATGAAATCAGGGCTAAATGACTTCTCAGTCCTAGCCCTCTTACTTCTTCTTAGCTCAAAAGGCTTATTAGGTTCATTAGATTCAATAGGTTCGTGTCGTTCACTTTTCTCTATAGACATCAAAGGAGTTGATTTATTTCCTTGATTAGAATTCAACCTTGGAATGGGAGAGCTGCGAAGGAAGTAATGTTCGGGAAGTAATGTTCGGCAGTTTGTTGCCTTCTTGCCATTTCCCTGTGCAATACATCAGCAGCAGCAGCTTCTTCTCTTAAAATTTGTTGCTGCCGTCTCTTCTCAGCCCTCTCGAAGACAACTATTGCTTTGGAATATTCTTGCTCCACTACCTTGGCAGCTGCTTCATGAATGGGGTCTTTAACCAAGGTAGCAGTTAAAGCGGTTACTTTCCTCCTCTTTCTTATTGCTTCAGCAATTGTCTCGGAATCAGAATCTTCATCAAAATTAGAAGGGGAGACATCAAAGTCAGAAAGAGAGACAGTAACTTTTCTTCTCTTTTTTCTTTGAATTGGCTTTGTTTGCTCCTCAATTGTCCTCTCAGCCCCTTCAGCTTGAAGTTTGAACTCCCAAAAAATAAGCTCTTCTTTTGATTCCTTAGCAGCGATCTCTTCTTGGACTACATCAGTTACTCTTTTTTTCCTCATCAAGGGTGGTTCATGTTCTTGTTCTTCTTCCTTCTCTTCTTCTTCTTGTGCTTCAGTGGTCTTCTTTTCAGGATCAGGCAGTTTCCTCTTCTTTTGCTGCTGACCACCTTCATAGAAGAAGAATTGAAGATAAGACAACCAGTGTTGTATAGAAGACCAAAGGAAAAGGAAAACAAAGGTATATACCTCGAGTGACTCTAGTGAGAATTGAAGCAGCAGAAGTGAACTGAGTTGTAGCAGGTACTGCAACTGAAACAGTGGAAGAAGTGACCATCTCAACTTCCTTGGGTTTAGGCACATCCAGCATCTTTAGTGAGTTCTGAAGTGAGATGGCCAAATAGACTTCCATATTGCTCACCCACCAATCTTGGTATCTCTTCAGTACAGTACCTTGAGGAGAGAAAGGAATGAACTCAAAACTAGCCAAGTCGTCCATAAACTTAAAGGTTGCCTCTTCCAGCCTTGATTTCCGAACCTTCAAATCCCTCTTGGTGAGGCTCAGATTAGTGTTGCTACAGAGCGGAATTGGAACTCCTTGTGTGAGGCCAAATTGTCTAGCAAATTGGGCAGGACAATAAGGCTCAGCTATGCATTTATAAGCTCTAGGATTGGTGGTCCCAATGAATAGTTCTCTGGGAAGCAGGAAAGAAGCCCATATTTCCTTGTGAGCAGGCGAGATACAGAGCTTGTCACTTAGGAAATTATTCAACCAAGTCGGGCCAATACTGGTTTCGAAGGGACGGAAATAATGAAGAGGAGGGGCGGCTGGTAGCTGATGAAAGAAAGAGAAATAAAAGGCAAAGGTAGAGGGATAAAGTGCGGCATTGGCTAATTTTATGCCATGAGTAGAAGATGTAACCCAGCAAATTTGAGGCATTTGGATTGCAAATCGGTAAAGTAAGCGAAAAGCCAAAGCTGAAGGATCCAGAATGGCCCCCCTTGGTTAGCATCTAAGGGTTTTTCACAAAAGAGAGAACAAACTCTATATACATGGCCTAAGATATACGGAGCCAAGGCTACCCGTTTTTGCAAGACAAAGGCTTTGGCGAGAGGGGCAAATTCCGGCATGATTCTTTGAGAAGAAGTGCAGAAGAGAAATTTGCACAGCCAATATAACAAAAAGGAAAAGAACTCCCTATCAGTTACTAAACCCTCTTTGTTATTCTTAGCTTTGACAAAATCACTATAAGATGAGTTAAGAGAAGGGAGGGAGAAAGGGACTGCTAAATCAGGAAAATCTGGTGTAATAGGAGCGCCAATGGGGGATACTCCTAGAAGATGGCAAATGTCAAGGACAGTGGGAGCCATCATCCCACATTTAAACTGAAAGAAATTGAAAATGGGATTCCAAAAACATAAAGCAGCAGGAATTAGAAAAGGGTCTTCTGAGATAGTTACCCTAGATAGTCGAAGAGCATCAAGAAGACAGAGCTCTTGAAGGTCCAGTGTCCTAGCAGAGACAACTCGGTCGTACCATTCTTGCCACTCTGGTCTCACCGTGGGCCAACATCGGTGAGGGCGGTTGACTTTCCAGCCCTTCCAGTCAAGACTACCTTCATAGAGAAGACGTTGATCCTCCAGACGGGGATACAGGGCAGGAAGTTCAGTAAGGACCTCCTTGAATATGGGCCCAAGCACGTACTCTTGCTGCATATGGTGACGAGGAACAAAGATACGCCCATCGATAGCGCTTTTTTCCCCGGCTTTGTACTTCTCACATTCAGCATCAATAAGCCTTTTCAAGGCCACAGATGAGCTCACACGCTCTATGGATGGGATTTTTGATGAGGAAGAGGCCATTGATAGTATGCTTTTTCGGAAAGTATAGAAGGGAGTAAGGAAAAGTGAGAGACAGATGAGGGTTTGTATGCGTAAGTGAGCAGAAGGGTTTCAAAAGCCTTTGTGTCCGGAAAGTACTAAAAACGTACGAATACGAGGAGTTCCTTCTAACATTGATAATTTCTGGAGGGAAGAGCACATTCCGGACGCTGATGCCAGCTTCGAAGCAAGATATTTGGCTTCGAAGCCAAATTTTGGCGCCAAAATTCAAACAACTATGGCTTCGAAGTACGGAAGCCAGCTTCGAAGCATATTCATGTTCAAATATACTGGACTGTTCGAGTATTGGTCTACTTCAAGGGGTTTTAGGGCCTGTTTATCAAAGTAATGACCTTCGAAGCAACTCTTCGGATCCTTTTAGGGATGAGGAGCACTGTTCGACGCATTGAAACCAATATTCGGTTTTATTACATATAAAAGGAATTGCTTTTTGAACCAGAACAATGTGGATTACTCTTCGAAGCAAAATATTGGTTACAGTTTGTTTTGAGAAGTAATGTTGTTAACGTTCAGAGCATTGATTTCAAGTAATAATAGCCAGAATTGTCAACTATACCCCATAAACTGACATGTTGGTTCTTTTAGCGTTTCATTAGACAATTAAATCCAGATTCGAAGGATGAGATTGTTTAATTCGAAGCTATAGATTGGCTTTTAAAGACAAAAAGGAACAAAATCAAACAATGACAAATATAAAAGGACTTTGTTTGTACTAAAGCCAAAACAGTTACATCAAGTGACCCTATCTGGGTACGAATTCGAGCTCATAAAAATAAGGAATAAAATAAATAACAAGGTCATGGAATTTCATCCAACAATGATCAATGAATTTTTATTCTTTCCTTATTATTTCTTCTATCTCCTCCAATGTTGGCTGCATAAGCTGGTGTGCTCTTACTTCATAATAGAGCTCCTCAGCCTTTATTTCGAAAGCTTCCTCCCTCAGTGTTTGTTCCAACTCATCCATAACCAAATCGTCCCAATACGCAGACTCTTTATTTCTGAAGTCATCGAACTCTTCGAGGAAGTTCTCTGCTTCGTATTGGGCATGAATTCGTAGGGATGAGAGTTGATCCAAAGATTGCGTAGCAACCAGGGAATTTCGATGCCAGTGGAGAAGCATCGGAAGTTGGTCCAGAAATAGGTGAAGTTCTGCTTGGGCAATGGGGTTAAGGATATGGCCCCTGGTCAAAATATCACAAGCCCATTGAAAGTTCTTAAGAGGGGTATCATCCTCAAGAACATTGAAAGGCAAGTGAGAGAAAGCCGCTAGCAGAAGTTGAGCTTGTTTCCGCTCAGCTGGAGAAGGGGATAATGGAGGGTTGTAAGGTGAAAAGACTGTGTCCATTGGAAGAGCAAGCCTTAGTTTCTCTATCCAGGAAAGAGCGGGAGGAGAAGAAGGAGTAGAGGCTTCAAATTCAGAAGATGAAGAAGAAGGTGTGGATGCCTCTATTGTAAGAGATGGCATGGGAGTGGAAGGAACAAAGGCATTAATGTAATCAAGCCAATCAGAAGAACAAATCTTCGCCTTCTTGGCTAAGAATGAAGGACTGTATCCTTGTGCTTCTTCTGGGCGCTGGGTAGGATGCATTATCTTTGTAGGCATGGATGAGGTATACCAGGCCACAAGCAGATTTTCTTCTAAACTACGTCGAAGATCAATGGGCACGTAAGGGTAGACTACTGAACTTCGAGCGAAGGAAGGAAACTCCAAGGGATCAGTAAACTCAACAAAATGATGGTTGATGCGCTCCCTTACATCATAAGTCTCAGAGGTCGACCAGTTTGTCCAACTAGAAGTCCCAGACGATGAAGAAGTTATAGCTTCATCCCATGCAGAGGTGTGTGAAGAAGAACTTCCCAAATCCATATTTGTAACTTATCGAAGCAAAGATTTGAGGGTAGTTTGTTCAAAGTACAAAGGGATGCTAGAGGAAGAACTTCTTGTATTTACGGAGTTGTGAATCGAAGGGTTAATGGCAATGTGCGCATAGTCCAAAGATTGATAATTCGCAAAAGCCTTCACGACCTGAATATGGAAGGGCGGATAAAGATGGCTAATGAATGCGTGAAGATTCTTTCGAGGGGAAACAGCATTACTCAATGGCTCTTCGTATGCTTGATCAGTAGAGTGAGAAGTTGATTGAGCCATAATCCGTTCGGATGCTAAAGATATTGAAATATTCAATAATTTGAGAGTTAATGCTAATGATCACCAAATGGGTGACGGTTATGTTTCCTGAAAGTGGATTCCGTGCACATTCCAAAAACGCGGGAAAAGTTTTTAATCCACTAATATCACCAAGTATTGGGTATATTAGTGCGGGGGGTAATGTTGGCTATATATTTTGTAAAAGCCAGTAACAATTCGACACGTGGCAGAATAAGGGTATTATGGGAAGATGATTCACGTCTTCAATCCTGATCGTACACGTGGCGATGACAATTGGTTCTCACGTGATCCGAGTAGCACCAGATCAATAAAGAAACGAAAGATGACGTGGCTTCAACGGTTACTCATATTCAAATTCAAATATAAGAGGGAAGTTTAACTGCAAGTGATGGCGTAGTGGAACTACTTCTAAGGCAGCATGATCAGCAATCATGGAGGAGCAGTTCGACGGTTTGAAGTGCAGTTCGAAGGTCATCCTTGGCAAGTATAAATAGCAAGGAAGTCCCCAGAAAAAAACCCCCAGACTCAGATCATACAAACCAGTCATTTACTTTATATTTTCTTTCCCAGTTTTACATTTCCTGCACTTTAAATACCTGCACTTTAAATACTTGTCCTTTAAATATCTGCACTGCACTTCGATTCCTAGGAGTAGTTTCAAGTAGATTCAAGTAGACTGTTGCTGTAAACCTCTTCGAGGCTGAGTTTGGACTATTGTAAGTGTTCATTTTTAATGAAATACTGCGATTGTTCTTCATATTACTTGTTATTTTTCTTAATTTCTCCTAAGTCAAGCCACCAGTAAAAGTCCTCTTCATTGAGGCTGAAAGAACTAAAAAACACAATCGTCTGATAAATTGGTTGGCAATTATAATTTCTGTAAGGACTGATTGATCCTTGCTGGCACGCTCGCATTTACAAAACTATCCTTCGAAAAGCCAAAAAGCCAACATATATTTTTGGCACGCCCAGTGGGACTTAATTTAAAATGGCTAGAAGAAGACGACAAGGAGAAAATGAACGTCTGGAAGAAGGCGTAGAAGGAGAGGTAGAAATACCTAATTCAGAGGATAATGTGGTAACACATCCTGTGGAGGCTCCTATGTTATCAGAACCTATGGTCGAACAGACCAGTACTTCTGGGCAAGAACCATATGTTCATAATATTGGACGAAACCAAGGAATTGGAACATCCACCGTTCCATCTACTCAGCCAACAAATCCATGGGATGGCTTAGTAGATGCTATGGGACAACAATTAATGAACACCATGGAAAGGTGGGCAACATCCTTTTTGGATCGAATGAATAACCACCAACCAACAAATACAAGACACACAGAGGAAGTTTTAAATGTCCCTCAGCAAAGATTGGCTAGAGAAAAACAGCCTATGCAAATTAATGGACAATCTAATGGTCAGACTAGTACTCAGAACTATGAAAGACCATCGCCTCAGTCTTGGTATGAACCCATTTCAAGGCCTGTAGTAAGCCAAAATGCCTCAGTACCCAACAATGAAGCCACACACGTTGGTGGATCTGGGCAAGTACAAGAAATTGGCATGAGAATGGTTACAAATCCCATGTTCGAAGCCATACCTGGCACTAGGGGATATAATAATCCTTTGTTTGAATTTATACCCGGGGGGTTGGAGAGTTTTCCTGTAAATGGAAGGGACACAACACCTGTTCCAGCACCTTTCGCAGGTCCCTTCGCAGGACAGGCTCAAAGGGGTTACCCATATCCCCAACAGCAACCTGTACCACAGGGGCAACCAGTCCCGAATGTACCACCTTATGGACCAAGGGGGCCACAAGCACAAGTTTGTCCACCAAACCCTGTGTTTGTTCCTCCAGTACTGGTTCAGCAGGCACAGAATATGGTCCCTAGGGACCAAATTGTTGATATTGTTAGGGAGATGTGTGGACCGATGGCTCGGGGGGTCCAGACTCCTGTATACAGAAAACCATACCCAGAATGGGTAGATAGGGTACATGAATATCCAAGAGGATTCAGAATACCAGATTTTACCTTGTTCTATGGAACTGGAAATCAATCAACAGTAGAGCACATTGCCAGATTCGCTGCTCAATGTGGTGAATTCACTAATCATGATTACATGAAACTGAGATTATTTCCAAATTCCCTAACTGGGGGAGCCTTTGTATGGTATATCAACCTTACACCTGGCTCCATTCAAAATTGGCAACAAATGGAAGAGGCATTTCATGCCCAATTCTTCCAATCGGAGCCAGAGGTGTCCATGGCAGACTTGGCAAGATTGAGTCAAAGGCCTGAAGAAAAGGCTACTCAGTTTATTGCCAGATTTAAAAGGGCTCGAAATAAATGTAGGGTCATCCTTCCAGAGTCAGAATTTGTAAGATTGGCTCAAAACGGTTTAGAGTTCAGACTTCGAAAGAAATTTGACTCAACTGAATTTAGGGATTTGGTCGAATTAACCTATAAGGTGTCTCGATATGAAGCATTACTAGAGGAGGAACAAGATCGAAATAATGCTTCGTATAAGACGTATTATAGAGATCCCAATTATGAGATTGATGCAGTAGAGATTGTGGGCAAAGAACCTGTAATCTGTGAAGCATTAATTCATAAGGATACAACCATCGACCAACAGTTTAAAAAGAAGGACTTTCACAGAAAGTACTCTTTTGACTTAACAAAAGCAGATGACATTTTTGATCATTTGCTTGCAGCCAATTTCCTTAAGTTACCAAAAGGAGTCAAACTGCCATCTCCGGAGGAACTTAAAGGAAAAGTATACTGTAAATGGCATAATTCTTGGTCTCACTCAACTAAAACTTGTATTGTTTTTCGAGACAGGATCCAAGAGCAAATTCGAAAAGGAAGTTTGAAGTTCCCAGCCAAAACAGAAAAAGCCATGGGAATTGACAGCAACCCATTTCCAGAAGTTGGAGAAAGCGCGGCTAATGTGGTTGTACCAAACTTTCAGAATCTATCTCTGCAGGAATTGGAAGAGGTCAATGTGCAAATGCATATTGCCAACCAGACAACTGCCAAGAAGGAGATTGGAAACCCACCAACTATTGGACAAGGTTTCTCACGTCAGAGGGAACACTCTGATGAAGAGGCACTGGACGATGATTCTCTCGAAGCAGCTGTAGTGCAGAGGATGTGTCCCAGATGCAGATTAAGTTACAAATGGTTAAAGGGGCTTCCAATTGATGGGAAGCAATACTATAAGGATGTTCAGAGACGTCCTAAATCAACCAATGCTCACAACAAAAGGCCGTATCCGGCTGGTGACAGGCAACGCCCATTAGTGGTTGAACCTGTAGTGGACAGAATGCATGCTAAAGGCAAGAGGCCTGTGTATGAGTCTAGGCCACCTAACTACTACAGAGTAGAAAGCAGCCATTCTGAAAGAAGATTGGAGAGGGGTCCAGGTTATGGGAGTAAAGCCAGAGATTGGCCTTTTAGACCAACCCTGCGAAGGACAGAAAATGGCTCTTTTCATCGAAGGACTGAATCAGGTTCGAAACATGAAGTCAGAGCCAAGCATTTACCTTCACAGCCAGCTTCGAAGATGGTTTCGAAGGTAGAAGGAAACAGTTCGACATCTGGATCAGTAAGCTCGTGGGTACCAGGGGTCCCAGATTGGTTTGTAATGCAGAACAAACCTAGGGAGGCACCTACTCAAAGGGATGTTGGAAACCAAGGCAGGATGGTCAAGCCTCCTTTGGTGGCCCCAAACAATTGGGTATTACTTAAACATCCAAAGACAAAGGAACCAGATATGGTCCCAGTCATTTCCAGATCACAAAGAAGGAAAATTCAACGCAGGTATACCCAGTACCAGCAAGATCTGAAAGAAAGTGGAGAGAGTTCTTCACAGGTCAAGACAGAAGGAAAGAAAACTTCGAAGTCAGACCATACTCCAAAATCGACTCTACAAAGCAAAGTGGTTTGTAGCAGAGAACAATTGGCCCAAGTTCATTCTAAACTAAAGGCCAGGGAGAAGTCTAGTTTGGCAGGATTGGAGAAGGCTCTGATGGAAAGTGATAGCGAAGTGGGAGACGAGATTGACATGAGCCAAAAGAAGGAAATGGCAGAAGAAGAAATGTTCGAAGCCTTCATGGCTGAACACACATTTCTGACTGAAGAACCAGTTGAAAAGGATCCTTCGAAGGGATCAGTTATCAATGAAATACCAGAGTGCAGCATGGAGGATGCTGCTGAGGACACTGAGCAAGGTAGCCAAGAGGGGAAGAAGGTACAGTCAGCCATCCAGTTTGGCTCATTTCCCCCTGTATCAGTCAATATGGTACACATACTACCTCATGAATTCCAGGCTGAAAATGAGGGTCATGGTGACCAAGACATGGATCCAATTCCTGTATCTAGTGAGGAGTCACAAGTGAGTATGGTACAGGATGCTCCTGAAATGGCTACTCCAATGGAAACTGAGTATGAGAGCGAGGAAGAAGTGAGCATCAACCTCTCATACCCTTTTGAATATCCCTCAAATTCCATGACCCAGCATGTCAAGCCTTTGTACATCAAGGCTTTCTTTGATGGGATACAGCTAAACCGAGTCCTGGTAGACAATGGGGCAGCAGTGAACTTATTACCGAAATCTTCTTTGAAGAAACTAGGGAAAAAGAATCCCAGGTTGATCCCAACCAGCACGACTATTGCTGGTTTTGCTGGAGATAAACAGATGGCTCAAGGGATTCTGCCTATTAATTTGAGTGTGGGAACCAGGGATTGTATGACAGCATTCTTCGTCATTGACAGCAATGCCAAATATAATGCCTTACTTGGGAGAGATTGGATCCACACCAACAAATGTGTGCCTTCCTCTTTGCATCAGAAGATCATGATGGCCTTGGGCAATGGAGAGACAGAGGAAATTGATGCAGATCCTCAACCCTTCATAGCCTGTGCAGACTTTGCAGAGGCCAAGTTGTATATTGAGGGAGTAACACCACTCAGTATACTGAGGAAAACTGATGGCTCAGCCGAAGTGACGGCTGATGAGGAAGTGACACACCTAAAGCACTTAGTCCAAGAGAGTGCTGATGAAGAGGTTGTCGTGAAAGATGACAATGATGCCTGGTTATAGGCAAAGAGATGAAGAGCAAGAAGCCAAGTCTTTGGCTCTGGTTAAATTCTCACCATTGGACGTAGAAGCAATAGTCCAGAAAGTACAGGAGCAAGAAAGAGAAGCCATGATGATTGGCTGTAAACAGGAGCAGTTACAGGTCAGAATTTTGACCCTTGGGAAATATTGCGCATTGGACATTGAGACAAAGGTCCAGGAGATACAAGAGGAGGATGCCTTATGGACAGATTTTGTCTATGAGGAAGAAGGTAAGGATGTGGAACCAGAGAACTTGCGAGTGGAGCAAAGCAAGAAATATGCTTCGAAGGTAGAAGGAATCAAAGAGGAAGCTTTAGTAAGTTCTCAGACACAAGACCCCTTAGAAGAAGTGAATTTAGGGGAAGGTTCTGTACAACAGCCAACCTATATAAGTGCTTGTTTGAACGTTCTGGACAGAGACCAGTTATTGGTTGTTCTAAAGAAATACAAAGATTGCTTTGCATGGTCTTATAATGAACTACCAGGATTGGATAGGTCATTAGTGGAACATAGGCTCCCTATGAAACCAAATTTCAAGCCATACAAGCAGAAACCGAGAAGGAT
This sequence comes from Camellia granthamiana, assembly GCA_036172215.1. NCBI lineage: Eukaryota > Viridiplantae > Streptophyta > Magnoliopsida > Ericales > Theaceae > Camellia > Camellia granthamiana. The sequence goes on from CM069913.1 coordinate 39,436,338, forward strand.
GAGTCCAGAAGTAATTCAGAAGGTCAAAGAAGAGATTCTTAGACTACTTAAGGCAGACTTTATTAGGACAGCCAGGTATGTTGAATGGCTATCTAATATTGTACCTGTAGTTAAGAAGAATGGTAAAATGAGGGTATGCATCGATTTCAGAAACTTAAATCTAGCAACTCCCAAAGATGAGTACCCTATGCCTATAGTGGACCTACTGGTAGACAGTTCAGCAGGGCACCAAGTTTTGTCAATGATGGATGGGCATTCTGGTTATAACCAAATCTGCATTGCGGAGGAGGATATCCACAAGACAGCATTCAGATGTCCTGGAAATATTGGCACCTTCGAATGGATTAAAATGCCATTTGGCCTGAAGAATGCTGGGGCAACATATCAAAGGGCTATGAACACCATCTTTCATGATCTCATTGGAGGGTATCTAGAGTGTTATATTGATGACATTATAGTGAAATCCCAGTCCATGAAAGAACATCTGTTTCAGTTAGAAACAGCTTTTGAAAGAATGAGGAAGTTCAAGCTAAAACTCAATCCTCTCAAATGTGCTTTTGGTGTATCATCTGGAAACTTCTTGGGTTATGTGGTGCACAAGAAAGGAATACAGATTGATCAGAACAAAGCCAAAGCCATCATCGAAGCTAAGCCTCCATCAAGTAAGAAAGAATTACAAAGGTTCCTTGGGCAGGTTAACTTTCTTAGAATGTTTATTTCTAACATTGCTGGGAAAACTAAAGCATTTTCTTCCTTGTTAAGGCTGAAGGATGAAGAGGAATTTGTCTGGACAACAGAGCATCAAACTGCTTTCGAAGGTATTAAAGCCTACTTGGCCAACCCTCCAGTACTGATGCCACCAAAGGGAAACAAGCCCTTGAAGTTGTATATAGCTGCAGCAGAAGATTCATTGGGAGCTTTCTTGGCCCAGGACAATGAAGAAGGCAGGGAACAAGCTGTTTATTACCTTAGTAGGTTTTTAAATTCTTGTGAATGTAAATACTCAGCTGTCGAAAAGCTGTGCCTTGCTTTGTATTTTGCTGCAATGAAATTAAGATATTATCTTTTACCTACAACTGTCTTGGTGATTGCAACCACAGATTTGGTTAAGTATATGTTGTCAAGACCTATGTTGAGGGGAAGAATTGGCAAGTGGATACTAGCCTTATCAGAATTTCATTTAGAATATGTCCCTCAAAAGGCAGTAAAAGGGCAAGTCTTAGCCAATTTTCTAGCAGACCATCCATCTCAAACAGAGAACCAAGAAGTAATGGAACTTGGCATGACCAGTGTTGAGCCATGGCAGATGTGGTTCGATGGATCGAAAGCCAATGGTTTAGTTGGAATTGGTATTGTGATTAAATCTCCACAAGGGGTAGAAACCACACATGATTTCAGAGTGGATGAAGTTACTTGTTCCAATAACCAGGCTGAGTACGAAGCCTTAATAGTGGGACTAGAGATCCTTATTGAATTACAAGTACATGCAGTTGATATATTTGGAGACTCTCAGTTGGTGGTTAACCAAGTAAATGGGATTTTCAAGTGTCAAAGCATAAGTATTTTACCATATTATGTTGTTGCATTACATCTGCTTTCTCAATTTCAAGCAGCAAATGTAACTCATGTTCCAAGATTCTTGAATAATAGAGCTAATGATGTGGCTCAGAAAGCTTCGAACTTCAAGATAAGGGATAATACCCAAAGGGACATAAGCCAAACAACATATCAAAAATTGATACCACCTTTGAATAAAAGGAATGTAGTCTTAGAAGTTAATCATAATGACTTGCAAGAACAAGATTGGAGGCATCCAATAATGCAGTATTTGGCTGGTCCATCTTCGAAGGCCAGCAGAAAAGTTAAATTGCAGTCTATGCAATACATAATGTATGGTAATGCTCTTTACAAAAGGGGGGGAGATGGCCTATTGCTAGAATGTTTAGGCCCAAGAGAAGCATTAACAGCTATGGCTGAGGTTCATGAAGGCATTTGTGGTGCTCATCAACCCGGCGTAAAGATGAGATGGTTGCTTCGAAGGCATTCTTATTACTGGCCAACTATCCTTAAAGATTGCATAGAATATGCAAAGGGCTGCCAGGCATGCCAAAAGCATGGCACAATAAGGCATGTGCCCATAACTGACCTACATGCAGTAGTGAAGCCTTGGCCATTCAGAGGATGGGCCATGGATATGATGGGAAAAATACACCCACCCTCTTCGAAACATCATTGTTTCATTTTAGTGGCTACCGATTACTTCACTAAGTGGGTCGAAGCTAAGCCATACAAGGCTGTAGACCAAACAGAGGTTATTGGGTTCATTAAAGATCTGATCCATAGATTTGGCATTCCACAAACCATAACAGTTGATAATGGGACTGTGTTCGATGAGAAAATGGTGAAGTCTTTTGTGGCAGAGTTTGGAATTAGCCTTGTTAATTCTACACCCTATTATGCACAAGCTAATGGTCAGGCTGAATCATCCAATAAGTCCTTAAAAAAGGGAATACAAAAAGTTGTGGAGGATAATCCTAGGGATTGGCATAACCTATTGTTAGATGTGTTATGGGCTTACAGAACCTCCCCAAGGTCAAGCACAGGGGTTACTCCTTATGCCTTGGTATATGGGCATGATGCAGTTTTACCTGTGGAAATCAATGTTAAATCTTTAAGGGTAAGATGCCAAGATCAGTTAGTTCCTGAGCAATACCATCAAAGCATGTGCTTGGAATTAGAAGGCATAGATGAAGCCAGAATTTTGGCATTAAATAGCATTCTTTTCCAGAAGAAGAAAGCAGCCAAGAATTATAATAAAAAGGTCAAACACATTGGCTTTGATGAAGGTGATTTGGTATGGAAAACAATACTCCCAATAGGGATTAAAAGCCATAAGTTTGGCAAATGGTCACCTAATTGGGAAGGACCATACCAAATTCATAGAGTTCTGCCTTTTGGGGCATATCATTTAAGAAATTTGAATGGTTATGTACATCCCAAAAAGATTAATGGCAGATATTTAAAACCTTATTTTCCAACCATTTGGGAAACACAAGGAATAACATAAAGCATCAACTACGAAAACATAAGACTACTCAAATGATAGACAAAATGTGTTCTTTTATAAAGAATTAAATACATTGTGCCACAGATTGGCCCAAAAATCATTACAGTGTCTTAATTGTTTTTGTACAGTGGACTTCCTATGGCTAAGTGCTGGAAACAGTTGAATAGCTGTAGCCATGTCTTCTTTTCGGTCAGCCAGCTCCTGGTTGGTAATTTGCAATTTGGTATCAGTTCGAACCAAGGCTTGGTTTACTGCAGCCAACTCCTCTTCAAGTTGAGCTTTTTTCTCCAGCAGTTGGATTCGAAACTGGGAGACAGAAGAGTGTTGTTCCTTGAGATCTGCTACTTTAGTATGCACTTGGGAAACAAAACTCTGATCTCTAACCAGCTTCTCATCCGCAGTCTTAGCAGCATGACAGATGTTAAGATAGAAATCAATAGTAGCTGCAGCCTGGGATAGATGACTTGAGACATTCATGCCGGACTGTTCAGCAATGTTGCAACACTGAAGAAACCCATTTCTAATGATAGGCCTTTGTAGAGCCTCAAAGGGAATCTTCGAAAAGGAAGTTAGCAGTTCCAAACATGTGTCTAGATCTATTAAAGGTGCAGGAGGCTTGCTGCCGGGAGAAGAAGGACTCTCGAAGATTTCCAGCAAGGAATCAGCCAAGACTAATGGCTCAGCATCAGCAGTAAGGGTTGGAGAGGAGGAGGATATGTCGAAGAGACTAGCCAATCTTCCTTCGAAGATGTCTACCTCATCCCTGGACATGGGAGGCATAGAGAGTGTTGTGGTGGAAGACACAGAGGACTGCATGGGGATGGGAGAAAAGGATGGAACATCTTTGGCAGCCTCCATGGTCTTAGCCACCAACGAATCAAGTGAAGAGGGGCTGGAAGTGGACATAGGTGATAAACTATGAATTGGAGAACTACCAGCACCCTCTGTGGGAGAATCAACTGCCATTAGAGACGGAGTAGCAGTTGGTTTTTCTGTAAGAAAAGGAGAAAGAGCAAGAATTGAAGAAGCATACTGAGGCGGGTTAAAAGCCAAAAAAGGAAGATATGGTTCTAGACCAAGGAAGAGAGATGGAGGAATGCTGGGGCTCAAAGAAGGCACATCAAATGTAGGCCTTGAAAGTGGGAGTGCGATTTGAACAACCCTCACATTCTGCATTTGATCGACCTCAATTGAAATTGAGGGAGGCCTAACTGGAAAGATGAATGCAGTAGGTGTTGCTGCAAGAAGAAGAAACGAAAAGCAATGTCATAATCCAGTGTCAAAAGTTAACAAAAGAAAAGCAATGGAAGTGTGAAGGAAATTACTTGTCTCAGAAGCACTAGCACTTATGGGAGAGCTGCGAAGGAAGTAATGTTCGGCAGTTTGTTGCCTTCTTGCCATTTCCCTGTGCAATACATCAGCAGCAGCAGCTTCTTCTCTTAAAATTTGTTGCTGCCGTCTCTTCTCAGCCCTCTCGAAGACAACTATTGCTTTGGAATATTCTTGCTCCACTACCTTGGCAGCTGCTTCATGAATGGGGTCTTTAACCAAGGTAGCAGTTAAAGCGGTTACTTTCCTCCTCTTTCTTATTGCTTCAGCAATTGTCTCGGAATCAGAATCTTCATCAAAATCAGAAGGGGAGACATCAAAGTCAGAAAGAGAGACAGTAACTTTTCTTCTCTTTTTTCTTTGAATTGGCTTTGTTTGCTCCTCAATTGTCCTCTCAGCCCCTTCAGCTTGAAGTTTGAACTCCCCAAAAATAAGCTCTTCTTTTGATTCCTTAGCAGCGATCTCTTCTTGGACTACATCAGTTACTCTTTTTTTCCTCATCAAGGGTGGTTCATGTTCTTGTTCTTCTTCCTTCTCTTCTTCTTTTTGTGCTTCAGTGGTCTTCTTTTCAGGATCAGGCAGTTTCCTCTTCTTTTGCTGCTGACCACCTTCATAGAAGAAGAATTGAAGATAAGACAACCAGTGTTGTATAGAAGACCAAAGGAAAAGGAAAACAAAGGTATATACCTCGAGTGACTCTAGTGAGAATTGAAGCAGCAGAAGTGAACTGAGTTGTAGCAGGTACTGCAACTGAAACAGTGGAAGAAGTGACCATCTCAACTTCCTTGGGTTTAGGCACATCCAGCATCTTTAGTGAGTTCTGAAGTGAGATGGCCAAATAGACTTCCATATTGCTCACCCACCAATCTTGGTATCTCTTCAGTACAGTACCTTGAGGAGAGAAAGGAATGAACTCAAAACTAGCCAAGTCGTCCATAAACTTAAAGGTTGCCTCTTCCAGCCTTGATTTCCGAACCTTCAAATCCCTCTTGGTGAGGCTCAGATTAGTGTTGCTACAGAGCGGAATTGGAACTCCTTGTGTGAGGCCAAATTGTCTAGCAAATTGGGCAGGACAATAAGGCTCAGCTATGCATTTATAAGCTCTAGGATTGGTGGTCCCAATGAATAGTTCTCTGGGAAGCAGGAAAGAAGCCCATCTTTCCTTGTGAGCAGGCGAGATACAGAGCTTGTCACTTAGGAAATTATTCAACCAAGTCGGGCCAATACTGGTTTCGAAGGGACGGAAATAATGAAGAGGAGGGGCGGCTGGTAGCTGATGAAAGAAAGAGAAATAAAAGGCAAAGGTAGAGGGATAAAGTGCGGCATTGGCTAATTTTATGCCATGAGTAGAAGAATGTAACCCAGCAAATTTGAGGCATTTGGATTGCAAATCGGTAAAGTAAGCGAAAAGCCAAAGCTGAAGGATCCAGAATGGCCCCCCTTGGTTAGCATCTAAGGGTTTTTCACAAAAGAGAGAACAAACTCTATATACATGGCCTAAGATATACGGAGCCAAGGCTACCCGTTTTTGCAAGACAAAGGCTTTGGCGAGAGGGGCAAATTCCGGCATGATTCTTTGAGAAGAAGTGCAGAAGAGAAATTTGCACAGCCAATATAACAAAAAGGAAAAGAACTCCCTATCAGTTACTAAACCCTCTTTGTTATTCTCAGCTTTGACAAAATCACTATAAGATGAGTTAAGAGAAGGGAGGGAGAAAGGGACTGCTAAATCAGGAAAATCTGGTGTAATAGGAGCGCCAATGGGGGATACTCCTAGAAGATGGCAAATGTCAAGGACAGTGGGAGCCATCATCCCACATTTAAACTGAAAGAAATTGAAAATGGGATTCCAAAAACATAAAGCAGCAGGAATTAGAAAAGGGTCTTCTGAGATAGTTACCCTAGATAGTCGAAGAGCATCAAGAAGACAGAGCTCTTGAAGGTCCAGTGTCCTAGCAGAGACAACTCGGTCGTACCATTCTTGCCACTCTGGTCTCACCGTGGGCCAACATCGGTGAGGGCGGTTGACTCTCCAGCCCTTCCAGTCAAGACTACCTTCATAGAGAAGACGTTGATCCTCCAGACGGGGATACAGGGCAGGAAGTTCAGTAAGGACCTCCTTGAATATGGGCCCAAGCACGTACTCTTGCTGCATATGGTGACGAGGAACAAAGATACGCCCATTGATAGCGCTTTTTTCCCCGGCTTTGTACTTCTCACATTCAGCATCAATAAGCCTTTTCAAGGCCACAGATGAGCTCACACGCTCTATGGATGGGATTTTTGATGAGGAAGAGGCCATTGATAGTATGCTTTTTCGGAAAGTACAGAAGGGAGTAAGGAAAAGTGAGAGACAGATGAGGGTTTGTATGCGTAAGTGAGCAGAAGGGTTTCAAAAGCCTTTGTGTCCGGAAAGTACTAAAAACGTACGAATACGAGGAGTTCCTTCTAACATTGATAATTTCTGGAGGGAAGAGCACATTCCGGACGCTGATGCCAGCTTCGAAGCAAGATATTTGGCTTCGAAGCCAAATTTTGGCGCCAAAATTCAAACAACTATGGCTTCGAAGTACGGAAGCCAGCTTCGAAGCATACTCATGTTCAAATATACTGGACTGTTCGAGTATTGGTCTACTTCAAGGGGTTTTAGGGCCTGTTTATCAAAGTAATGACCTTCGAAGCAAGTCTTCGGATCCTTTTAGGGATGAGGAGCACTGTTCGACGCATTGAAACCAATATTCGGTTTTATTACATATAAAAGGAATTGCTTTTTGAACCAGAACAATGTGGATTACTCTTCGAAGCAAAATATTGGTTACAGTTTGTTTTGAGAAGTAATGTTGTTAACGTTCAGAGCATTGATTTCAAGTAATAATAGCCAGAATTGTCAACTATACCCCATAAACTGACATGTTGGTTCTTTTAGCGTTTCATTAGACAATTAAATCCAGATTCGAAGGATGAGATTGTTTAATTCGAAGCTATAGATTGGCTTTTAAAGACAAAAAGGAACAAAATCAAACAATGACAAATATAAAAGGACTTTGTTTGTACTAAAGCCAAAACAGTTACATCAAGTGACCCTATCTGGGTACGAATTCGAGCTCATAAAAATAAGGAATAAAATAAATAACAAGGTCATGGAATTTCATCCAACAATGATCAATGAATTTTTGTTCTTTCCTTATTATTTCTTCTATCTCCTCCAATGTTGGCTGCATAAGCTGGTGTGCTCTTACTTCATAATAGAGCTCCTCAGCCTTTATTTCGAAAGCTTCCTCCCTCAGTGTTTGTTCCAACTCATCCATAACCAAATCGTCCCAATACGCAGACTCTTTATTTCTGAAGTCATCGAACTCTTCGAGGAAGTTCTCTGCTTCGTATTGGGCATGAATTCGTAGGGATGAGAGTTGATCCAAAGATTGCGTAGCAACCAGGGAATTTCGATGCCAGTGGAGAAGCACCGGAAGTTGGTCCAGAAATAGGTGAAGTTCTGCTTGGGCAATGGGGTTAAGGATATGGCCCCTGGTCAAAATATCACAAGCCCATTGAAAGTTCTTAAGAGGGGTATCATCCTCAAGAACATTGAAAGGCAAGTGAGAGAAAGCCGCTAGCAGAAGTTGAGCTTGTTTCCGCTCAGCTGGAGAAGGGGATAATGGAGGGTTGTAAGGTGAAAAGACTGTGTCCATTGGAAGAGCAAGCCTTAGTTTCTCTATCCAGGAAAGAGCGGGAGGAGAAGAAGGAGTAGAGGCTTCAAATTCAGAAGATGAAGAAGAAGGTGTGGATGCCTCTATTGTAAGAGATGGCATGGGAGTGGAAGGAACAAAGGCATTAATGTAATCAAGCCAATCAAAAGAACAAATCTTCGCCTTCTTGGCTAAGAATGAAGGACTGTATCCTTGTGCTTCTTCTGGGCGCTGGGTAGGATGCATTATCTTTGTAGGCATGGATGAGGTATACCAGGCCACAAGCAGATTTTCTTCTAAACTACGTCGAAGATCAATGGGCACGTAAGGGTAGACTACTGAACTTCGAGCGAAGGAAGGAAACTCCAAGGGATCAGTAAACTCAACAAAATGATGGTTGATGCGCTCCCTTACATCATAAGTCTCAGAGGTCGACCAGTTTGTCCAACTAGAAGTCCCAGACGATGAAGAAGATATAGCTTCATCCCATGCAGAGGTGTGTGAAGAAGAACTTCCCAAATCCATATTTGTAACTTATCGAAGCAAAGATTTGAGGGTAGTTTGTTCAAAGTACAAAGGGATGCTAGAGGAAGAACTTTTTGTATTTACGGAGTTGTGAATCGAAGGGTTAATGGCAATGTGCGCATAGTCCAAAGATTGATAATTCGCAAAAGCCTTCACGACCTGAATATGGAAGGGCGGATAAAGATGGCTAATGAATGCGTGAAGATTCTTTCGAGGGGAAACAGCATTACTCAATGGCTCTTCGTATGCTTGATCAGTAGAGTGAGAAGTTGATTGAGCCATAATCCGTTCGGATGCTAAAGATATTGAAATATTCAATAATTTGAGAGTTAATGCTAATGATCACCAAATGGGTGACGGTTATGTTTCCTGAAAGTGGATTCCGTGCACATTCCAAAAACGCGGGAAAAGTTTTTAATCCACTAATATCACCAAGTATTGGGTATATTAGTGCGGGGGGTAATGTTGGCTATATATTTTGTAAAAGCCAGTAACAATTCGACACGTGGCAGAATAAGGGTATTATGGGAAGATGATTCACGTCTTCAATCCTGATCGTACACGTGGCGATGACAATTGGTTCTCACGTGATCCGAGTAGCACCAGATCAATAAAGAAATGAAAGATGACGTGGCTTCAACGGTTACTCATATTCAAATTCAAATATAAGAGGGAAGTTTAACTGCAAGTGATGGCGTAGTGGAACTACTTCTAAGGCAGCATGATCAGCAATCATGGAGGAGCAGTTCGACGGTTTGAAGTGCAGTTCGAAGGTCATCCTTGGCAAGTATAAATAGCAAGGAAGTCCCCAGAAAAAAACCCCCAGACTCAGATCATACAAACCAGTCATTTACTTTATATTTTCTTTCCCAGTTTTACATTTCCTGCACTTTAAATACCTGCACTTTAAATACTTGTCCTTTAAATATCTGCACTGCACTTCGATTCCTAGGAGTAGTTTCAAGTAGATTCAAGTAGACTGTTGCTGTAAACCTCTTCGAGGCTGAGTTTGGACTATTGTAAGTGTTCATTTTTAATGAAATACTGCGATTGTTCTTCATATTACTTGTTATTTTTCTTAATTTCTCCTAAGTCAAGCCACCAGTAAAAGTCCTCTTCATTGAGGCTGAAAGAACTAAAAAACACAATCGTCTGATAAATTGGTTGGCAATTATAATTTCTGTAAGGACTGATTGATCCTTGCTGGCACGCTCGCATTTACAAAACTATCCTTCGAAAACCCAAAAAGCCAACAATATGTTATAGATTATACATGACACATTTATGCTTACTTTACCCTTAAAACATTATTTTCATAATGCAACCTTATTGAAATTTTTTAATAGCGTTAAGCATCACTTGAAGGGTGCGTTGCATCCATTAATATTAAAGACTTCCCCATACCTATATATCTTTACCTTTTTTTCCTTTTGTAAATTGATAAAAGAATATTTTCAAATATCAAAAGAATTACATTAAAAAATAGTTAATTATTTAAGAAAGTTCAACATCAAATAAAAAATTAAAGAAAGGTCCCCTAATAGGAACAAATAAAACACTAGAAGGTTTGATTGAGCGGTAAAAACTTGAGAATAAGATTCAAGATCTCAAATTTTAATCTCCTAAGGTTCATTGGAGGTTTGGGCGATCATTAGGCCTCTAGAAATTAATTCTCAATCGTTCAGATACGAGGTAACTCAAAATCAATTGGATTAAATTAGGCGGGAGATACATTGAATTATCAATAAATAAATAAAATAATTAGTCATTGCTTTTGGTAAAGATTAATCTCTTCATCTCTCAATTGAAAGTGTATAAAAGTGAACAATTGAGCTAATCCCATAGATTATCATAAATTGCATCTATTGTATCACCCACATGAAATCAAATCATGTTACACATCATAGTGCTCTTTGTTTAGTTGACATCATATCCCATGATTCATAGACAGTTTTGCTCCCACAAATCCCTCATCACTAAACTGTTCCATACTCCCAAAATCATATTTTCTTTGGGTTATTAAGTAATAATTATGATTTGCACAAGATATCTTGTTGATGAGATGTTGCTAAGTAAATGGTAGGGCCTTAAAAGATTAGTTTCATCATATATAAGCATAAAGTTAAGGTGCAATAATATTGTTTGTTCAATTTAGAATCTTCATCAAACCAACGAAAGACAAGGATCAAAAGAAAGATTAAAGAGGAGATCTTAAGAAAGATTGTCTCTAATCCCACATGAATTTTCACGCATAAACCAACGCCCAATTGTTCCACTAAAGTATTTCTTGTGCTATATAATGTTCCATGTTCCTTGGTCTATTTTTAATTTCATACTACAAGATTTTAAGATGGTAATGTATTCATGTAAAGGTCATCTAAGGATGTTTGTTTAATACCAAAAGTATTATACAATTCTTTTAAGTTTATTGCTAATTTAAAGGACAAACAAGTACATAGATGAGCTTCACAAATATATGCTTACTCAACTTATACATATATATATATTTTGAGAATATGAAAGCAGATATATTAATATAGAACAAACAACGTACAACAAAAGAAAAATAACAAGACCTTAAAGGGCCAAACAAACAACCAAACAATAAAAAAATAACAAATCTACCCAAAAAAATAAGGTATGATCTAAGAAAAATCACTGATCTTCTCATAGATGCGGTTTGGAAAGTTAGATCTACTTTAAACCAAGTAAGATCTACATTAACACTCACCGTCGCTACCGACGTCATCCCTATCGCCACTACCCAACTCCGCCACCACCATTGCCTTACTTTGGACACTGCCAGAAGCTAAAGTTGAAGAGAAAAAACACCCACAACGGTATAAGAGAAGCCTTGAGAGAAGAGAGCCCTATTGTGGGTGTCGAAAATTCAAAAATCTATGCTGAAATTGGAGAGGAAACACTCAAAATCCATATTTTAGATATAAAAAGTTTAGATCTACACTTTAGAAATATAAAATAGATCGTCAAAACATCGCCAACGCACTGTAGGAAATTTTCTAAAGAGAGAAGCTCTCACTGCTTGCTCTCTCTCTCTCTCTCTCTCTAATCATACACATATATACAAATGTTGTTCTTACAACATTTCTCTTTATTTCTTTTGTGTGTGTTGGTCGTGGTCAAAGTGCATCAAGCACCCTTCATGACTATTCTTCCAATATTTTCAAAGAAGATAATCAAAGCATAATGATGCACTTTTCCTATTTAGCTTAGTGACAATCTCCTTAGTTTTGATTTTTTTTCCTTCTATTTTATGTTGTTATGCCTAGGTGATAGTGTTAACTAGGGTATTAATGGGCCATTACGTACTGGGATTTTGATTTTTAATACCATTATTTATTAATATATCAGTTGATATTATCTAGTATTAGCCTGTATATGATCGTATTGCTGATACTAATAAATATTATGATACTGTTATTTTAAGACAGACTTATGTGTAGGTTCTAATAGGTGGACTTATTGTTCAATAGGTCCTATGATAATTAATGCATTTTCTATCAAACAGTATTGAAAATGTTACTAATTGTTAAATTTCAGCAACAGTTTAAAAATTATTACAAAAAATGTCACTAATTATAAGTTTAACGACAGCTTTAGAAAAATCGTCACAAAAAAAGTTACTAATTTTCAACTTTCAGCGATAGTTTAAAAAATTCATCACAAAAAAGTCACTAATTATAAGTTTTAGCGACAATTTACAAAAATCGTGACAAAAAAAAGGTACTAATTATCAATTTTTAGTGACATAAAAAATAGTTACAAAAATTATTTTTAGCAAAATGACTTACTTTCAATAGGACTCGATAGAAATTAAATCAAATTATTAGGATATATTGATAGTTTACTCTCATTTGGAACTATAGTATCAACGTAATTGGGATGATCTCTCCATGTAATGATGCCCCTATTGGTCATAGCTTTCATTTGCACTCCCTTGTACTTGTTTTTCATTAATGGATTTCTCTTTTGTTACTAGTCCAAAAAGAAAAAAAAAAAAATCAAACAAGAATGATTATACATGCATTGCCAAATGATTATACATGCATTGTGTATGCGGCGATCACTAGTTTGAAAAAAAAGTTTGGCACTTAGTATTGTGCCCGCTCAATGAAACAAAGTTCTTAAGCCCAATTAAAATGTAAGTTTACAAAGAAATAGAAGAAACCAACATTATTAGCATAAGCTAATGTCCTTATGAAATAAGTGAACTTTGTTCTTACTAGTTTAAGCTCAGGGGATAAGACTTTGTCGAGTTTCCCTATACAAATTAAATTGCAATTTCTTTTGTAAATGAACTTCTATAATAAATTTGACCACAAATAAGGTGAAAATTGTAGAAAACTAGGTAAATGAAAATTCAAAGACAGATAGAGAGAAAGAGAGAGAGAGAGAATTAAAAAGGTTTGTGTATTGAAAAATAATTTGCATTAGCTTCAACAAATATTAAAGTGCATAACATAATAGTTTAATGAAATTGCCTTAGTGTAAAGCTTCAATAACAAAGAATAAGACAAACTGAATTTTAAAATAATATTTTAGGTGTTAATGAATAGATTAAACTAAGCACCTGCCGACAATAAGACAAGAATACCACGGTGACTCATCCATTTGGGAACATTCCGACGATCAAGTCAGTCAACTTATCTCTCAAAGAAATCAAACAAGTACTCAATGCACAAGTAAAAACATACCTTAAACCCACAACGGTGCCTTACTTATATAGCAAACAATGCCCTCGTTCCCTAGAAGTCTCACTTCATAGGACTAAAGCACAATACTTATCTTGAACTCTTAGTTAGATATGGATGAACTACTTAATAGCCTCAACCTTATTTGAACTAAGCGCATCACTTATCTAGGATACTTTCTCTATTCAAATATCTTGAATTCTGATATTACTATACCATATCTTGGAAATACCGCAATCATCTCGCAATATGGCTTGTCCACGTGACACCTCGGCCATGTGGCATGACCTCGAAAATACGTCCTCATAACTGCCCCCTAAATTCTATTATCTCGGCAAGTCGTGGTGATGGAACCTATATCATTTGATCTTCCAACATGGTAGCTAAACAACATGCTAGAGATACTTCTCCGACCGAGATCATGACTCCTCGGCATCAAGAAACAGGGACTTAAATGTCCACTCGTCAAAAATCAAGAACCAACATGTTCTTCCTCATCCAAGACCAACAACTCAACCGAGATTGCACTACTAGCCGAGATCATGACTCATTAGTTCAAGAATACCAAGAATCCCAACTACACATGAGCTGTTATGCATAATTATCCCAACTGTTTCATCTACGTGTTATCGTCCAACTGGTCCGTACTTGTCACGCGTCAGGTGTGTCTCATCAATTCTGTCCCACGCCACCTGACGTCAGCACTAGCACGTCTCCTTAGGCGATTAATTTAGGGTTTTGCCGCCCTTTTACCTTTTCAACAAAACTCTTCCCTCTCTCTTTCCATCTCTTCACTTTTGCCTTTACTATTTTCTCTCTCTTCTCAGAGTCTCTCTCTCTAGAATTCTCTCAAACCGCCATTAACAACCTTTGAAGCTTTCTACAACTACTCATGTTCATCACCTTCGACGAGCAATCAACCAATTCGTTCTGATTAAGAGCATCGTCTGACCCCTGTGAACATGATTTTTGCTTTCATTCTTTCACTCGCGATCTGTAAGTTTCGTAGTCCTTTTATTTCAGTTTTGATCTTGTAATGTTCTTCATATTCTCAAGCATGCCTCAATGTTTTCTATGTCTGTATAAGCCACATTGGCATTGGATTACCACGGATCACCATCCCCGATCCTTTGTATTTCTTGTACTTGTGTTTATTCTTGTCTTGAATGTGTTCTTGCTCTCTTCATCTTCTGAATTTGTGTTATCTCTGCCTTTATTTCTTTTTCATTTCCAGATTATTCCATCAAACTCTTTGTTCACCTCTGTAGATTTAGGATCATGAGTTGTTAGAATCGTTGGAAAACTGAAATACTAGCCTTATAGAACCTTCGCAAGATCACCAAAACCTTCAATCCAAAATACTTTAGAGCTCAAATCAGAAACCCTAAACCTCCAATCATTTAGCCAAGGTAATGGGGATGTTCAAATGGATGGTAGATTCCCTTAGCAAACTAGAGTATTTTCGCCAGGAATTCAACATTCCTGTCGACGTCTAGATTAGACTAGTTAGTGAGAATGACTCAATTATGCCTGGGGAAAACTACATGCATTTTCTCGTGGTATCAATTATTAAGGATGGAATTAGATTCCTCCTTAACATCCTCTTTAGAGAAGTGATGCACTTTTATAAATTCAACTCTATACAAATAGCCATAAACACTTTTAGGGTTATTGACGGCATAACCGAATTATGTCATCATCACAATGCTAGGATCACCTTTTCCGACATTCAGTACTACCACACCATGTGTAGCGTTAAAACCACCAACGATTACACTTACTATCTCAAACCCCAGTTTACTGCTTACAAGTTAATAGCCAACCTTTCAAACTCCAACAAGGGTACTGGAGAAGACTACCTCACCATTTTGGACAACTAGGAGTTTGCACCAGATGATGAACTCTGTCTCTTCCCTTTAGGCCGAGGAGTCTTTAGGGAAGATGAGAGTAAGAACTCAATCATCCCAAACCCCACATCTTTGACATTGCTGCCTATACTTAGTCCAATTCTAATGTTTTGTCCTTTTTTATTCTTTTTGCAGTGCTTTCTTAACCAAACAAATCCTTCCGTAAGTCGTATGTCCATAGTCAAGACCTTACCCGACTTCTGGACTTGCCGATTAAAGACCACAAGGCTCCTATTCTGCTTAACTACATACTGACATATCGATCTTCACTGCCTGATGTCCCATCCAGGAGTAGACTCCACCATCTGCAACAACTCCACCAGCAACGTCTTCTCCACACACTGATCAGGCTTCCACTTCTGACCCAGTAAACCAGTCGTCAACCTCGGCTCCATCTCTACACATTCAGCCAGCTCAATGCTAGGGTCGTCATCGACCTACAAATGCTCCGACTAAAAGGATGCATAGCAAAAAATGTTAAGGTTCCGACACACTAGCATACGATCTTGCCAACCACCTCTCACTCTCTCTACATTTAAACTTGGCATCGAAGTGACCATCGTTGCCACCTCAGAGGAGATGGGTTGTAAACTAGTAGTCGCTGAGGACTTACTCATTGGATTGCCCAACGCCGTAATTGTCTAATTTACCCATTCTCCTCAATCAGTTCAAAAACTAAGGAGGGTGAAGAAGGCCAAAGCAAAGGCCAGAGTCACAGTCGTCGCTTCTGATGAGGAGAAGGATCCTGAAGACTCTATGCTGATCTCCAAACTGGTTGAAGCCAAGAAGAGGCCAGCCTCAACCGAATCCACTGACACCCACCTGCAAAGAAGTCAAGGTCAATCAGACCTAGAAGAGAGAGGGACATTCTCCCCAAGGACGCCAGGCTCCCCGAGATTCAGGTGGGTGACAGACTTCTGAAAGTCGGCGACAACACCATCAAAGACATTGAAGTTGGTGCTGCACTGACCACGGGCCTTTTTTTTTCCAGTTGACATGGAGCAGATCGGTTAGTACAATCAGTACGATAATTTTGCCTTGATGATGAGGCACTCTGTTATGGTAATCTTCCTTTAATCAACATTTTCAAATTTTGTCTTCCATACTTAACAAAATATTGTTAATTTATTTCTTTCCTTACAGGCCATCCAACATGCTCACTCCCATGCGGTGAAGGCCGAGTTGATGAAGAAAGACTTGACCAAGAAGACGCAGGAGGTTGCAAGTTTCCTCTCTCAACTCAATAAGGCCGAGGCCAAGATCAAGATCAAAAATCTAATGGATAAGGTCAGCTCAGCTAAGGTTGCCAGAAATAAGGCCGAGGCCCTTGCCAAAGCCACTAGGGCTGCTGCCAAGGCTACTAAAAAAAAGGTTGCCGAGGCTGAGATTACACTGAAGAAGGCCCTCGAAATCAAAGAGGTTGAGATCAAGACAGCTGATGAAAAGGCCTACGCGGAAGGATAGACGACATGCGAGACCAATACAAGAAACAAGTCAACCTGGTCTGCAACAAGGGTTACTATCGGGCTGGGTGGCTATTTTGAAGAAACTTTCCGTCCCCAAGGACTTCTCCCTACGGGACATCGGCCAACTAAATGTGCCCTCCCCCTCTTTTATCCAATCCGAGGAGGAGAAAGAAGAGAAAGAGAAAGAAGAAGATGTTGCTGTTGCTACTGGGGTAAAGTCCCCAACTCTAAATGATTAGGTCCTAGACTTGACTGAAGATGATGGGGATGAGTTCTCCAAAAACACCTCTCCAAATAAGGTCGACACCTCTAAGGTCAAGATCGTTGTTGCCGAAAAGAGCCTTGATAAGACTCTTAAGGAGATCAATGACGAAATAGTAGCCGACGTCAAGGTTGGAAGGTTGTGAAACAAACCAAGAACACTACTCCAGAGTCTAGCACTTAGGATTTTTCTTTTTTCTTTTTTTTCCTTCTTCTTTTTTGGTTGTAATTTTTATCTTCTTTGAACATTTCTGTTTTTGTTAGGTAAAAGTGTCTTCCAATGTACTCAAACAAGTTCTTCTTTTATGAATGCAAGTTTGTTTTTTGACTAAGCATTGGATGCTTGTTTTTTCATGCTGCTTTCATATATCTTGTATAATCTTGCCATCCTTTAAAGAATTCTTATAAATATAACATCTTAACAACAAATCATCTCGGATTGAACTATTATCAAATATCTTAGATAACTTTAACTCATAACAAATTTTCTGAAAATTTTCACAAGTGTTACATTCGTTTGACTCATTTATGCTCTCTGCCCCCTAATATGAATCTAAGTATCACTTAGGTTCACATTAAGGATGTATCGTCTAAGTTTGACATAGACATCCATAACCGAAGTCATCGTATTTAGCTTGTCTAAACAAAACACTTAAGGTTTAACCTTAGTGCAGCAAGAGTACTATCTACCTCGGCTTTTCGTACAAACTAGCCAGATCATGGCCGGTTTCGCCTTGTTTCTCATCGAGACATCTTTTTAACTTAGTTCAACTCTGCCATCATGACAAGTCTAAGTTAATTGTCTTGTTCACTCTAGGAACATTGGCTTAAGACTTTTCTATCTTATCTAACAGTTATGAATTTCAACAATATTTTGTAAAGAACAAAATCAGACTAGCATTTCATTAATACATCGACTAAAAAATCGTCTGGATTACATATCAAAACTTGAAAAAAAATAAAAATAATGATAGAAGAATTTTAGATTGCTGGTATTCCATGGTCTTGACAATTTCTTATCATCACTGTCTTCTAGCTGGTATACACTGTTGCCGGCAACCGAGATGATTCTGTATGGTCTTTCCTAGTTTGGGCCAAGTTCACCCTCCTTGGGATTTTTTTTGTTGTCGACGATCTTCCTTAGGACGAGGTCCTTAATTTGGAACTCCTTGGAGTTCACTTTCTTGTTGTATACCTTGGCAAGTCTCTATTAGTATACCTCTAGTCGAATAGCTTCTCTCTCCCTCCTTTTTTTCAATCAAGTCTAGATCTCGGGCAAGGACTGCTTCGTTCATTCCATTCTCTACTTCCTGAGTTTTGACTCTAAGAATACTAATCTTTAGTGGTATATGCCCATAGAACATTAGGAAACTCCTCCACCAACTTGTCCTTGGCAGCTTCCAACCTCTTCTTTATTCCATCCAAGATGGTCTTATTAGAGGCCTCGGCTTGGCTATTGCTTTGAGGGAAGTTGGGAGTTAAGTAGTAGATCTTGATCTTGTACTTCGTGTAGAAGTTCTTGATCAACTTGCTGTCAAACTAGGTGCCATTGTTTGCCATAATGGCTTTAGGGATCTTGAATCTGGTAATGATGTTCTTCCAGATGAAATTCCTTACATACATATCTCGGATTTTGGCCGGAAGTTTAGCCTCTACGCACTTCATAAAGTAGTCCGTAGTTACTAGCAAGTATTTTCCCTATCCAGTTGCCTTAGGCAATTGCCCAATCAAATCCATGCCCCACTGGGAAAATAACCAAGGACTAGATACTGGGTTCAGGTCTCTAACTGACTGATATATTAAAGGTGCAAACCGTTGACACTTTTTGCTGTCAAACTGGGTGTCATTGTCTGCCATAATGGGTCTTGGGATCCCGAATCTGGTAATGATGTTCTTCTAGATGAAATTCCTTACATCCACATCTCGGATTTTGGCCAGAAGTTTAGCTTCCACCCACTTCGTAAAGTAGTCCGTAGTTACTAGCAAGTATTTTCTCTGTCCAGTTGCCTTAGACAATTGCCCAATCAGATCCATGCCCCACTGGGAAAATAGCCAAGGGCTAGATACTGGGTTCAGGTCTCTAACTGGCTGATATATTATAGGTGCAAACCGTTGATACTTCTCGTACAAGTGGGGTTGTCAAATACATCTTCAAGTCAGCTAGGGCGACTTCGCATTCACCTGTCCATAGAAAATCTGTGGCCTTCTTTAGCAACTGGAAGAATGAGTTGCACTTGTTCGAACTCCGACTGATGAATCTGTTCACAAAATGTGGTTGAGGCCTAGGCTTGGGTGTGCTCCCTCTATGGCCTTAGATTCAAAACTTCTAGGTGCAAACAATTTTTTGAAATCAGTCAATATGGAATTTTTTCCGTTAGTGAACGGTGGGATTAATTTCTTAGATTAGTCGATTTGTTGAACTAAAAAATAAAAAGATGGTAATTAAGTAAGAAGATTAGTAAATATGACTATAATTACACCTAGAATCATGACTCGCATGCGCATGTTAGTACTTTTTTAACCGAGTAAAAGGGCACTACAATTTGTTGTTAAGTAGACAATCTTTGGTGTTTTCTTTGATAAGACATAATTAAGCCGAAAGCATAGTAGGATTATCATATTAATCACAAAGTAATCTTTATTATAAGTTAAAATTGTACCATGGATATAATAATGAAATCAGGCTAATTATTATGAAACTAAGTGGGGCCATTAGGAAAGAGGAAAAGTAAACTACTCACTTTGGAATTACTTAAGTAAAGATTAAGCACTGAGGCATGTGAATAATTTAAATTATGTCTAGTGTGACAATGCACAAATATAAGTCCAAAATTGAACTAACTTCAGTGTGAAGCTTCGACTCGTTTAAAACTCTACAACGAAATGCTAAAAATAAAATTTAAAATAAAATAAAGAATAAATTACATCACCAGTTCTTATATTTTGATCATTGTATCATTTTGATTCTTATAATTTTAATTATTTTAATTTTGACTCTAAATTTATAACTTTATCTCAATTTAGTCCAATAAATTAAAATTGTTAGTATTCTTGATTAAAAAAATGCACACATAAATGGCATGTGCTATGCTTTTATAGGCTAAATTGTAAACTTATTCATTTCAATGAGTTAAGCTCAACCAATTCAATGATCATTTTCTTTTAAAAAATCTAATCAACAGTATCAATTAAACCAAATTAACACAAAATCTAAAATTAAGAATCAAAATCAAAATGACATGAAGAAAAAAATGAAGGGACTACCGATATAATTTAATCTAAAATAAGATTAAAAAAAGAGTTAATTATCTAAAAGTCCTATTTACAAATTTTATGGTAGCTCAAGTCCTATCTAAGATGTTTTGGACCAATAAGTCTTATTTAATAAAACCAAGAACATTATCAATTTTGTATGGTAATATTCTAGATAATTATTTCACTAATTGATGGAAAAAAATAGAGCATGAAATTAAACGTTTTTACCCTTTTACTTATTAGTTTGATTCAACTATCCAATAAAACCGAGAACGTTATCAGTTTTTGTAGTTTTAAAATTGAGAACATTATCAGGCTTTTCATTTTTAAAGTTATTTATTTATTTATAGTTTTGCACATCAGTATTCTATCATCATGTTTTTTTATAGACGCAAAATTTTCAATTTTGCACAAAAATAATTTAGTTTTTTCAATTTTTTCAAAAAAAAAAAAACATTTTTTTTTGCACATTATTTTTTTTAAATTTTTTTTTAATTTGAAAGTTGATACTTTAAAGTTTTAAAAATTAAAATAAATGTCAAATCATCATGTTCCTTTATAGATAATCATAAATAATGAACAATCATTGTTTGAAGGGTAATTTTGACTATTAAAAATTTAATGGAACTTGAAGGTCCAAAAAATCTTAGTTAAAACTTAATACAATATAAGTTCATAAATCAGGACTTGTGTGTAAATATCCCTTAAAAAAATTTAGGCAAAAGGCGTTGTATGATTTAAAATAAAGTTCTTTTTGCAAATTATTCCTTTTTTATTTCTTTTTTATTGTTAAAAAGTTCTTTCTCACTTGGAAGCCGAAAGAACATTTCATATTGGAGTAGTAACATCTCCAACGGCTTGCCATTGGTGTTACGACTCAAACTCGCCCCTATAGGTTTAGCGTCATAACCGGCCAGTAATCCTTGGATTACCAAAGGCCTCTGAATAGATTATCATATAGTAAGGGACTGCGGAAGCAAATATAAATAATATACATAGTTCATTGAGCTATGTAAACATACATGAGACAGAGATTTTCAAAATATAAATATATACACACATACACGCATACATATGTGACGTCAAACTTTCATAGTCATGCATCACCATACAAGTAGTATCATAAGGGACTATCCCAATGAATAGAGAAACAAAAACAAAGTAACAAAACGTCTTTAACATGGTTCACAAAACTTGACTTCTTAGATGGGAACCTTCTCGGAAGGCACAGTGGTTGGCTGACCCAAAACTCTTCAGGCAACAGCTTAGGCCTGGTCACGTGCCTGCTCACCTACATACATAATATAAATAGTGAGCGGAAGCCCAGTGAATAATAATAGAGTAAAAGTTTTAATGAATGATGTCCGTAACAGAAACAAGGTCTTGTACATAATCAGATTTCAAATCAGAAACAGATTCATATGCATAGTCATATTCACGTTCACAATTCATACATTTTTCAAGGTCATACGTGGTACATCTATTAGTGTTAACAAATCTGATGACTCGTAGAGGGACGGCTATGAAGGCATTCTGATGACTCATGTGTACTGAGACGTTTCCGATGACCCATAAAGGAACGACCATAAAAGAATTCCGATGATCCACAAAAGGGACGGCCATAAAGGCATTTCGATGACCCACAAAAGCGACATATATCATATGATGCTAAGGATGCCACGAATATATTTCAGAAACTTGGACAATCATTTATTCATATAACACATAACATTTCAAAACACTGTTCATTTCATATCATTAGAAATAATTAAAGTTAAACATAACTTCGCAGAGTTATTATTCACAGATGGCTTTGATAGCAAAATAGAGAAAGCGGGCAATTCAGACAGTCTATGGTGCGTGACCTACATCAACACATAGCAGACACATATTGAAACATACGTTTGGAAGGCACTAAACTTAACTCTTTTCGTTCTTAGTATATTTTTAAGTTTTATCATCATTATTATATATTAATTAAGGCTTAAGAATGCCTAGGATGCAATGAGGATGCTAAAATGTGATTCGAAACACTTATTCAACTTTGCTGAAAATAGGGTTTTCGCTTAAGTGTAACTTCCTTTGCTCGAGAGGAGGTTAAAAAATGTAAGTGGTCGCTCGAGCGCAACTTCTTTCGCTCGAGCGGTTTGTAAAATCTGCAAAAGTGCTGGTTGCTTAATTTTTCTGCTCGACGCACGCTCAAGGGTCGCTCGAGCGTGAGATTGAGGTCTTTGCTGGAGTGCAACTCTGGTCGCTCGAGCGGTTTGTAAAACTTGTAAACTTCTGGGAGTATGCATTTCACGCTGGAGCCAGCTTTTGGTCGCTCGAGCTGAAGTGCAAAACAAAGGGTGGTCGCTTGAGCACAGGTTCTGTCGCTCGAGCAAAGAAGCAAAATTCTGGAATTTCCAGATGTGCTCCCATGCTCAAAACTCGAATTCAAAACCTTAGAATGCAACATTTGGGCCCCAAAACTTGAGAAAACATGTTTAAACTTGTCAACATCATGAATTCAAAACCATTTCGCAAAATCAAGGCCCAAGAGTAAGTCAATTATTCAACCCAAGTTTGAAATTTTCATTTATATAACATGTATGCAATGCTATGAACTCAAACTTGCTCAAAACACGATCACTTTAGATAAAATGGTAAGAAACCTGATAAATTCTCAAAACAAAACCAAGATAGACACATGCATGTGAGGTTTGTTTGAAATTCAAACTCAAAATGTAATGAAAATGCATGCATGCAAGGTATGGTTCAAATTCACCTCTTAAAGCTTAATTCTTTCATTACTCAACTCAAATCTCTAGAATTCATGTCTTAGATATCATATTGATCAAGTCTAAGGGTTGAAGTCTTACCTTAGATGTTCAATAATGCTCTAGATGGTGAATACACTAAGATTTAAAGCCCAAGTCCTTGAATTCCAAGCTTCTCCCTTTCAAATTCTAGCAATTCCCTAGTTGATCTCAATTCCCTCTCTCTCTCTCTCTCTCTCTCTCTCTCTCTCTCTCTCTTACGCTTGGGCTCACAAGGATGAGAAGATATAGTGTAGTGTATAAGTGGTCTAGCATCAATGGCCATATATAGGCTTGATTAGGGAAATTAAGTAATTAGGCTTACCATTAAACAAATGAGCATTAAATATTCTAATTTAATTCGTTCTGAATCGAATTTTAATTAAATATACTATAAGGTTCCAAAAAATTCAAATAACACAGAAACCAAGTCAATTTCGTGATCGAATGCCGATAAGGCCTTCAATTCACAAAACACAACAGAAATACAAACAGATCTTCCTACGATAAACAGATAGAAACACAAATAATGCAACATACATGCAATTCATTCAAAATTTTATCTTAATTACTTATTAAGCATTCTTAATCATATATTTCAAGCTAATCATGGGTCGGGGTTGTTACAATAGGAGCTGCTATTGCCAAATTATGACAACAGGTGATAGAAAGCCACTTCCAATGGTAAGTTTTAGTAGCAGTTATCTTTGGCAAATGCCAAAGCTTGTGTCAAATATGGCCAAGTTGCCAAGTTAGCTTCAACCAACCGTTTCCTCCCTCCTTTCCTCCCTTTCTCATCATCCTTTCCAAACACATAAGCAATTTTCATCCAAAAATCACAAAAATTTCAAACATAAGCAATTTCCAAACATAGAAGCAAACTAGAAAAATTTCAATTTCAACAATTTCATGTAAAAAAAAAAAAAAAAGTAGAAAATCAATACAATGAAGTTAAAACAAAATATCTGACCGAAAGAGAAGACGAAGGGATTTCTTCATTAGGGTTTCTATCACTGAGAACGAAGGGGTTTGATTAGACCCTAATGATTATGAACCAAATTCATTTTCAAAACCAAAGATAAAAACTAATTGGATCGAGAGAGAGAGAGAGAGAGAGAGAGAGAGAGAGAGAGAGAGAGAGAGAATGACAGACAAAGAGACAGAGACCTGGGTTCTCGTTCGAACTTGGAATAGTGGCGTTTGAGTCAGATTTGGTGTCCTTGGTTCAGAATTGACGATCGTATCTTCGATCTTGCCCAACGTCGCCGATCCATTCTAGGAGAGAGAGAGAGAGAGAGAGAGAGAGAGAGAGAGGAGTAGGGGGTAGACAGCAGCAATTGGCAGTGGCAGAGAGCAAAGAGAGAAGTTCCCGCTGTGGAGAGGAGCTTGCACCGTCGCCGATCAGTGTGGAAAAAGAAGAGATATAGAGAGAGAAGAGATATAGAAAATATCTAGAGAATAGAGAGAGAAAGATGATTATAGAGAATATAGATAGAGAGAGGAAGATGATTCTAGACAATAGAGATCTTAGACGTTAGAAATGAGATATGGAGATCTCAGCCGTTGGAAATGAGAGAAAGAATGTCTTGGAATATGTAACATGAGCCAAACGGCTCTATTTCAATCTGAAAGTAAAAAAATCGGCTATTTTTCCAAATAGACAAGACACCAACATCTATAATTAAATAGTTATTTTTCTTTCAATTTCAGTACTATAAATACACACACCTTGTTTCACTAATTTGAGTTCAAAGCAACAATTTTTCTTTCAACTATATTTTTCTTTTCTATTTTTCACACGATTAGTATGGAAGGTTCATCAAATACAAAGAGAGGAAAATCATTCACCATTCAAGAAGGTGTGGCAATTTGTAGAGCTTGGTTTCACATTACTGAATACCCAATTGTTGGGAATTTGCAAATGCATGCTCATTTTTGGGGAAGAATTTTTGAAAATTATTGTTCGCTGTAGAATGATCACTCAAGAACACAAGTGTTTATCTCATCTCGATGGAGTGTAATCATGAAATGTTGCAACAAATTTCGTGGGTGTTTAGTGCAAGTAGAAAATCTACACCCGAGTGGAATGTCTCAAGTTGATATAGTAAGATTTCATATTCATTTATTATGTAAAATATACACAATCCAACTGTTGGTAATAATCCAATCGATGAGGGTAATGTCTCTGCAAGGGGTAAAAAGTCTATAGGTAGGAAAGCTGCAAAAAAATTTCGAAGAAATCAATTCGTTGAAGCTGAAGTCCACAAATTTAGCAATGTGTTGGAGGCATTTAACCAACACCTATGAAAAAAGTTGAAAGAAAAGAAAAAATGATTCAAGCACTACACGAAATGAAAGAACTTGAGATAAAAAGACAAGAACATGAGATCAAAAAGGAAGAACATTTAATAATTACTATGGACATTTCTCATTTGGACCCTCAGACGAAAGCTATTACATAATGTAAAAAAATGAGATTTTCGCCAAGTGGTCTGCAAATGTCAGTAACCTAAATTACTATTTTCCTTTGCCTCCTGATGAATAATTACGGGAGAAGGTATTTTTTTAATTTTGCAATGTCATTTATTTTTTAATGTAATTTGTAATCTTTATTTGCGATGTCATTTTTATTTTGTAATGTTAATAATATATATATATTTGTTTTTTGTAGTGATATGTTTTTTGGTACGGTGAATTATATTTAATTTTTTTTTCAATTTTTTTTAATTTTTATATTTGTCTGGTCGGGTATAATGTAAATATATAATTTTTTTACAAACAATTAAAAAAAAAAAGTCACAAAAGACAAAAAAAAAAAAAAAAAAAAAATCGCTAAAAAACTTATATCTAAAGAACACCTACAAACTTAGAGGGAAAATTGATTGAGATTTGTCAAAATAGCATGTGACCATTGGAATACCATTGTTATAATTTTGTAAAAAAATATTATTCATTACCAAATTATAACAATAGCAATACTATTTTAACAAATATCATTAGAGATGCTCTAAGTTGACAACCCAAACATAATAATAATGTTATATTTATCATTGTTGACTCGTATAACATAAACTAATATACAAAGAGATTACATTCTTCTTTCCTAATTCTCTTCCTCAAAGCCTTGTCTAGTCCACATCCTACGATTTTAGCAAAACAAACTATCAAATTACCTAAGGACCTGTTTGGTTGTGCTTCTTTTCTTTTCTTATTTTTTTTAAAAAAATTTAGAAACAAAAATAATGAAAAGTTTGAAACATCCATTGCTTTCTTGTTTGTTTTCTTTTTTGTGAAAAAATATTTTTTTGGTTTTTCATAAAAAGTGGGTTGTTTTTAAAAATAAAAAAAAAAGAAAAGAAAAAAATCAAAAACAATTCACCAAAAATGTTTTTTATATGGAAAATGAAAATGGAAAACATAGGGGGCTGTTTTGTAGTTTTTAGTTTTAGTTTTTATTTTCATTTTACAAAAGAGCAGAGAACTTATTTGGCAATCTTTTTTCAATTTTATTTTTTTTAATTGAAACAACCCACTTTTTTTGGAATTACCAAAATTTGTTTTCATTTGAATGAAAACAATATGAAAATGATTAGTTTTTCAAACTTTTTATTTTTATTTTCCAAAAACAACAAAAACAAATAATAATAATAATAAAGAAGCAAAATTTTGGGAATTATCTTCCTAGAATAGTGCCCCAAATCCAATTGTAGAGAAATCATTGCCAATGTAAAAATGCATAGTATTTTTTAATTGTTTCCCAGTTTATCAGTCTCATATTACTGAAACTATGTTAATTGTGCTTATATCCCTTTCATTTATTTATGTAATCTTACTGACCCAAAAATTTATATTTGTTGTAAAATGTAATTTTGGAATATTACATATGATCCAAGCCCCAAATTCTTTATTTGCAAAAAAAAAAAATAAAAATGAAAAAAGAAGAAGAAACCAATATGCTATTAGGTTGTGTTTTATTTTCTCATTTTCATTTTTTGTTTTCGTGTTTTTAGAAACAAAAAAATTGAAAAGTTCAAGAGCATTGAAGATTCTCATATCGTTTCACTTTTGCCAAAAAATAGGTTTTGAAAGTTCAAAAACACTTTGATATATACTAAAACATATGTTGTTTTTGATAAAAAAAAAAAAATTTCCTCAGAAACAGTTCGGTAAACAAGTTTTGTTTTCTTTAAATGAAAAACAAAAAACAAAAAACAAAAAAATAAATAAAACACAACTAAGCATGTTATCTTTGCCACTAAACTATTAGAATTTAGGCTTCAAAATCTTGTCCATGGCCCCATGTCCTTTCATTGCTATCTTTATGTGAATTCCATTTTATATAATGCATTAGAATTATTATATACTTATATAATTAAAGATTCTGACTACAGTATCTTTTGATCATTTTGTTCATGTGGGCTTTATTTATTTATATCTACATAGAAAGCTCTATGGGTTCTTCTCAACCTAATGATTGCAAAGCTTCCTATTAAATAAGTTCAAATGAGAGCTTTTTGAAGTCTTTTTTTAAACACAACACAACACAACACTTTATATTCCATCAAGTTTTATTGTGCTCTAATGATGTATCCACTTGATTAGGACACTTTGATTTTTATAAGACAAGATGTGAAAACAAAAAACTAATATTGCAAGAAAATCTTTTGAAAGATTGAGGCAACATTCCACAAGCCAGGGTTAATTATACTGGAATGTGACTTCATGATGAATAAAAAAATGATACGACAACGGATCAGTAAATGAAGAACTTTTTTGGGCGTGAACAGTTTCTACATGTTGTAGGGTCAGACAATAATACTTAAGACACACCTGATGACACGAGCGTAACACAATACGGAGATTGACGGGTGTTTCCTTACGATAGTGTTAGAACAATTTTTTAGGTAAAATAAATAACTTGACACAAATTAAATAAATAAAAATAAATTACTTACAGAATTTCTTTACCAAAACACTTAAAAAACAAAAATGATCAAGTCAAGTGTGTGACACTTTATCTTTAAAACAGATTCGCACTGCTCAGGTACTTACAAAATAATGACGTCTATCTCCCAGGATACAATGATCTTTCACAGATTATATTAACATTAAAAACAATTTGTTTCGGCAAACTAGAACATGTGTTCTATACTCTCAGAATTTTGTTTAAAACTAATATGAAGAATATATCTATGCAAGAGAACAAAATGCAAGGCAAGCAGAGAATTTCGGATGATCAAACCGTTGGAAAAGTTCTACTATTTATAAGCTAAGTGGTGACCTTTAGGAAAGGCCGAACAAGTATGATTTCAAATTGAACATGCCTGATTTCGAATTGACCAGGTGCAAATTGTTGAAACAGTTTTGAATTTGTCCAGTGCAATCTGTCTGAATCTGCTTTGGAAAAGACATACTATTTGGGAGCAAAAAATTTGAATTTAAACACTTGCACTTGGCTTGGCCGGGGTGGCGGCACGCGTGTAGTGGTTTGAGCCAAAGTCCACTTTGTTCATAACTCCTCCCTTCTACGAACTTGAGATGTCCCTTGGGACCCAACCCAAGTTGTCCACCTAGAGCTTATATACACACACAAACTCTCTTAAAGTTTCAATGTGGGACAACCATTTTAAGGTAATCCACATTTGACTCTTTAATTTTCCATTCTACGAACCCGAAAATAAAGTCAAATTCCTATTCACTCATAAATGGTTTTGGTGAATCGTTTGCACCGTGTGATTTGCCATACGGCAAGAAACATGTCACCTCTTTGGACCCACCCCAAAAGATGTGTAGGCCCCACTCAAATTTAGGAATGGTTTGAGATGATCTAAATAAGTGTACTTTTTGACTTTTTATGAAATATAGGTTGGGTATGAGTTGGGTTTGAAGTGATGTGGTGGAGAGGTGATGTGACTTAAATAAGATGATGTGACTTAAATAGGATAGTGACTTTTTGACTTTTTTAGAACACCCCAAACAAGGCCTTAGACTAAAAATTGACCCAAAATAAACCTATAAAAAAATATAATTTCCAACAAATAGTCTTGAGAAATAGCTTGACCTTCGCTTCAACGAAAACATAGTGACAAGAAAGTAATGGCCCTAAAATAGGCCAGAGCCTCATGCATGAGCAAAGGACATGGAAATAAAGTGATGAATATTGGTCCTGTTTGGTGTAAATGTTAAAACAGATTATAAATTATAACTTAATAGATTAGAGATTATGACTTTAATCAGAAATTGTTAATCTGTTTGGTATAACTGTTGGATTGTAAATTTAAGTTATTGAGTAGTGTTTGTTAAATAAGTTGTGAAGTAACTTTTTCAATTAATTTTTATTTTTTATTATTTACTATTTGTCTACATTTCTTATAAAAAATAATAATAATATTCTATAGTATATTTGAGTCTTTTTCTATTTTTAAAAAAATAAAAAATAAAAAAAATCTAAGAGTATAACCGTGAATTAACATGTACACAGCAGAAACTGATAATCAGAAGTAAGGGGTGAGAAACTTCTCAGAATTAGCTTTTTTGACTTAAAATAAATTGTTAGAATCAGAAACTGTTTAAAATAAGTTTAACGAAACAGTCCAAAATAACTTTTTAAAAGTCAGAAGTTATAAGTTTGGCCCAAAAAAATCCCACCAAACACCCCATTGAGCCTTTATAAAAAGAGCACTGTTAGGGGGCCCGAATTTGGGTGCCCCTAATGGCTCAAATTTCCTTATCAGGTAAAAAAAAAAAAACAAAAAAAAAAACAAAGTTATCAAAACTGAAAAATTTGAGCTATTTGAGCCACAATTTTTAGGGCCACCAATCATTTTCCTTATAAAAATAAAAAAGAAAGAAGAAAGATGTGACTTGCTTCCACTCCCATTGTGGAGAAACCACATACAAAACACACAATCAGAGTGGGCATAATGTCTTTCGCTCCACTATAATCTTTTCTTCCTTATTTATTTATTTTTTAAATTCTAGATCTTCATTAAAGTTTATCTATATATGATTTGAATTAATCACTTAGTTCAAAGATTGATTAGACAGGAGTAGGGTGAAGATACTTTCTCATGATATAAAGCACATCAGTGTAGAATTTTTTATATTTTGGTGATTAGGAAGAAGTAAGTGAGTATTTTTAAAATTAGTATCCACTTAACTTCTAAATGTTCATATGCCACATGTGTGATGCCATTACATTTTTCTAAATATTTCTAACTATGGCAACCATTTGATCCTCTAAAGTATCTTGACCCGAAAAGTGAAGGATTATATAAACCAATCATCTTAAAAGTAAGGGATACTAAAGCTAGCTTGGAAGCTTGCTCTTTGCAATAATTATAGGCCTCTAGAACTAATAAAATTCAAGCACTATATATGGACGAGAACATGGAAAAGCAACATCTACTGCATTTCATTTTCAAACAGTCTTCAATTTTTTTTGCCTCTCCATTCATGCCAATGACTATGCTTTCATTTGTGCTATTTGTAGCACTATTTAAACTTATTTATTGCAAATTATTAAGGCTACTTCGGATTAAAAGAAAAATTATGCCAAAATACTTTTTACATGTTCTGATTACAGTTAATGAGACAAAAAAATAACGGAAATAAATTGAAAAGAAAATTATTTATGGAGAAACATGGGGAGGGATGTTATATTCTATTTTCTGATTATCAACTTTGAGAAAATTGCACCATACAAGTTAATTATCTAGAAACAACCTAGGGAAGGATGCTTTTTGCCTGAGCCTTTTATTTGCTTTTCCTTTTGCTATTAAAAAAAAATACAAACAAACAAACAAACAAGAAATAAAGAAAGGAGAAGAATTGAACATGTATAGTTACAAGTATATTTTATTTTGGTAAATTCCATGGCATATGTAAGCCTATCATTTTCAGTGAATTAAACAAATTGCAATTTGGAGAATCTAAGGTGCATACAATTTAAAACTTCTTTGCAGGGTATATGAAAGGTGTATTCTTGTTTTATTAGTAGAAAGAAGAGAGGCAAAAACATTAGTTCTTAACTTTAGTACGCTATGCTACTTTTTGATAGTGATCAATTTGGCCTTTCTTTTGGCCTTTTAAAATGTGTCAAGTTGTAACCGCCAAATCAAGCAACCAATAATAGGACAGTGTAGCAAAAACACTACTATTGATTTCAAAATATGTGTACATTATTAAAATCCTTTTAAGTATCAATATATATGCACACATTTAAACGACCATGCATGACACTTCAAGTCTTTTGAGTCAAGAACTTATGTGATGGCGCAAAAGATTTAGTAGTTGGTGATGCATAACTTCGTCATTAGGATTCAAATTTGAGATCAACTACAATCGCAGGCATGGCGTTAGACACTTATATGACGATACATGACACTTCTAACCTTTCAAGTTAGGCAATCAAATGACGATGCATAAGGTTCAATAGTTAGTAAGGTAATTTCATCATTAGCATTCAAATTTGAGATATCAACCATAGTCATAGGCACAACATTAGACACTTATATGGCAATACTTGATACTTCTAGTCTTTTAAATTAGGCATTTATATGATTATGCATACAATTCCAACAGTTGGTAATGCAAATCATTAGAATCCAAATTTGAGATCAACTATAATTTAGCGTTTCATACAAATTTTCAAATCTTATGACGACGCCTAACGATGCAAGCACTTATATATATCATGGATGGAGTGAGAGTGGGGGCAGGGGGAGAGTGCGGTCACATCCCCAAAAATTATAAAAATTATGTATATTATATTAGTAATAGTGAGATAATTTTTATAAAAAAATGAGAAGTTACATGTGTATTTGATCTCTGAAATTTGATTCTTTGATCCGTCATTATATATATGATGATGCAGGACACTTCTAACTTTTTGAATTTAAAGCACTAATAGATAAACACCAAGAATATTAAAATATATGAGAAGATGCAATAGTTGGTAATGGTAGGTTGTTACTTTAGTTATTAAAGTTACATTTGGTTGTGATTAAAAAGTAATTTGTTGATTAAAATTTAAAAATTTTATTTTGCTAAAAGAAAATTCATAGTGAATTTAGCAAAATCATTTTTCGCCAAAAAAACTCACTTTAACTATTTTAAAAAGTCATTATAAAAAGTGAACAATTATGAAGGTATATATCAAACAAACCAAGTTTATCGGTAGTAACTTTTTTTTGTAAGCTTAGCTAATAAGATTTTTTTTTTTTTTTTTAACAATCTTACATGCACCAAAAATTGAACTTAAGACACTATCCAAACATTATTGGCTATCCAAGCATGACGGTTTTTTATTTTTTATTTTATAACTAATTATATTTGGCCTATTATACTTTTACAATTTTTAAAGAGTGTTTGTATATTCTAATTTTTTAGTATTAATTTTTTATAAGTGTATTTTTATCCAATAAATTATTTTTTAACTAATCTTTAAAAAAGATCATATTTCATAAAAAGATCTGGTGAATCGTGTACCTAAACAAAACATTCAACATAAACATCCACGTGAGCTTTGGAAAAAAAAAAAAAAAAAGAATTTAATTCAGAGTGATTATATGTAAAACATAGGAAAAATTGCAACTAAGTTGAAAAATAAAAAATAAATTGCAAATCAGTTATAAAACTTATCAATTTTAATAATTGAAGTGATAAATGATTTTGCAATTTTTTATGGTCTTTTGATTGATTTGTAATTTTCCCTAGAACTTATATGCCAGTCATTCATATAATATAAAAGAACGGTGGTACTATATGCACCAATTAATGTACACATTAGTGTACCAACTAGTGTTATGTCATTATTATTGACTATACCTATTATACAAATTACAAATACTTAAAACCTCTAAAATTATATTATATTATCTGTTAATATACTAATTAATATATTAATTAGTACATATAATATTATTCGTAAAAGAAAGTTAGCACTCGAAGGATTTTTATTATATTATCTGTTACATTTTATCACTAAATAATCCTAACAACAACTAAACCAACAAAATTGGCTTTTGTGAGTGGATGACTCCTATCTCCATTAGAGGTTTTGGAGATGCAACAAAAGGGTATTAATAAAAAGGATTTTTTTTACAAAAAAAAAAAAAAAAAAAAAGCATTTAGTGAGGGAAAAAAAAAGTTAGTTTTTAGATACACCTGAAACTGGTTTAAATGTGAAAGAGAAGAGATTAGTGCTCCTTCCATTCCCACCAAGGGATGGGATTCATAGTGGGTTCATAATGGTTTCAATGAAAGACCAAACTTTCCTACCCAATTTATATGGTTGTGCCTACCAATTTTATGGCACCATTGGCTCATGACCATATTCTCGTAATTTGATTTGTATCTCACTGCATATATTATATGTGTTTTTTTAACATATAGGTTTGCACAAATGAAGGTAGTCCTAGGTGTTATTGTAAGATTATATTGCAACTTTGATGTCATCGGTTCAAACTTTTGTTACTGTTCATAAATCTAATTGTTACAGCACCAGTAGTGACAAGAGTCTTATATATTAAGCTACTCTTTATATAGTTACAAAAATTTACCACATAAGAATTGATCATGAAATAGACATTTGTATTTTAGTGAGACAACTCAGAAGTAGTATAGTTTTAATATTACCAAGCTCATACCAAAAGCCAAGACAAACTTTTCTCCAATATAGTCATAGACTGGACCATGTTTGGGGTTGGGCCCCATCTTGGGTCCAACTTCCGTGATACATTTTTATTTATTTATTATTATATGATTTTTGTTTTTATAAATCATTCATAAAAAATATATAATTAATTGATTCAATAATTATGACTTGATGATTTTGTCATCTTTATTATGTACTCTATTCTAAGTAGTATAGATGTGGTCCATTTAAAACAAAAAATTTAATATGATATAATTTCATAGTTATATTGTTGGATTGATCATTTTTTTTTCTTTTTAATTTTTTTTTATAGATGATTTATGCGCCAAAAATTTAAAATTTTAATAAATGAACAAAAACATGTGGTGGGCTATGTGACTGCAAACAGTATATTGGAGAGGATCACAATCCTCCGTACTTGAGTGAAAACTTTCACTTAGTTTAAATTCAAACAAAAGATTCGATTGAAATCGAATATCAATAAAGTAAATTTGAAACTTTCCATATTTGTGTGCGAAGAATCGAAGAGATTATTGGATTAGGGCATTCAACTAGAAAGGTGCTATTGAGCTTGGTGGATACACCACATGACCTATTTTAGTGATTTAAATTGTTTATTTTGAAGGGCTAGTTAAGCATCGCATCCCTGTAAAAACAATCAAGAAAATCCAATATCGGTGGCCACATGATCATGCTACATTTGTTTTTTTTTAAAAAAAAGAATAGTCTATCTCAAAATACTTTCCTCTATT
Organism: Camellia granthamiana; assembly: GCA_036172215.1. NCBI lineage: Eukaryota > Viridiplantae > Streptophyta > Magnoliopsida > Ericales > Theaceae > Camellia > Camellia granthamiana. The sequence goes on from CM069913.1 coordinate 39,470,753, forward strand.
TTTTATATTTTATATTTTATATTTTTTTAAAATATGAACGGATCATGTAGTTTCTAATATCCAAGCAATTTAATTTTTTGCATAAATAATTTGTTCAATAAACCTTACAAAGTAAGTCATAGATCACCGAAATTTGTCCCTAGATGAACCTACTGAATCCACCTCTCTAATTAAATGTTAGAAAGAATTGATTTCCACTAGATTATTGGGTTAAGATTGAGCCTTCTTACTATATGTATTGTTGAATTTTCTATAAAATGAATTTTTGTGTGAGTTTAATGTTATTATCACAATATTTAGGAAATTAATTCTTACCCATTGATCAACTTTTTTATTTTTATTTTTTTTGACGAAAGCACATTCAACATGCTAAATTGATAATCACAAGATAGATCCTTAGTTTGATTTAGCAAATCCATATCTAGGTACTGAAATGCTGACTTTTTTTACTGTAAAATTTGAAACCATGATTAACAACACATGATGTTAGTGCTAATTAAGTCAAAACAATGCAATTATTGCAATGTATATCATTAACAAGAAAAATGTGAAAGAAACGAGAGTTGAAAATATCATACAAAGATATATATATATTGTAAATAATTATATTATTAAATTTTACGATTTTACATTTGTAAGTCCCACAATCAACCAAAGAAATAATCTAACTTAACTCAATAATCACATAATACAACTTTCATAACGAGAGAGAAATCAAGAGTACCAAACTCTTCTTCATAGTATTTGAATCCGTAACCTCACATCACAAACTGATACTATACAATTACTTGGCTAAAGGGCCAAGTTTCCCACTCTAATTCTTTATCTCTCCATGCAGACTTGAGATCCAAGTGAAGGTCAAGGACATGTGGCAAACAACTAGATCGATCCGACTGATTTCGCCAAGAAAACATTCTGATGCCTGAGTCAAGTTCTTCAATAGAAGAAGAGGAAGAATATAGCAAGCTGTAGGTTACATTTTACCTAATGTCTGCGGGTCATGGTTACATCACCCATTCCTTTGCCTTTTGGACCATATTGGACATGCTTGTCATTTTATTCATTATCCCATTATGGTGAGACATTTTTATCATCATTAGGGACTTTTACTAATATACAAGTTCTATCAAGCGGCTTGTAGCACGGGCATTGGACATTTTTCTAAGTTAGTTAAGCAATTTTTTTGTAAAATAATCAGATCAATACAGTAGTTAATACTGACTTGACCTTTCTATGTTATAATTGGCAAATTTTTTTTATCTTTACTGATTTTGATTCTATTATTGTTTCTTTCATATTGTTGATTACTTTTGAATTAACAATCTTATTTTTTGCTCGGCATTTTGATTGACTGTTGTGCCGATCATAAGCTTAATTTCACCTTCGCCTTACATTGGGATCATTATCATTCATGAATAATGTTGTTATGCTTGATTGGGCCTAATATTAAAGCTTGCCAAGCTGATCCACAAAATTGAGATGGGCCCTAGTATAGTCTATCTTAGGAACATGCTTAATTTTCAGAAATGGTACATCAAAAACACAACCAAACAAATATTCGAACAGTTACTAAATTATTGTTGAGGGTATTTTTAAAAATCGAATTTTGTGACATCCATGCCAAATTAAGCCTTCACATAATAGTATAGATTTCTTCAGGTAGGTTTGTTTGTTTGTTTTTTTTTTTTTTGAAAATTAAGTTTTATTCAGATAATTAATATAATCAAAGGCCTAGAGGCCCATAATCACCCCAACCTAGCCCAATCATAAGGCTATTAAAGTAAAGTTAAAGTTACTGCATAAGGCCCCAATTAGACAAAGCTTCATTTTTTCTGCATATACACTTAAAATATAATCTGTTTTATTTTTTTAATGAATTAAACTAAATTTCATGTCCCAATCAAATGGGTTGGACATATGTATCATTTTTACTATTCTTTTTTTTTAAGGATTATGCTCTTTCGGTAAATTAATTAAATTCATATCATTCTTTCACTATTACAGGGGGGATCAAACATTACTCCAAAATATATATATATATATATATAACCATTACCCAAAAAAAAAGGACAATAACATAATTTCAAAAAAAAAAAAAAACACCTAGCATTACTCCAAAATATATATGTATATATATAAATAAAACCATTACCCAAAAAAAAAGGACAATAACATAATTTAAAAAAAAAAAAAAAAAAAAACACCTTGCATTACTCCAAAAAATATATATATATATATAAATAAAACCATTACCCAAAATAAAAGGACAATAACATAATTTCAATAATAAAAAAAAAAAAACACCTCACATGATTCCAAAAAAAATACCATACATATGCTTTTATTGTGATCGTTTTTTTGGGGGGTTAATAATTTTGATCTTTCTTTCTTTTAAAGAAACAAACGTTTGTTTAGCGGATTATGTTAGATAAAATTATTAGTGAGAGAATGGTTAGTAAAGGGTTTGTTAGTGGAAAAATTATGTAAAAGTGTGTTTATTTTGATGATAGTGAGAGTGATAATTAGTGATGATATTATTAAATTATTTTTATATAAAATTTTAAAAAATATTTCTATATTAAAAAAATTCTAAAACAAATATAAATTTTTTTTTTTTGATACAAATAACAGGTTGCACTTGGGTAATAAAAATAAAAATAATAAAATAGCACTTAATCCCCTCACTGTGTTTTTAATCTCATATCTTCTCCAACTTTGTTAATCCAATTGTATAGGAAGATTGTCAATTCAGTTGAAGTATTAATCCACTCATAAATTTCTTCAACCAAACATGCTTTCACATGTCTAATCTCACTATCACTCCAATCCTACCATTCATGGATAATTACAAATATGGCCATAAATCACTATCACAAACCCGTTAGGAAAAAATAAGTGTAAAATACAAATAAACATTTTAAGCTTTGCTTAAAATATGGATTGTTTCATGTGATTTTGAAAATTATTAACATTTTTTATCAGAATTTTTTATTTAGCATAATTAATAAAAATAAAATAAAATTTATAGCTACTCTCTTACACGACAATAAAACTACTTGAATCGCTAATTGAAATTATATTTCTGTCATCATTAAAAATTATTAATTGTCTTGATTATTTATTAATAAAATAGATTATTTGTTATGCAATTAGAAACTTGAGAGGGTGGAATGTAATTTCCAGAATCATAGGAGGCAATTCGTATTTTAAGCAAACCTCAGAGAGTGTATTTGTAATTTATCCCAAAAAGAAAACTGATAAATTTCAGAACTCCACAAATGATGAATAGAAGCTTGATTACAAAAAAAGAAAAATAAAAATACAACCCTTGAGATTTCTTTAAAATATGAATTGTCTTTGTAATTCTAAAAATTACATCCCGTCCCTCTTCTTTTTAATTGCATAACAAATTACTCATTTTATTAATAAATTATCAAGTCAATTAGCAGTTTGTAATGTTGACAAAAAAATATTTCAATTAATGATACAAATAATTTTATTGTTGTATAAGAGAGTAGTTAGGAATTATATTTTTTTTGGTTAATTTTATTAAATAAAAAATTCTGACAATAAGATATTTGTAATTTTTAGAATCACTTGTGATAATTTGAAATAAATCTTGAGAGAGGTATATGTAATTTACCCCTTAAAAAAAATATACTAGAAAGACTTGATTACACAAGCTTATTTATAATTTCACATTTCCCCAAAAAAAATTTAAAATTAAAATTTTATATTTAAAGAATTATAATGTAAATTCTATAAATATTTATTTAAATTAATATATCAAGTATGGAGGGGATGGAGTTGCTGTTGTCCCTATAGGCACAATACCAATGCTATGACATCTGTGGCGTGTGTCTTGAATTTATTTTGATAATTTAAATTATTCATATCGTAAGATTTGTCAAGTAGATCATCTATAAAAATAAAATATATTTATTTGGGCATCTGTAACCCATAATAAAATCACATTTATGTTTAAAAAAAATAAACGGTTAATATAATTTTAATATTTTTTTTTTATAAAACAATTAGAGTTTGATCGTAGGGTTACGTATGTCTGATTTATCTCATTTTTTTATATGAATGAATACTCTATAAGTTTTACAAAATGAATAATTCAAATTATTAAAAATAAGTTCAACATAAACTTAGTGAGCCGTGACAACACCGGTGGTGTCACAGCACTCATGGGGGATTCTATTTGAACTCAAAGTATGTCTCAGTACGCCTAATTTAAATTCATAAATTTAAATTCTTATTATATCCTAATATGAATTTACTAGTAAAGACAATACATATTAAACTTTAAAATATTTTTTTTTTCTCATGGTACACCACAATCAGTTATTCCTATTCAAATCTCTGTATCTTCTTCTCCAAGAGATCAACGTTATTTCTTTTTCTTTTTCTTCTTCTTCTTCTTCTTTCCTCCCTCCAAAACTCCAATCTACCCTACCAAACTCACCGTTATCATCAATATCATTGTTTTTTATTGTTTTGAAACCCTAAACCCTAGAAGAAAGTTTGAACAAAATCAAATAATGGATGAGAGTAATAATCAAAATAGTTTTTTGAAGCAATCCATCAAAAAGGATGTAAGTATTCATCTTATAAAGGGGTTTCACAATTTTTGTAAAGTATCATCAATTATTTTCTATTTCATTTTTTTGACAAAAATTAAAGGGCTCAATAGTTAGATTAATAATAACATATTATTGGAGTTGTTCTTATTTTGTCATTTAAATAGTACATTATTTGAAAACTATTCTTTCTTATTAGCAAATGATACTTATGAGCTTATAAATTTGATTTTACTTTTCCACGAGCATTCTTGTGGATAATTTATAATGTGAAAGTTTTTTTTTTCTATATTGAAAAGTTTTATAATGCTTGTGTAAAAGTTTGTTTTTTCTGGATTTATAATTCTTCTGTGCTTATAAGTTTGGTTTTTTTTTTTTTTTTAATTCTCTGTGTAGTTGAGAATTATTTTCTGTATTGAAAAGTTTTTGAAATAATTTAGCTTTTTTAGTTTGTTTATTATTTATTATTTGGATTTACCTTGAGGATAATTTGGGAAAAATAATAAGATGTAATGAGAGTAAAATAAAATTTTAAATAATTAAATAAGGTGCACTTAAAAATTAGGAGTACTTAATGATTTTTTTGGGTGTAAATAGAATCGCCCTTTTATTTGCACCTAAAAATCATTAAGTATGTTTAATTTTTCAGTATACCTTATTAAATTATTTAGAATTATAATTACTCTCAATGTACCCCATACTTTTTTTCCCAAATTACCCTTGATGGTACACCTAAAGAATAAACAAATTAAAAACCGTAAATTACAGATTTGTTAATTGCATCATGAATATTGGTTGTTCTATTGATTTTTTTTTTTGGTTTGTTTGTTCTGTTTCACTCATCGAATGCGATCTATTATAATATTTGTTACCATTCGACCTATTTGTTACCATTCGACTAACCAATTTCTTGATTGGAAGAAATTGGGCTGAAAGAGTAGATAATTCCATTCGAGTCCCGCTCTTTCTTCTTGTCCAATCTAAGTGAATGACAACCACCAATGCAGCAACCACAAGATTTATTTTACAGAACTAGAAAATCAGTTTTGTGGTATTTTTCTTAATTAATTTGTCATAGATTGTGAGCAAATCTCCATAATTTTCATTTATTTTTCATTCATAAAACAATGATGTTGATGATAATAGTGAGTTTTGGTGGAAGGGATTGAAATTTTAGAATGAGAAAGAAGATGGAAGAGAAAATAATTTGAACTTGGAAAAGAAGATGAAGGGACTTGAATATGAAGAATACATATAAGTGGTTTGAGTGTATCATAAAAAAAAAAAAAAAAAAAATTATTTTAGGGTTTTTAGTAAATTTACATTAACATATAACATGAATTAAAATTTAATTTTAATTGAGTGTACTAAATTATTGTTTGGGTGCAAATAAAATCACCCAAGTAATTTGTGTAACAATGTGGTATCATTGTTCCATTTATTAATTGATAACAAATTTGACCGAGATTTGATATGACCGAATACTCAGCATTTCGGATTGAGTAAAAAGTAACTTCTCTAGTTTTATTTTAATCATATGTCAATTAATAGATAGAAATATATATCACATCATCTCAATCATGTATTTATTACATAAAATATTTTTTCATCTGGACCAAGCCTTGATGATCCCTAACCAACTAGACCTTTTGTTGTCATTATTGTTGTTATTTTTTTGGTGGAACATTATTTTTGTTTTTTTTTTAGAGTATTGTTCTCATTGTTACATTCCATTTAACGTTCTATTTGTTTGAATGAAAATCGTTTTGGTACCCGAAAATAATTAAAAAAAATATATTTTTAGAAAATGATTGCGAATATAAAATTAATATGCTATTGGTTGTATTAGTAGTGGTATTAGTAATGTGGCAGCGACAACATCTGCCTGGTGATGAGATGATAATAATGAGGTGACAGTGGAGGTGGTAATGTAATGGCATTAGGTACGACTTTGGTTCAAAAAGCAATTTTCATCTTTCAAAAGATAAAACATTTTATGTTCAAATAAATTTATTTTTAGTTGATCACCAAATTTTTTTTAATTAATTTTTATTTTTTGTTACACTACAGGTCAGAAAATACCAAAATTCTACATATATACAGATTTACATTCTTACATAAACATTCTATTTTACAGAAAATTAAAGGACTAATATTATCATATGCGTCTAGTGGAATATGAAAAAGTATGGCAATTGGGTTATAAGTTAGCTTTTTAGCTTTTTAATTTTTTAAAGTCACATCATCACTCTACGTTTTTGTACATTTTTAAAAAAAAAAATAAATTAAAAATTACCTTTTAACCTACTTCTCAAAATAGGTACTCTTTTATGGGGTGTTTTGGAAAGATGGTTAAAAGTTGTTTTTTGACTTTTTTTTTTTTATTTTTTTGTGAGAGAGGGAAGTGGGTTAAAAGCTGGGAATTGGCTTTTAACCCACTTTCCAAAATAGCCCTATGTTGCACCGGTATTAACATTAAGACTTGGGCTTGAGATCATTTGTCTCTAACCCAGTCTCATAAAGAAAAAATTATTGGTTGGTCTTAGGGTATCATGTGGTCATGCCTCACACTAATCATAATTTACCATACTCTCAGATGTTTCTCAATCATCTAATACAAATTCTTAAGCTCCACTCCCTTCACCAATCACAATATTATTAAGGCACCACGTGGCAGTGCCCCAAGAGTAACTAATAACTTCTCCTCATATAGCCTTTGAGAGTTTGATCCTTACTAAATCTATTAACCAAACACAACCTTATATTGTGTTTGAAGTATGAATTTAGGTAAATATTTGGAAAAGATTAGTAAAATATGAATGAAATATAATTATATTTCACACATATTTTTCCTTTTCAATAGTGAGTTCTATATTTATAAATGAAAAATGCATGAAACATTTAATTTATCACCCTTAAAAATTACTCCTAATAATGTGTTTGATAAGTGTCAAATTTTAATTTGTCAAACATTTCATCATGTGAAATTTAACCTTAATGTCACATCATTAGAAGTCATTTAGAGGTGATAAATTAAAAAATATAATATTAATAAATACACGTAGGACTCATGACTTTATGCTTAGTGATTATAAAATAAAATAAAATAAAAAATTCATTTAGATATAATATTTTTCAAATAGAAGGATTGTAGGTAAGATTGTGTGGGATTGCCTAAAGGGTAGTTGGATTGATGAATTTTTTTTTAATGTTATTTTTAATATGCATCACCAATATTAGTGATTTTACTTTAATTATTATGGAAATAACCCACATTCAATCTTGTGATGGGATACATGTGATCCTCTCGTCAATTTCATCATGATCTCAATTTTAACTTTTATTAACAATAAAGAAATTTTTTAAATATAATTCTTGTTTCACTCGCCACCCATGTGCAAAATATTTTAAATAATTTTTTTAAAAGTTCTTACAAAACCTTCATATTAGTTAGCGGTGTAAATTTAGCCTGGTTCGGCCCAACCCATGTCAGGCCTCGCAGACAAAATTCAAGATAGGGCGGCCTAGGGGCCAGAAATTAGGCCCAGTCCCAGGGGAGTATTTGGGGCCTTGGGCGGGCCTGGCTTGTGGGCTCAGGCTCGGGCTCAGGCTTGGGTTGGGGCAAGGCTTGAACATTTTTTTTAAAAAAATTTTCACCAAAATTTTATTTTTTTCCACCAAAAATGACGTTGGGCCGCAGGCCGGGCTTTGAGTGGGTATTGAGCTGGCTGATGGGCTAGGCTATGAATCGGGCCCATGGGTCAGGCCAGGCCAGGCTTCAAAATGATGGTCTAGGCCCAGGCCCAAGGTCCCGGGCCAGGCTTGGACCCAGGCTTAATCGGATTGAGCCCACCTCAGGCCGCAGGTGGACTTCGAGCCACGGGTCATTTTTACACTCCTAATACTAGTCAATTTAGATTGAGTGATTTAGAGGGAAAAGAAAAGAAAAGAAATAAAATTTTTTGGACACAACTAAGAAAATAAACATCCAAGTGAGCTTTGGAAAAAATAAATAAAATAAATATCAAAATTTAATTTAGAGTGATTATATGTAAAACATAGGAAAAATTGCAACTAAGTTGAAAAACCAAAAATAAATTACAAATCAGTTATGAAATTTATCAATTTAACAATTAAAGTGATAAATGATTTTGCAATTTTTCTATGCTCTTTTAATTGATTTATAATTTTTCCTAGACCATATAATCACATGCCACTCATTCACATAGTGTAAAAGAATGTCAGCACTCAAAGTAACCGATCAATTGACATTTATCCACATTTGATCATTTTGGGCAATTGGTTAAAAGTTGATTTTTTTACTATTTTTACTTTTTTTGAAAAAAAATTATAAAAAAATAGAATGGTAATGTGACCCAAAATAGGTTAAAAGTCAAAATTTGACTTTTTACTAAGTTCCCAAATTAAGCCTAAATAATCCTAACAACAACTAAAGCAACAAAATTGGCTTTAGCGAGTGGATGACTCCTATCCATTAGAGATTTTGGAGATACAACAAAAGGGTATTAATAAAAAGGATTTAAAAAAAAAAAAAAGGCATTTAGTGAAGTAAAAAAAAAAAAGAGTAGTTTTTAGATGCACTTGAAACTGGTTTAATTGCGACAGAGAAAAGATTAGTGCTCCTTCCATTTCTACCAAGGGATGGGATTCAAAGTGGGTCAATAATGGTTTAAATGAAAGGCCCAAATTTCCTACCCAAATTTATATGGTTGCGCCCGCCAATTTTATGGCACCATTGTGTCACGGCCTTGTTGTTTCCAAGCTATTTGTGCAGCGCTTAGACAATCTCAAGCTTCACTTGATGATGCTAAGTTAGCCTAACTCACTAACTTAGAAGAAAGACAAGTAAGAGGAATACGAGAGTTTGAGAGAATGCTTTGTATTCACTATGAGAAAGTTTTACAACTCTTGGATGGATTGGAGCAAAAAAGCTCCTCTCCTATTTGTAGGCTCCCTAGGAGCATTCTAGATTTCTCAAGAAATTGTCATGTAGAAGCTTCTTATAGAAGCCTTCTTTACAAGTTACAAGAATGTTTTAGAATGCTTTAAAAATATCTATACAAGATATTTACAAGTCAAGTGTCTTAAATGTTCAAGGATGTTCTAGAATCTTCCATGTTCTCTTCAAGTGTTAGAATGAGCTAGTAAGTTCTAGATTCTTCCATTAACCTCTGTGCTCCCAAGCTCCCATGTAGGAGGTTTTTGCCACAGGAAATTTAGCAGCTTGTGACATTCTTCTACACCTATGCGAGCGATGACCTCGTCGCATCCTCCCTGCGGAACTTTTGTATTTGCTCTTGGACTGCCATAAAACTTTTGCTGGCTCCCAGCTAGCCTTGTTTTCTGGTAGCCCCTTCCACTTTACCAAGTATTCCGTGTTAGGAGGGACTCCATGCCTTCGATGACTCAGTCGACCACAATGTATTCTACCTCTTTGTCATAAGAGGTTGTTACTGCCGTTGCTGCTCGCAATGACTCTTCTCGTCTTAGGTCTTCCAAATCAGCATGATAAGGCTTCAAATTACTTACATGGAAGACTTGATGAATCTTAAACCTTGGAGGTAATTGCACCTGATAGGAAACTTTCCCAACCCTCTTTGTGATGGGAAAAGGTCCTTCATATTTTCGCACCAATCCTTTATGCACTTTTCTTAGGGACTTGAACTGTTGTGGTAACAGCTAGACAAGCACCAAGTCCCCCACTTGGAATTCCACCGCTCGTCTCTTTCTGTCAGCCCATTTTTTCATTTTCTTAGATGCCTTGTCTAAGTAGGCCCATGCCACATCAGCTTGCTCTTGCCATCCTTTAGCAAACTTGAATGTTGCAGGACTCTTTCCTGTATAGCCAGATATCACCGTGTGTGGCGTTAGTGGTTGCTGCCCAATAGCTAGCTCAAATGGGCTGTGATTGGTGGACTCACTTTGCTACAGGTTGTAAGAGAATTGGGGTACATCTAGTAATTTAGCCCAATCTCGCTGATTGGCACTGACAAAGTACCTTAAGTAGAGTTCCAGCAAAGCATTCACCCGTTCAGTTTGGTCGTCAGTTTGTGGGTGAAAGCTTGTAGAGAAGTGTAAGTCTGACCTCAGCATCTTGAATAGCTCGGTCCAAAATCGTCCTGTAAAGCGAGGGTCTCGATCACTAATGATGGACCTTAGCACACCCCAATACTTTACCATATGTTTTGTGAATAACCAAGCCACCTCTTCTGCTATGCAATATGTTGGGGCTGCTATGAATGTGGCATACTTCGAAAACCTGTCAACCACCATCATAATAGAGCCGCACCCTCCCGACTTGGGCAAGGCTGAGATGAAGTCCATGGTGACACTCTCCCAATGCTTCTCAGCTATAGGCAATGGCTCTAGCAAACCTCTAGGTGCTTGCTGCTCTACCTTGTCTTGTTGGCACAAAAGACAAGTCTTCACGTATGTCTCCACCTCATCCCACATCCTCGGCCAATAGTAAGCTGATTCTAGCAATACTCTTGTATGCTTTTGTCTAGGGTGGCTAGCCCACTTAGTGTCATGACATTTCCTGATTAGGTTCCTCCGCAAGTTTCCTCACTTTGGAACATAGAGGCGTTTTCCCTTAGTGTAAAATAGGTCATCCTCTACCCAAAAGCGTTTAGTCTTTCCATCTTTTGCCAACTCACTCAGGTTCTTGGCAAGAGGATCATACTGCAATCCCTCTTTGATGAGTTCAATTAATTCGCCTTAAGGCCTGCTACTCATAGTAGATAATTCTACCTTCCGACTTAACGTGTCTGCCACAAGGTTCGCCTTCATCGGCTTATACTCCAAGATGTCGTCGAATTCTGCCAAGAAGTCTTACTATCTAGCTTGTTTTGGGCTTAACTTCTTTTGGGACTAGAAGTAGCTAGTGGCAACATTATCTATCTTGACTACAAACTTGGAGCCCAACAGGTAGTGTCTCTATGTGTGCAAGCAATGGATGATAGCCGTCATTTTCTTCTCTTGCACCGTGTACCTCCGCTCGGTGTCATTAAGCTTTCGACTTTCATAGGCAATAGAATGCCTATCCTGCATGAGCACACCTCCAATGGCAAAGTCAGAAGCATCTGTGTGTACCTCATAAGGCTTGGTGTAGTTCGGTAGCCCCAATACTGGCTCCTCTGTCATTGCCTTTTTCAAGTCTTTAAAGGCATCTTGGCATTTCTTTGGCCATTCCCATCATTTGTTCTTCTTTAGGAGGTCCGTGAGTGGTGCTGCCCTTGCTGAATATCCCTTTATGAATCGCCGATAATAATTGACAAGGCCAAGGAATGACATTAGCTTTGTCACTTTGGTAGGAGCCTCCCATTCTTGTATTCCCCGTACCTTGTCCTCCTCCATCATAAGCATCCCGTCCTTGATCTTGTGCGCCAAGAGTGATACCTCATTCATCACAAAGAAGCACTTCTCCGTCTTCACATAGAGCTCATTATCTTTTGGCACTTTAAATATCGTTCATAGATGATCTACATGGTCTTCCAAAGTGTTGCTATAGACCACAACGTCGTCCAAGTAGACCACTACGAATCGGTCCAAGTAAGAATGAAAGATCTTGTTCATGAGAGTGAAAATGTGGCTGGGGCATTGGTGAGGCCAAATGGCATCACTAAGAACTCAAATGAGCCATATCGAGTAATGCAAGTAGTCTTTGGCTCATCCCCAACTGCTATCGTTACTTGGTAGTAGCCAGATCTTAAGTCTAGTTTAGAGAAATATCGAGCTCTACCAAGCTGATCAAACAAATCAGCAATCAAAGGGATAGGATACTTGTTCTTGATGGTTTCCTTGTTAAGTGCCCGATAGTCAATGCATAGGTGAAAAGAATCGTCATTTTTCTTTTGGAATAGCACTGGAGCACCAAAGGGAGCTTTGGATGGTTGAATGTAGTTAGCATTCAACAAGTCCTTCAGTTGCCTCCTTAATTCGTCCAACTCGGGGTGGTGTCATCCTGTAAGGTGCTTTGGTGGGTGGCGTTGTGCCTGGCTTCAACTCGATCTTGTGATCTACTTCCCTCCTAGGTGGTAGTTTCTTTGGTAGCTCGGGCGGCATCACTTCTTTGTACTCATGGAGTACCTTCTCAATCTCCTTGGATATTGACCCCTTGGGCACATCCTCTTTTTCCTCGACCATGGTTGCAAGGTAAGTTACCTCTCATTTCTTGAAGCCTTTCTTTACTTGCATAGTTGAGAGAAGCAGGGTCTTGAACCCTTTTACTGGCACCGATTGTACCACACAAGGTGTGTTCTTTTCCAAGATTGCCATGGAGCGTAGAAATGGTATTGGTAATTCCTTGACTTTGCCCAGGAAGTCCATGCCTGTGACAACTTGGTAGTCATCCATAGGTGCCACCATGAGGTCGATCTTGCCCTTCTATGTACCGAGGTTGATGTCTATCCCACGTGCTACTCCATGCAAGGGTTTTGCCTCTGTTGATAGCCTTAAGCCATCCAGACTCTTTGCTAGTCTTTAATTCCAACCTTCTTGCCTCTTTCATAGAGACAAAATTATAGATAGCTCTTGTGTCTACCATTGCACGAGTAGGCTTCTCGTTGAGGCTTACGTCCATGTACATCAAGCCTTTGTCATTTTGGGTAGATGTGGCATGCTTTGATTTGATGGCGTTAAGTAGTTGTAGGGATCCCACATGGGGAGTTTCCTCTTTCTCCTGCTCTTCTATCATGGCATTGAGGGCTTGTTTTCTAGGACTCTCTCTTGTCTAATGTGGTCCATCACATAAGAAGTAGTTGTCCTGGGCTTAAATTTGCCTTTGTCTTTGGATTGATACTTAACTTTGTCTTTTTCCTCTTTGCCAGTAGGGGGTTTGTTGTGCCCCCTCTTTACATTGGAACCCCTTGTCCTTGTCTCCCCCACCTTTATTATGACTGTCCTTGGATGGCCTGGCCTTATTGCCTCATTTCTTATACTTTATTAGGGACTTGGCTATTGCCATGGCTGAGGCAAGATCTTGCACCCCGAGCTAGCGCAATTCTTGCTCCATCCATGGTTGTCCAAGAAGTTGAAGAGTAATTCTTCATCAGTCATACTCGGGACTTCTAACATAAGAGTAGAGAATTCATTTACATAGTCCCGAATAGATGATGTGTGTTTAAGTTTCTTCAAGTCTTTCTAGCTTGGTAGGCCACATCCTCAGGATAGAATTGTTTCTTAAGTTCTTTCTTAAAGTCATCCCAGGTGTCTATGGTGTACGTACCCTTTTCAATGTCAGCATGCCTACGACGCAACCATAGTGTTGCTGTATCGGCGAGGTAAAGGACTACAGGGCGTACCTTGGCATTTTCCTCGGTTACTGTCATTGCCTCAAAGTATCTTTTCATGTGCCATAAATAGTTGTCCACTTCTTCGGCATCTGTTTTTCCGTCAAAAGGCTTTGGCACCTCCACTTTAGATGTCCCCGGCATGGTCACAGCTCCCCCGACTATGGCCTTCTTGCACATTGCCATGTCTTGGTGCATCTCCTCCAAGCGGGCTTCAAAGCTTGCGAGCATCTCCAACACTTTAGCTTGGAAGGAATCATTGGCAACTTGGCCATCATGCACCACAGAGTTGATGGTGGAAAGCATGCCATCATGGAGTTCTTTGATATCCCCTTTGAGACCTTCTACCTCCTGCTCCAAGCTTTGCTCTAACACATCAAGGCATTCCCCCAAATCGCCTAGAGCAAGCTCTACCTTAGCCAGCCGAGTCTCCATGGTTGCCATAGCATCATGTGCATCTCGTGACTTGTCCTTCCTTGCCCTGCTAGTGTTGTCCCTTCCACGAGTTTGCTCGGTCACCGTTGTTTCTTTAACACCGGAAGACATGTTGCCTTTTCTTCTCTCGTCTCAACCTTAACTCTGATACCACGTGTCACGGCCTTGTTGTTTCTAAGCTATCCGTGCGGCGCTTAGACAATCTCAAGCTTCACTTGATGATGCTAAGTTAGCCCAACTCATTAACTTAGAAGAAAAACAAGTAAGAGGAATACGAGAGTTTGAGAGAATGCCTTGTATTCACTATGAGAAAGTTTTACAACTCTTGCATGGATTGGAGCAAATGAGCTTTTCTCCTATTTATAGGCTCCCTAGGAGCATTCTAAATTTCTCAAGAAATTGTCATGTAGAAGCTTCCCATGGAAGCCTTCTTTGCAAGTTACAAGAATGTTCTAAATAGTTTTAGAAATTTCTATACAAGATATTTACAAGTCAAGTGTCTTGAATATTCAAGAATGTTCTAGAATCTTCCATGTTGTCTTCAAGTGTTGGAATGAGCTAGTAAGTTCTAGATTCTTCCATTAACCTCTGTGCTCCCAAGCTCCCATGTAGGAGGTTTTTGCCATAGGAAATTTAGTAGCTTGTGACAATTGGCTCATGATCATGTCCTCGTAATTTGACTTGTATCTCATTATATCTATTGTATATGTTTTTTTTAACATATATATATTTGCAGAAATGAAAGTAGCCCTAGGTGTTATTGTAAGATTGTATTGCGACCTTGATGTCACGGGTTTAAATTTCTGTTACTACTCATAAATCTAATCATTTGAAAACCTATAGTGACAAAAGTCTTATACGTTAAGCTACACTTTATATAGTTACAAAAATTTGCCACATAAGAATTGATCATGAAATAGACAGTTACTTTTTAGTGAGAGAACTCAGAAATAGTATGATTTTACTATTACCAAACTCATACCAAAAGCCAGGATAGGTTTCTCTCCAATATAGTCATAGACTTTGGGGTTGGGCCCCATCATGGGTCTCACTTCCATGATACGTTTTGTTTTTTTTTATTATATGATTTTTGTTTTTATAAATCATTCATAAAAAAATATATAATTGATTAATTCAATAATTATGGCTCGATGATTTTGTCATCTTTATTATGTACTTTATTCTCAGAAGTATAGATGTGGTCCATTTTTAAAAAATAAATTTAATATAATAAAATTTCATAGTTATATTATTAGATTGATCTTCTTTTTATTTTATTTTTTATATATAGATGATTTATGTGCCAAAAATTTAAAATTTTAATAAATGAATGAAACATGTGTTGGGCTATGTGACTACAAATAGTATGTTGGAGAGGATCACAATCCTCCGTACTTGAGTGAAAACTTTCACTTAGTTTAAATTCAAACTATAGATCCGATTGAAATCGAATATCAACAAAGTAAATTTGAAACTTTCCATATTTGTGTGCGAAGAATAGAAGAGATTATTGGATTAGGGCATTCAACTAGAAAGGTGTTATTGAGCTTGGTGGATACACCTCACGACCTCTTTTAGTGATTTGAATTGTTTATTTTGTAGGGCCAGTTGACCATCACATCTTTGTAAAAAAAATCAAGAAAATCCAATATTGATGGCCACATGATCATGCTACATTTGTTTTTAAAAAAGTGAATAGTCTATCTCAAAATACTTTCCTTCTTGCTTTTTTAATTTTTTTTTCTTTTCTTTTTTTAAATATGAACGGATCATGTAGTTTCCAATATCCGATCAATTTAATTTTTTACATAAATGATTTGTTCAATAAACCTTACAAAGTAAGTCATAGATCACCGAAATTTGTCCCTAGATAAACCTACTGAATCCACCTCTCTAATTAAATGTTAGAAAGAATCGATTTCCACTAGATTATTGGGTTAAGATTGAGTTTTCTTACTATATGGGTTGTTGAATTTTCTATAAAATGGATTTTCTGTTTGAGTTTAATGTTACTATCACAATATTTAGAAAATTAATTCTTACCCATTGATCAACTTTTTTTTTATTCTTTTGACCAAAGCACATTCAACATGCTAAATTGATAATCACAAGATAGATCCTCAGTTAGATTTAGCAAATCCATATCTAGGTACTGAAATGCTGACTTTTTTTACTGCAAAATTTGAAACCATGATTAACAACACATGATGTTAGTGCTAATTAAGTCAAAACAATGCAATTATTGCAATGTATATCATTAACAAGAAAAATGTGAAAGAAATGAGAGTTGAAAATATCATACAAAGATATATATATATTGTAAATAATTATATTATTAAATTTTACAATTATACATTTGTAAGTCCCACAATCAACCAAAGAAACAATCTAACTTAACTCAACAATCACATAATACAACTTTCATAACGAGAGAGAAATAAAGAGTACCAACTCTTCTTCACAGTATTTGAATTCGTAACCTCACATCACAAACTGATACTATACAATTACTTGGCTAAAGGCCCAAGTTCCCCACTCTAATTCTTTATCCCTCCATGCACACTTGAGATCCAAGTGAAGGTCAAGGACATGTGGCAAACAACTAGATCGATCCAACTGATTTCGCCAAGAAAACATTCTGATGCCTAAGTCAAGTTCTTCAATAGAAGAAGAGGAAGAATATTGCAAGCTGTAGGTTACATTTAACCTAATGTCTGCGGGTCATGGTTACATCACCCATTCCTTTGCCTTTTGGACCATATTGGACATGCTTGCCATTTTATTCATTATCCCATTATGGTGAGTCATTTTTATCATCATTTGGGACTTTTGCTAATATGCAAGTTCTATCAAGCGGCTTGTAGCACGGGTGTCGGACATTTTTCTAAGTTAGTTGAGCAATTTTCTTGTAAAATAATCAGATCAATACAGTAGTTGATACTAACTTAACCTTCATATGTTATACTTGGTAATTTTTTATCTTTACTGATTTTGATTCTATTATTATTTCTTTCATATTGTTGATTACTTTTGAATTAACAATCTTATTTTTCGCTCGGCATTTTGATTGACTGTTGTGCCGATCATAAGCTTAATTTCACCTTCACCTTACATTGGGATCATTATCATTCGTGAATAATGTTGTTATGCTTGATTGGGCCTAATAGTAAAGCTTGACAAGCTGATCCACAAAATTGAGATAGGCCAATATGCTTAATTTTCAGAAATGGTACATCAAAAACATAACCAAACAAACATTTAAACAGTTACAAAATTATTGTTGAGGGTATTTTTAAAAACCGAATTTTGTGACATCCACGCCAAATTAAGGCTTCAAATAATAGTATAGATTTCTTCAGGTGGCTTTTCTTTTTTTTTGAAAATTAAGTTTTATTCAGATAATTAATATAATCAAAGGCCTAGAGGGCCCGTTTGTTTTCAGAGGTAGAATGGAGGGGATTCACAGGGAGGAGATTAATAGTAAGGAGATTGTTAGTGAGAAGATTGATAGTAAGGGGATTAAGTAAAATTGTGTTTATTTTGATGATAGTTGTTAGTGTAGGAATTGTTAAATTATTTTTATATAAAATAATAAAAAAAATATAAAAAAATTAAACATTAATGTTTAAAAAAAAATCCCAATATGTAAAAAATAAAAAAATTTCTAATTCCCTCACTATTTTTCTAATACCATTCCCACCTCCTCCATCCCAATCCCTTCCGCAACTCTACAAACAAACACAATATTAAAATAACTCCACCTCCATCCTAATCCCCTCCCATCTATTATACCCCAAAATAAACGGGGCAGAGGCCCATAATCAGGTGAACCCAACCCAGCCCAGCCCAATCATAAGACTTTTAAAGTAAAGTTAAAGTTACTGCATAAGGCCCCAATTATACAAAGCTTCATTTTTTCTGTATATACACTTAAAATATAATCTGTTTTATTTTTTGTATTAATTACACTAAATTTCATGTCCCAATCAAATGGGTTGGCCATATGTATCATTTTTTACTATTCTTTTTTGTTAAGGATTATACTCTTTCGGTAAATTAATTAAATTCATATCATTCTTTCACTATTACCCCGCCGCCCGGGGGGGAGGGGGGAACATTACTCCAAAATATATATACATATATATATATAACCATTACCCCAAAAAAAAGGACAATAACATAATTTCAAAAAAAAAAAAAAAAACACCTCACATGATTTCAAAAAAAAAAATGCCATACATATGTTTTTATTGTGATCGTTTTTTTTTTGGGGTTAATAACTTTCTTTCTTTTAAAGAAACAATTTCTTATGATTAACTCTTGCTACGTTTGTTTAGCGGATTAAGTTAGATGAAATTATTAGTGAAAGGATGGTTAGTGAAGAGTTTGTTAATGAGAGAATTATATAAAAGTGTGCTTATTTTGATGATAGTGGGAGTGATGATTAGTGATGGTATTGTTAAATTATTTTTATATAAAATTTTAAAAAATATTTCTATATTAAAAAAATTCTAAAACAAATATAATTTTTTTATTATACAAATAACAGGTTGCACTTGGGTAATAAAAATAAAAATAATAAAATAGCACTTAATCCCTAACTATTTTTTCAATCCCATACCTTCTCCAACTTTATTAATCCGATTGTATAGGAAGATTGTCAATCCAGTTGGACTATTAATCCACTCATAAATTTCTTCAACCAAACATGCATTTCACATGTCTAATCTCACTATTACTCCAATCCTACTACTCATGGATAATTACAAATATGGCCATAAATCATTATCACAAACCCATTAGGAAAAAAAAGGGTAAAATACAAATACACGTTTTGAACTTTGCTTAAAATATGGATTGTTTCATGTGATTTTAAAAATTATTAATATTTTTTATCAGAATTTTTTATTTAACATAATTAATAAAAATAAAATAAAATTTATAACTATTCTCTTACACGACAATAAAACTATTTGAATCGCTAATTGAAATTATATTTCTATCATCATTAAAAATTATTAATTGTCTTGATAATTTATTAATAAAATGGATTATTTGTTATGCAATTAGAAACTTGAGCGGGTGGGATGTAATTTTCAGGATCATAGGAGGCAATCCGTATTTTAAGCAAACCTATGAGAGTGTATTTGTAATTTATCCCAAAAAGAAAAATGATAAATTTCCGAACTCCACAAATAAATGATGAATAGAAGCTTGATTACAAAAAAATAAAAATAAAAATACAACCTTTGAGATTTGTTTAAAATATGAATTGTCTTTGTAATTCTAAAAATTACACCTCGTCCCTTCTTCTTTTTAATTGCATAACAAATTACTCATTTTATTAATAAATTATTAAGTCAATTAGCAGTTTTTAATGTTGACAGAAAAATATTTCAATTAACAATACAGATAATTTTATTGTTGTATAAGAGAGTAGTTAGGAATTACATTTTTTTTGGTTAATTTTATTAAATAAAAAATTCTGACAATATTTCTAGCAAAATATTTTAAATAAAATTCTCAAACTTTCTTAAAAAACCTTCATACTAGTTAGGGGTGTAAATTTGGACCGGCCCGGCCCAGCTCATGTAGGGCCTCGTAGACAAAATTCAAGACAGGCTGGCCTAGGGGCCAGAAATTAGGCCCAGTCCCAGGGGGGTATTCGGGCTTGTCCTGTGGGCCTAGGCTTGGGCAAGGCTTGAACATTTTTTTAAAATTTTTTTCACCAAAATTTTATTTTTTTCCACCAAAAATGACACTGGGCCGCGGGCCGAGCTTTGAGCGGGTATTGAGCTGGTTGATGGGCTAGGCCACGAACCGGGTCCATGGGCCAGGCCAGGCTTCAAAATGATGCTCTAGGCCTAGGTCCAAGGTCTCAGGCTAGGCTCGGACCCATGCCTAATCGTGCCGAGCCCACCTGGGCCACAGGCAGACTTCGGGCCATGGGTCATTTTTACACTCCTAATACTAGTCAGTTTAGATTGAGTGATTTAGAGGGAAAAGAAAAGAAATAGAAATTTTTGGACACAACTAAGAAAATAAACATCCAAGTGAGCTTTGGAAAAAATATATAAAATAAATATTGAAATTTAATTTAGAGTGATTATATGTAAAACATAAGAAAAATTGCAACTAAGTTGAAAAACCAAAAATAAATTACAAATCAGTTATGAAACTTATCAATTTAACAATTAAAGTGATAAATGATTTTGCAATTTTTCAATGCTCTTTTAATTGATTTGTAATTTTTCCTAGAACATATAATCATATGCCACTCATTCATATAGTGTAAAAGAATGTCAGCACTCAAGTAACCGACCAATTGACATTCATTCACATTTGATCATTTTGGGCAATTGGTTAAAAATTGATTTTTTTTACTATTTTAACTTTTTTTGAAAATTTTTTATAAAAAAGTAGAGGTAATGTGACCGAAAATAAGTTGAAAGGCAAAATTTGACTTTTTACTAAGTTTCCAAATAAAGCCTAAATAATCCTAACAACAACTAAAGCAACAAAATTGGCTTTAGCGAGTGCATGACCCCTATCCATTAGAGATTTTGGAGATACAACAAAAAGGGTATTAATAAAAAGGATTTTAAAAAAAAAAAGCATTTAGTGAAGGGGAAACAAAAAAAAGTTAGTTTTTAGATGCACCTGAAACTGGTTTAATTGCGAAAGAGAAAAGATTAGATGCACCAAGGGATGGGATTCAAAGTGGGTCAATAATGGTTTAAATGAAAGGCCAAAATTTCCTACCCAAATTTATATGGTTGCGCCCGCCAATTTTATGGCACCATTGTGTCATGGTCTTATTGTTTCCAAGCTATCTGTGTGGCGCTTAGACAATCTCAGATGATGCTAAGTCAACCTAACTCACTAACTTAGAAGAGAGACAAGTAAGATGAATACGAGAGTTTGAGAGAATGCCTTATATTTACTATGAGAAAGTTTTACAACTCTTGGATGGATTGGAGCAAATGAGCTCCTCTCCTATTTATAAGCTCCCTAGGAGCATTCTAGATTTCTCAAGAAATTGTCATGTAGAAGCTTCCCATGGAAGCCTTCTTTACAAGTTACAAAAATGTTCTAGAATATTTTAGAAATATCTATACAAGATATTTACAAGTCAAGTGTCTTGAATATTTAAGGATGTTCTAAAATCTTCCATGTTCTTTTCGAGTGTTAGAATGAGTTAGGAAGTTCTAGATTCTTCCGTTAACCTCTGTGCTTCCAAGCTCCCATGGACGAGGTTTTTGCCATAGGAAATTTAGCAGCTTGTGACAATTGGCTTATGATCATGTCCTCGTAATTTGACTTGTATCTCATTATATATATTATATATGTTTTTTTAACATATATATATTTTCAGAAATGAAAGTAGCCCTAAGTGTTATTGTAAGATTGTATTGCGACCTTGATGTCACGGGTTTAAATTTCTGTTACTACTCATAAATCTAATCGTTTGAAAACCTGTAGTGACAAAAGTCTTATACGTTAAGCTACTCTTTATATAGTTACAAAAATTTGCCACATAAGAATTGATCATGAAATAGACAGTTACATTTTAGTGAGAGAACTCAGAAATAGTATGATTTTACTATTACCAAACTCATACCGAAAGCCAAGACAGGTTTCTCTCCAATATAGTCATAGACTTTGGGGTTGGGCCCCATCATGGGCCTCACTTCCATGATACGTTTTGTTTTTTTTTATTATATGATTTTTGTTTTTATAAATCATTCATAAAAAAATATATAATTGATTAAGTCAATAATTATGGCTCGATGATTTTGTCATCTTTATTATGTACTTTATTCTCAGAAGTATAGAGGTGGTCCATTTTAAAAAAATAAAATTTAATATGATATAACTTCATAGTTATATTATTGGATTGATCTTTTTTCTTTTTTTTATATGGATGATTTATGCGCCAAAAATTTAAAATTTTAATAAATGAATGAAACATGTGGTGGGCTATGTGACTACAAACAGTATGTTGGAGAGGATCACAAATCCTCCGTACTTGAGTGAAAACTTTAGTTTAAATTCAAACAACAGATCCAATTGAAATTGAATATCAAGAAAGTAAATTTGAAACTTTCCATATTTGTGTGTGAAGAATAGAAGAGATTATTGGATTAGGGCATTCAACTAGAAAGGTGCTATTGAGCTTGGTGGATACACCTCACGACTTATTTTAGTGATTTGAATTGTTTATTTTGTTATTTTTTTGGTGGAACATTATTTTTGTTTTTTTTAGAGTATTGTTCTCATTGTCAAGGAGAAGGATTTGTACATTCCATTTAACATTCTATTTATTTGAATGAAAATTGTTTTGGTATCCAAAAATAATAAAATAAAATAAAATATATTTTTAGAAAATGATTTCGAATATAAAATTAATATGCTATTGGTTGTATTAGAAGTGGTATTAATAATGTGGCAGCAGCAGTGGCGTCAACATCTGCGTGGTGATGAGATGATAATAGTAAGGTGGCAGTGGAAGTCGTAATGTAATGGCATTAGGTACGTCTTTGGTTCAAAAAACAATTTTCATCTTTCAAAAGATAAAACATTTTATGTCCAAATAAATTTATTTTTAGTTGATCACCAAATTTTTTTTTATTAACTTTCATTTTTTGTTACACTACAGGTCAGAAAATACAAAAATTTTACACATAGATTTACATTCTTACATAAACATTCTATTTTACAGAAAATTAGAGGACTGATATTATCATTATGGGTTTAGTGGAATATGAAAAAGTATGGCAATTGGGTTATAAGTAAGCTTTTTAGTATTTTAATTTTTTTAAGTCACATCACCACTCTACGTTTTTGTACGTTTTTTCAAAAAAAAAAAATTAAAAAATTAACTTTTAACTTACTTCTCAAAATAGGTACACTTTTATGTTGCACCAGCACTAACATTAAGACTTGGGCTTGAGATCATCTGTCTCCAACCCAGTCTCATAAAGAAAAAATTATTGGTTGGTCTTAGGGTATCACGTGAATATACCCCACACCAATCATAATTCACCATACATTCGGATGTTTCTCCATCATCTAATACAAATTTTTAAGCTCCACTCCCTCCACCAATCACAACACTATTGAGGTACCACGTGGTAGTGCCCCAAGGCTAACTAATAACTTCTCCTCATAAAGCCTTTGAGAGTTTGGAGAACCCTCTTCCTTCCTAAATCTATTAACCAAACGTAACCTTATATTGTGTTTGAAGTATGAATTTGGATAAATATTTGGAAAAGATTAGTAAAATATGAATGAAATATAATTATATTTCACACATATTTTTCCTTTTCAATAGTGAGTTCTATATTTATAAATGAAAAATGCATGAAACACTTAATTTATCACTCTTAAAAATTACTCCAAATAATGTGTTTGACAAGTGTCAAATTTTAATTTGTCAAACATTTCATCACGTGGAGTTTAACCTCAATATCACATCATTAAGAGTTATTTAGAAGTGATAAATACGTAGGACTCATGACTTTATGCTTAGTGATTATAAAATAAAAAGTAAAATAAAAAATTCTTTTATGTATAATATTTTTTATTTTTAGTTGATCACCAAATTTTTTTTTTTATGAATTTTCATTTTTTGTTACACTACAGGTCAGAAAATGCAAAAATTCTACACATAGATTTACATTCTTACATAAAAATTCTATTTTACAGAAAATTAGAGCATTGATATTATCATTATGGGTCTAGTGGAATATGAAAAAGTATGGCAATTGGGTTATAAGTAAGCTTTTTAGCATTTTAATTTTTTTAAGTCACATCACCACTCTACGTTTTTGTACGTTTTTTCAAAAAAAAAATTAAAAAATTAACTTTTAACTTACTTCTCAAAATAGATACTCTTTTATGTTGCACCAGCACTAACATTAAGACTTGGGCTTGAGATCATCTGTCTCCAACCCAGTCTCATAAAGAAAAAATTATTGGTTGGTCTTAGGATATCACGTGGTTATACCCCACACCAATCATAATTCACCATACCCTCGGATGTTTCTCCATTATCTAATACAAATTCTTAAGCTCCACTCCCTCCACCAATCACAACACTATTGAGGCACCACGTGGTAGTGCCCTAAGGCTAACTAATAACTTCTCATAAAGCCTTTGAGAGTTTGGAAAACCCTCTTCCTTCCTAAATCTATTAACCAAACGTAACCTTATATTGTGTTTGAAGTATGAATTTGGATAAATATTTGGAAAAGATTAGTAAAATATAAATGAAATATAATTATATTTCACACATATTTTTCCTTTTCAATAGTGAGTTCTATATTTATAAATGAAAAATGCATGAAACACTTAATTTATCACTCTTAAAAATTACTCCTAATAATGTGTTTGACAAGTGTGAAATTTTAATTTGTCAAACATTTCATCATGTGGAGTTTAACCTCAATATCACATCATTAAGAGTTATTTAGAAGTGATAAATTAAGAAATATAGTATTATTGTTAATAAATATGCGTAGGACTCATGACTTTATGCTTAGTGATTATATTATAAAATAAAATAAAATAAAATAAAATAAAATATTCATTTATGTATAATATTTTTTCTTATTAAAATAGCCATTCAAATGGTAGGATTGTAGGTAAGGTTGTGTGGGATTGCCTAAAGAATAGTTGGGTTGATGAATTTTTTTAATGTTATTTTTAATATGCATCACCAATATTAGTGATTTTACATTAATTATTATGGAAAGTAACCTACATTTAATTTTATGATCGGATATATGTGACTCTCTCATCAAAAATTAGGTCCAGTCCCAGGGGGTATTCGGGCCTTGGACAGGCCAAGACGGTGGGCCTGGGCTTGGGTTTGGGGGTTTGGGTAGGGCTTGAACATTTTTTTTCTATTTCTTTTCACCAAAAATGACGCTGGGCCTCGGGCCGGGTCATGGACCCGTCCCATGGGCCAGGCCGGGTTTCAAAATGATGATCCAAGCCTAGGCCTAGGGTCCTGGGCTGTGTTCGGACTGGGGCCTAATCGAGCCAAGCCCATCCCGGGCCGCGGTTCATTTTTACACTCCTAATACTAGTCAGTTTAGATTGAGTGATTTAGAGAGGAAAGAAAAGAAAAGAAATAGAAGTTTTTGGACGCAACTAAGAAAATAAACATCCAAGTGAGCTTTGGAAAAAATAAATAAAATAAATATCGAAATTCAATTCAGAATGATTATATGTAAAACATAGGAAAAATTGCAAGTAAGTTGAAAAACCAAAAATAAATTACAAATCCGTTACAAAACTTATCAATTTAATAATTAAAGTGATAAATGATTTTGCAATTTTTCTGTGCTTTTTTCATTGATTTGTAATTTTTCTTAGGACATATAGGCCGCGTTTGGTAGAGTTGTGGAAAAGTGATTATAGATTATAGCTTAACAGATTATGACTTATAGCTGTGAACATAAGCTATTAACCTATTTGGTGCAGCTGTGGGATTATGAATTTAAGCAGCAGAGTAGTGTTTGGTTAATAAGTTATAAAATAGCTTTTTACTGTATAATTATCCTTTCTACCCTTATATGATATAAAAATGATTATTTTGTCATTTTTTTCAGTTTTAATTTTAAAAAAAATATTTCATTAATAAAAGTTAATATAAGTAGTATTAATTAGTATCAATTAATATAAAAATTGATACATTTGCTAAAAATGTAATGTAAGTATTATTGTCACAATTATTTTCCATTATAAATTAATTAGTATCAATTAATTACTTAATTAGTATCAATTAATGCTAAAATTATTAATTAGTATCAATTAATGGCTTAATTAGTCTCAATTAATATTAAAATTATTAATTAGTATCAATTAATAATTAATTCATTAGAAAAGTATACAATATTAATTTATTAACAATTAATATTGATTTTTTTAATTAATATTGATTTTTTTCTTTTTCCTCAGAAATATACAATTTTTTATTTTTTAATTAATATAAAAATATACAATATGAATTTATTAATAATTAATACCAATTAATATTTTGTTTTCAATTAATATTGATTTTTTTCTTTTTCTTCAGAAATATACAATTTTTTATTTTTTTAATTAATATTAATTAATAATATTAATATTTGGGTATTGACGAGGGCATTTAAGTAATTTCAGGCCTCCAACACCAGCTGCGCGCTTAAGTCAAAAATTTAAGCACCCCCTAACTAACTTTTGAGATGAGTTGAGAAATAGTTTGATTAAAGTTATAAGCTGGTTAATTTAAGCTGCATCAAACACAATATTTTAGCTTAAATTAAATTAAAAGCTGAAATAAGCAACTTAATAATCATATGCCACTCATTCATATAGTGTAAAAGAAAGTCAGCACTCAAGTAACCGACCAATTGACATTCATTCACATTTGGGCAATTGGTTAAAAGTTAATTTTTTTAAAATTTTTTTTAACTTTTTTTTTTTAAAATTTTTTTTATAAAAAAGTAAAGAGATGATGTGACCAAAAATAGGTTGAAAGTCAAAATTTGACTTTTAACTAAGTTCTCAAATTAAACCTAAATAATCCTAACAACAACTGAAGTAACAAAATTGGCTTTAGCGAGTGGATAACTCCTATCTCCATTAGAGATTTTGGAGATACAACAAAAGGGTATTAATAAAAAGGATTTAAAAAAAAAAAAAAAGCATTTAGTGAAAAAAAAGAAAGAAAGAAAGAGTTTTTAGATGCATCTGAAACCGGTTTAATTGTGAAAGAGAAAAGATTAGTGCTCCTTCCATTCCCCCCAAGGGATGGGATTCAAAGTGGGTCAATAATGGTTTAAATGAAAGGCCAAAATTTCCTACCCAAATTTATATGCTTGCGCCCACCAATTTTATGGCACCATTGGCTCATGATCATGTCCTCGTAATTTGACTTGTATCTCATTATATATATTATATATGTTTTTTTAACATATATATTTACACAAATGAAAGTAGCCTTAGGTGTCACTGTAAGATTGTATCGCGACCTTGATGGCACGGGTTTAAATTTCTATTACTACTCATAAATCTAATCTTTTGAAAACTTGTAGTGACAAGAGTATTATATGTTAAGCTACTCTTTATGTAGTTACAAAAATTTGCCACATAAGAATTGATCATGAAATAGACAGTTACATTTTAGTGAGAGAACTCAGAAATAGTATGGTTTTAATATTAGAAAATGTTATAAATCTCAAATAATTTATTAAATTTTCTACCAAATCTCTCACATGGGTGTGAGACCCATACAAACCCACATGTGTGTGGGTTCCACACCCATGTGAGAAATTTGGTAAAAAATTTAATAGATTATTTGAGATCCCTAACATCACTCTTTAATATTACCAAACTCCTACCAAAAGCCAAGACAAGCTTCTCTCCAATATAGTCATAGACTTTGGGGTTGGACGCATGGGTCTCACTTCCATGGTACATTTGGTTTTTTTTATTATATGATTTTTGTTTTTATAAATCATTAATAAAAAATATATAATTAATTGATTCAATAATTATGGTGATTTTGTCATCTTTATTATGTACTCTATTCTCAGATGTATAGCTGTGGTCCATTTAAAAAAATAAAATTTAATATGATATAATTTCATAGTTATATTATTAGATTGATCTCTTGCTTTTTCTCTATTTTTTATTTATTTTTATATAGATGATTTATGCACCAAAAATTTAAAAATTTAATAAATGAATGAAACATGTAGTGGGCTATGTGACTACAAACAGTATGTTGGAGAGGATCACAATCCCCCGTACTTGAGTGAAACCTTTCACTTGTTTAAATTCAAACAACAATTCTGATTGAAATCAAATCTCAACAAAGTAAATTTGAAACTTTTCATATTTGTGTGTGAAGAATAGAAGAGATCATTGGATTAAGGCATTCACCTAGACAGGTGCTATTGAGCTTGGTGGATACACCTCACGAGCTATTTTAGTGATATTGTTTATTTTGTAGGGCCAGTTAAGCATAATATCACTGTAAAAAAATCAAGAAAATCCAATATCGGTGGCCACATGATCGTGCTACATTTTTAAAAAAAAAAAAAAATGGATAGTCTATCTCAAAATACTTTCCTTCTTTATTTTTTTCTTTTTTTAAATGTGAACGTATCATGTAACTTCTAATATCCGATCAATTTAATTTTTTACATAGATGATTGCTCAATAAACCCTACAAAATAAGCAATAGATCACTGAAATTTGTCCCTAGATGAACATACATGTGTGAGTGATTTTCCGGTCACACTGCCAACTCAGTGATCAGCTAGTGAGAACTGGCAGAATAGATGATACCTGGCTAACCTACAACAGAAAGAGAAGATTCCGGCGGTGGTTCTTCCACCCGGGGTACTCCGATGATCAAGTCAGTATATCTCAAAGATAATCAAGTGCTAAATTCACTGCTCAAAGCATAAATTGCGTACCTTAGACCCATTGGGGTGCCTCTCTTTTATAGTTTTACTCAATCCTAGTCCTACTAGAAGCCTGACTTCTATAGACTCCCATTCAGTGCTTACTTTGGACTCTACAAGAGATAAGGATAGACTCCCTAGGAATACTATCCTTATCCATCTTGAAGTCTTTCTTCATTCTAGGACTCTTGTCATTTATCTGATCATCTCAATTCCGATATCCTCGTAGGTAACCTCGGCCTTATCGAGATAATCTCGGCGTCAAGAACGGGTCACGTGACACCTCGGCTGACACGTCGGCGTCACCTTGCCACGTGTCGGTACTCAAAAAATATTTCCCCACAATACTAGTTTTTGTTTGGGAATGTGGGTTGACTTTTTCGCTATTTTAGCCTAGGACTAAAATGTCTCGTTTGAGATGGCATTTTAACTTTTTTGACTGCTATAAAAGAAAAAATAAAATGATTATAGTTTGAATATGACATTTTTTAGCTTGTGGCTAAAACGTGTATTTTATTTTTTTGTGGATATTTTAACCCCAACCCACTCCAACTCATCATGTCAAACCACTGCTGAATCCACCTCTCTAATTACAATAATGATTCATACTACTAAAAAAAAGACTACTAATAGCACTAATGCATTGGGAATGTCAAAAAAAATAAAAAATAAAAGAACATAACTCATTGCTACATCATTAGTGGTGCTATTAGAGTATCACTTTTAGTACTCTCAATTTCTCTCTAATTAAATGTTAAAAAGAATCTATTTATTGGCTTAAGATTGAGTCTCTTGCTATTGTTGAATTTTCTATATAATGAATTTTCTGTATGAGTTTAATGTTATTATCACAATATTTAGTAAATTAATTCTTACCCATTGATGAAATTTTTTTTTTTGACCAAAGGACATTCTACATGCTAAATTGATAATCACAAGATGGATCCTCAGTTAGATTTAGCAAATCCATATCTAGGTACTGAAATGCTGACTTTCTTTACTGCAAAATTTGAAACCATGATTAACAACGCATGATGTTAGTGCTAATTAAGTCAAAACAATGCAATTATCGTAATGTACCTTTTAATAGCTTAAATTTTCAGCACTATAACATGAGTAACAAGAAAAATGTGAAAGAAACGAGAGTTGAAAATGCCAGACAAAAATATATATATATATATTGTTAATAATTATATTCATTGTGTTGGTTCCTATTTTCAACAATCACATAATACAACTCAACAATCACATAATACAACTCTCATAACAAGAGAGAAATAAAAAGTACCAGACTCTTCTTCATAGTATTTGAATCCGTAACCTCACATCGCAAAATGATACTACACAATACTTGGCCAAAGACCCTGATTCCCCACTCCTTAAGTTGTAGACATAAATTTTGCATCTAATAAAATATATTGTCCATAGACAAATCTGACTCTCTCTCTCTCTCTCCATGCATGCCTAAGATCCAAGTGAAGGTCAAGGACATGTGGCAAACAATTAGATCGATCCGACTATTGATTTCGCCAAGAAAACATTCTGATGCCTAAGTCAAATTCTTCTTCAATGGAAGTAGAGGAAGAATATTGCAAGCTGTAGGTTACATTTAACCTAATGTTTGCAGGGCATGGTTACATCACCCACTCCTTTGCCATTTGGACCATATGGGACATGCTTGTCATTTATTCGTTATCCCATTATGGTGAGACATTTCTATCAAGTGACTTGTAGCACAGGCGTCGGATATTTTCTTGGATTAGTTGAGTTATTTTCCAGAAAAATAATCAAATTAATACAGTTGTTGACACTGACTTAATTTTTGTACACTACGCCAAAACAGGGTATTAACGGCAGTTTTTTTAACGGCGGTTTTCGTTACCGCCGTTAAAAAAACCGCCGCTAAAGTATCTTTAATGGTGGTAATGAAACTGCCGTTAAAAAAACTGTCACTAAAGCCCTCTTTTAACGGCGGTAACGAAACTGCCGCTAAAGCCCTCTCATTACCGCCGTTAATGACAGCGGTCTTTGCCGGCAGAGCTCCGGCGAGTGGTGACCACACGCGGCCAGAGGTTGGACAGGTAATCTACAATAAAGCAAAAGTAATGTTTAAATATTTATTTAGGGAATACATTTCATATAGAGTGGTTGTGGTGGAGTGGTTGGCATGTGTGGATTAGAGATCAAGGCTTCGAGACCTAGGGGGTGTAAGAAGAGAGAATTATTTTTTAAAAAATTTGAACCTATTTATGGCGGTAAAGAATCGCCGTTTTTGGTCCTTGGTCGACTTTTAATAATGATAATTTACCCTTTTACGACGGTTTACCTTTTCCGACACGAGTATAAACGGTGGCCCTAAATTACCGCCGTTAAAAGTTTTAACAACGGTTTTACATCCTTTACTGACGGTAAAAAATCGTCGCTAAAACCCAATTTTGACGTAGTGGTATGTTATGATTAGTAATCTTTTATCTTTATCAATTTTGATTCTATTATTGTTTCTCTCATATTGTTAATTACTTTTAAACTGACAATCTTTTTATTCGCTCGACATTTTGATTGAGACTGTCCTGCCGATTATAAGCTTAACTTCACCTACACCTTACATTGGGATCATTATCATTCATCAATAATGTTGTTATGCTTGATTGGGCCTAATATTAAAGCTTGCCAAGCTGATCCACAAAATTGAGATAGGCCCTAGTATAGTCTCTCTCAGGGTGTACATCAAAAACACAACTAAACAAATATTGGAACAGTTACAAAATTATTGTTGAGGGTATTTTTAAAAATCGAATTTTGTGATATCCACGCCAAATTAAGCCTTCACATAATAGTATAGATTTCTTCAGATAATTAATATAATCAAAGGCCGAGAGGCCCATAATCAGATGAACCCAACCCAGCCCAATAATACGGCTGTTAAAAGTAAAGTTACTGCACAAGGCCCCAATTATACAAACTTCATGTTTTTATTTCCTATTCATACTTAAAATATAATCTGTTTTATTTTATTTTTTATCAATTAAACTAAATTTCATGTCCCAATCAAATGGGTTGGCCATATGTATCATTTTTTACTATTCTTTTTTTGTTAAGGATTATACTCCTTCGGTAAATTAATTAAATTCATATCATTCTTTCACTATTACAAGAAAAAATATATATATGAATTTATCAACCATTACACCCCCCCCCCCCCAAAAAAAAATCATTACTCAAAAAAAAAAGAAGAAGACAATAACACAATTTCAAAAAAATAAAATAAAAAATCTCCTGATTAAAAAAAAAAAAAACACATGTTTTTATTGTGATCTTTTTTTTTTGTTTTTTGGTGAATAATTTTGATCTCTCTTTCTTTCAAAGAAACAAGCTTTTAGGATTAACTCTGAAGTCATTATCACAAACACGTTAGGAAAAAATAAGGGTAAATTACAAATATACGTTTTAAGATTTACTTAAAATATGGATTGTTTTATGTGATTTTGGAAATTACTAATGTCTCTTATCAAATTTTTTTATTTAACATAATTAATAAAAATAAAATAAAATATATAATTACTCTCTTACATGACAATAAAGCTGCTTGAATTGCTAATTGAAATTATATTTCTGTCATCATTAAAAATTGTTAATTGGTTTGATAATTTATTAAGAAAATGGATTATTTGTTATGCAATTAGAAATTTGAAGGGGTGGGATGTAATTTCCAGAATCACAGAAGGCAATCCGTATTGTAAACAAACCTCTTAGGCCCCGTTTGTTTTGGGAGATAGAATGGAGGGGATTGATAGTGAGGGGATTAATAGTGAGGGGATTGTTAGTGAGCCCGTTTGTTTTGGGAGATAGAATGGAGGGGATTGATAGTGAGGGGATTAATAGTGAGGGGATTGTTAGTGAGGGGATTAATAGTGAGGGGATTAATAGTGAGGGGATTGATAGTGAGGGGATTAATAATGAGGAATTGTTAAATTATTTTTATATAAAATAATAAAACAAATAAAAAAATATAAAAAATTAAACATTATATTTAAAAAAATATTCCCAATATATAAAAAAATAAAAAAATTTCTAATCCCCTCACTATTTTCTAATACCATCTCTACCTCCTCCTTACCAATCCCTCTTCCAAGGGTATTAGTAATACCAAGGGACTAATACTCCCAAGGCTATCTCTGCAAACAAACAAGGGCTTAGTAATACCTTGGTATTACTAATACCAAGGGACTAATAGTCCCAAGGTCTTCTCCCAAAACAAACAAGGCTAATACTAATACCTTGGTATTAGCAATCCCAATACCCTCCCTTTCACCCAAAACAAACGGGGCCTTAGGGT
Organism: Camellia granthamiana; assembly: GCA_036172215.1. Classification (NCBI taxonomy): domain Eukaryota; kingdom Viridiplantae; phylum Streptophyta; class Magnoliopsida; order Ericales; family Theaceae; genus Camellia; species Camellia granthamiana. The sequence continues at coordinate 39,503,883 of CM069913.1, forward strand.
GTGTTTGATTGGGGGGATAAGGGGGGGGATTATTTACTGTGCGGATTGTAATCTGCACAGTAAATCCAATCCGATGTTTGTTTTTTTTTTAGTCCGGCGGACATGGAATCCGGCCGGACTCCTTATCCCCCATATGGGGGATTATACTATCCTGGGGGGGGGGTGTGGGACAATTTTGGAGGGATTATTTACTGTTGGGATTAGGTAGTGAAATGACCATTTTGACCCTCTACTATTTAATTATGTATTATATTTAGTAAAATTCAATAAAATTTAAATGTCTCAATTTAAAAATAAAATAATTTTATTTAACTTTTATTGATGTTTTATTTATTTTTTTAAATAATTTTTTATAGATATTTTATTGATGTTTTATTTTAAAATTTTGTTTATATTTTATTTAATTTCATTATTTAAATGTTAATAGATGTTTTATTTAATTTCATTGTTTAATTATTATTATTTTTAAAAACAAATTTATTTAAAATTTTAATTAAAAAAATAATATAAATTTTTATTGATATTTTATTTATTTATTTATTTATTTAATTTTTAAAAAATAAATTTATTTAATTGTGTAAAAAATAAAATAAAATAAATTTTTATTTAATCTAGCTAAAAATAATTAAAATATTAAAGATATGTTTAATATTGTTATTACTTAGTGAACAATTGAAAAATGGTAAAATAGTCTTTTGTTCATTTATCCTATCCAGTCTGTCCAACCAAACGTTGGATTCACTAAAAATAGTCATTTCCAGACATCTAATACCATGAAAAAACAAAGACAGGATACATATCCAATCCAACCAAATAGTCCGGGGGATTCACAGTCTTAGGACTCAAGTCCAATGGATTCTAATCCCCCCTTATCCAGTCCGTCCAATCAAACACACCCTTAGAGTAAATTTGTAATTTATCCAAAAAAAAAAAAAAAATGATAAATTTCATAACTCCACAAATGAGGAATAGAAGCTTGATTACAAAAGCTGAAGCAAAAATAAATAAATAAATTATAAATACAATCCTTGAGGTTTGTTTAAAACATGAATTGTCTCTGTAATTTTAAAAATTACATTCCACCTCTTCAACTTTTTAACTGCATAACAAATGACTCATTTTATTAATAAATTATCAAGTCAATTAGCGGTTTTTAATGTTGTCAGAAAAATATTTTAATTAACAATTCAAGTAATTTTATTGTTGTATAAGAGAGTATTTAGGAATTATATATATATATATATTTGTTAATTTTATTAAATAAAAAATTATGACAATAAAGTATTTGTAATTTTCATAACCACATGTAATAATTTGTATTTGAAGTAAATCTTAGGAGATATATATGTATACTAGAAAGACTTGATTACAAAAGCTTATTTATAATTTCACATTTCCCAAAAAGAAATTAAAATTAAAAATTTATATTCAAAGAATTAAATTAAATGTAAAATTTTATAAATATCTATTTAAATTAACAAAAATGCTAGAGACCCCAAAAATTCTACCAAAAGTTTTACCAAATGTCTCACATGGGTGTTGGACCTATATGGGACCCACATTGTGTGGGTCCCATAACCATGTGAGACATTTGGTAAAACTTTTGATAGAATATTTGGAGTCTCTAGCATTACTCTTAAATTAATATATTAGTATCGTGAGAATGGGGTTGGTGTTGTCCATATAGGCACAACACCGGTGCTATGACATTTGTGGCATGTATTTTGAATTTATTTTAGAATAATGTTTGAGAGCTTGAAAATTTTCCCCCCTAATCCCCTTAATGTCCAAAACGACGTCGTTTTGGGCATTTTCTTTCTTTCTTTTTTTTTTTTTTTCTTCTTCTTCTTCTTCCATTTTCGACTCTGAAACGCAGAAGAGGGAGAGGTCGACTCTGAAACGCAGAAGAGGGAGAGGTCGACTCTGAAACGCAGAAGAGGGAGATGGAGAGAAAGAGAGAAGAAGAGGGGAAGAGAGAAAGAGAGAAGAAGAGGGGAAGAGAGAAAGAGAGAGAGAGAGAGAGAAGAGAGGTCGTCGTCCAGCCCCACCGATCATCATCCCCGTCGTCGTCCAGCCCAGCCCGATCGCCGCCCAGCCCAGCCCCGCCTCTGCCCAGTCCCACCGTCGCAGCCCCGCCTCTGCCCAGCCCCGCCCCTGCCTCCGCCTCCTCCTCCCCTGTGATTATGGCCCCTTCCAGTTCCTCTCCTCCTCCTCCTCCTCCTCCTTCCTCCTTCCTCCTCCTCCTCCTCCTCCTCCTCCTCTGCTTCTGAAAAAAAAAAAAACAAAATTAGGGGGATTCGGGGAGCTCATTTTCGAGCCCCCTAGCATTGCTCTTTATTTTAATGGTTTGAATAATTCATATTGTAAAATTCATTAAATAGATCGTTTATAAAAATAATTATTTATTTGGACACCTGTGACCTGTGACAAAATTACATTTATGTTTTAAAAAAATAAACGGTTAACATATTTTCAATAATTTTTTTATAAAACAATTAGAGTTTGATCACAGGCTATATGTGTCTGATTAATCTTATTTTTTATATGAATAATATACTCCACAAAACTTATAAAATATATCATTTAAATTATCAAAAATAAATTTGAGATAAACTTTAGTGTCACAGCACCCACTGTCCTGTATGTACGATTTTGCCTTGTACCAGAAATGGTTGGGCCACCCATCTTTGCATTACTTTCAATAGCTAAAGAGCTAAAGCCTCACTGGGCCCATCTGAAGGCCCATCCCATCCCATCCGCAAACCCAATTGGGCTAGCTGTAGTTGCTAGATAAAATAATTTGTGTAACAGGTGGGTCACGTGGTCTAAATATTTAATATCGTTATTTCACTTATTAATTGATAACAAATTGGACCAAGGTTTAATATAGCTGAGAGAGAGATTTATGATCTGGATTGGGCCGTGGTAATGGTCGGATAGATTTGGGCCGGACAAGATTGGGCCGAGGTAGCGCGGTCCTGTACTGAAAGGATTTGCTCGGTTAAGGCAAGGCGTGGTTGGACCGAGCTACTTAGTTCCATGGTATAGAGGCCAGTCAAGTGAGATGTCTGGCGCCAGGAAAGGCGTGGTTGGACCGGGGTTCATGAGTTAGCCTGGCAGGAAGGCCGACGGCAAACTAGCATGAGCTGTCCCAAGCTCGGCTCTGTCGGGATACAGCCGAGCTCGGTCCTCATTAAGCACGGCGAGCGGAGCGCTCTGGCCAGTTGCATAGCACGGCCGTTGATAGCCGAGAAGATGCAGCCCGGCTGCCGAGCTCCCAGTAGAGTGGGCTGGCAGTTTGGTTAGGTGGTGTTCAGCAAGATTTGTGCTGACAGATGGGATAGCAGCACCACGTGTCGAGAGACAGATGGGAGTAGATTTGGGGCGCAGAAGGTATATAAGCGAGTCTGCGCCCCCATGCTGAGCAGATGAACATTTGGTGAGACATACACTAAACACTCAACACTCTCCCTTCTCTCTATCTATCCCCTGTGTGTGTGTTCTAACTTGATCGTCGGAGGGGTTTTTCGGCCACACACCGCCGGGTAGCTCGCCGTCGTTGTGCTCGCAGGTCGATTGGACAGACAGGAGTTTGGAAGAAAGGAGTGTGGGCTTGCCTGAATATTTGCTCCCCGCACAATTGGCGCCGTTTGTGGGAAGCTTTTCAGACAAAACCTTGTCTTCCAGGCTCATCTGATCGCCGTCCATGGCGAACAACGACGAGATTCCGCTGTCCGCCATCGATGGAGTCACCCCGGAGTCAGGCAGATGGAGAGAAGGACATCCCGCCATCCCTCCAATGGCGGACCTGGAGACATTCCCAGGAGGACAGTCGAGAGACGCGCGAGATAAGCGCCGAAGAAGTTATGGTCATTCGCGAAGTCCAGACGGTCATCGGTGGCGGAGAGACTCACACGCCAGACGTTTGGAGCATAAGCTGAGAGACCAAGACGCCGTCATCCGGAGAATGGCGGCAGAGATGGAGGATCTTAAGAGGCATGTCAAAGGGAAGGGTGTAGCTGGAGTGGGAGACCACAGTGAGCATACCCAACCCCGCCGTTCATGCAGTCAAGGCCTGCGGCGTACTTCATTTATCTCAATCACCAGAAGTTACAAGGTTGGAGATTCCGATACGCACGTAGAGAAGTCCAGCGCGCAAGACAGCACCTATCAACCCTCACGTCCGGCGACGACGTCGAGGTATTCTTATTCCGCTCGTTCAGAGGATTTGTGGGTAGTCTTGAAAGAACGGGCTCGCCGGCGAGAAGCTCAGAGAGTGCCGGCGTTCCAGCGGTTATCATATGGAGGTCGCGCCAGTGAAGAGGTTGTAATGCCTCCGCCTCGCCTAGCTGTGCTTCCTCCTCTAGACGCAGACTTGGCGAGGCTGAACGCCACTCCTTTCTCCCTGAGGATAGAAACCACACCGCTCTCAGCAGGCTCTCACCAGCCCAAGTTTACGCTTTATGACGGAAAAATCGATCCGTACATGCGTGTGAGCCACTTCCGGCAGGTCATGGCCGGACACCGGCGTAATGACGCTCTCATGTGCCTTATTTTTCCATCAAGTTTGGGCGAGTTGGGCTTGAAATGGTTTGAGAAGCTGCCGGAGGAGAGCATCGAAAGGTGGCAGCAGTTGGCGGAAGCGTTCGTGATTCGTTTCAAAACCAACGCGAAAATGCCAAAGGAAGTGGACCACCTTCTTAGTGTCAAGATGGAGTCGAGTGACACCCTCAATGTATACAACTCTAGGTACTGGGAAACCTTCAATGAGATCCTAGATTGCCTGGTCAACCTGGCAATCACCCAATATAAATGCGGTCTCCCGGTCGGACATGGGCTGAGGGACTCGCTTACAATGAGCCAGCCGAAGTCCATGGGGCAACTAATGCAGCGCATCAATGAGAATATCCGAGTAGAGGATGATGCAGCGGCATCCACCGCGAAGACAACCCCGGTGGCAATGGATAAGAGGGCGATTGGGTTTTGAAGAAGGTCATGGGCAATACCCTGGTGCCAGGTGAAGGCAAACTAGGGGCAAATTAGGAAGGACCCTACAAGATAATCGGTCTGGCGGGCAAGGGGGCATACCGCTTGGAGGATTTGGAGGGTAGAGATATACCCCGGCCATGGAATGCGGCCAACCTCGAACTTTACTACTTTTAGCTTTTGTTTTTTTTCTGTGCAAAGGAATTTTTTGCCTCACTTTAGAATGTAATACCCTTTTTGTCAATGTAATAGAAGTGGATTACTTTTGTTGAAGAACTTTTCTATTTTCACCGAGATGATTTACTCCGGCTAGATGAGTTGATGACTTGCTCAACTTTGAAGTTTCAGCCGAGATGATTTACTCCGGCTAGGTGAGTTGATGATTTGCTCAACTCTAAAGTTTCCGCCGAGATGATTTACTTCGGCCAGATGAGTTGATGACTTGTTTAACTTTAAAGTTTCAGTTGAGATGATTTACTCCGGCTAGATGAGTTGATGATTTGCTCAATTCTGAAGTTTCATCCGAGATGATGTACTCCGGCTAGGTGAGTTGATGATTTGCTCAACTTTGAAGTTTCAGCCGAGATGATTTACTCCGGCTAGGTGAGTTGATGATTTGCTCAACTCTGAAGTTTCAGCTGAGATGATGTACTCCGGCTAGGTGAGTTGATGATTTGCTTAACTCTGAAGTTTCAGTAGAGATGATTTACTCCGGCCAGATGAGTTGATGATGTGCTCAACTTTGAAGTTTCAGCCGAGATGATTTACTCTGGCCAGATGAGTTGATGATTTGCTCAACTCTGAAGTTTCAGCCGAGATGATTTACTCCGGCCAGATGAGTTGATGTTTTGCTCAACTGAAGGCTCCAGCCGAGATGATTTATCCCGGCTATAGGAGTTGGTGATTTGCCAAACTCAAGTGCTCTAGCCGAGGTGCTTTATCCCGGATAAAGGAGTTGGTGCTTTGCCCAACTCAAAGGTTCGTGCCGAGATGACGAAATGAAGTACAATAAACAGCACCACAGTAAACAAACCGGGAAGCACAGAGGATGGCGGTGCGAACAATCGTGGAAGAGATCTAGGGAGTTTGGTTTTGGAAGACATCAGTCAGAAGGCCGAGGAAAAGGGACAATTGACGATCATGTTTATGGAAAGATGAGAATGCCTTGCTGTAACATGCCCGCGAGGGACCTCGCTACAGTTCGGACTCGATTTTTGTTGCGGTTCCAAATCTCGAACCAAAGAGTCCAAATCCGGCAAATCGTTTTGAGAAAAACAGATTTTTTGAAAGAAGTGCCAAACATGGACTGCTTTGCCAGATAACAGAGTCGCCACCTAAATATTTTAAAATGAGAAATTTAGGAAACCCTGACTCGGTGCCAAAAGGCCACGTGTCCGTCATCACCAAAGTTGGCTCGGGAACTTGGGTACGATTGGGGAAGGTCACATCGTGAGCACCCCCGCTCGCCCGGTCAAAGACCGGCCTCTACTAACCATGATATCTGTTTTTGAAGACATTGTGAGTTCTTATTCCGGTTATTAGCCTAGGTTACTATGTGATGCGCACAGCATACAAGTATAGACTGAATCGCCTGAATTGGAACAAAACATTTCACGTTTGTCTGTTTGAAAGTGGTTTGATGGTGCTACCCGCAGGTAGGCTAAAAATGCGGATTTGCCACCCTCAAGTGGGCTTAAGAAAACAATGATTTTGCCACTATCTAGTGGGCTTAAAACAAACATTTGATGAATTGCTCCAATTCAGATAACTCAACCTCCACCCACAGGCATTCAAGGCAGTTATATCACATAAGCATTTAGCCTCATGGTAAGCATGCTATCATGGCAGTCACTCACACACATGCAAGGATGCTAAAGCATAAAACTTACAGAGTACTCCAAGCCAAAACAGAAAACTGATTAGAAATCATGCATGATCCTAAGTATACAGAATGCCTAATGCAACACATGCAAAGATGCAAACTATAGCAGGCTCGGCTATTCTAAACATGGCATGTGAAATGCAACAACCAACATGTATTCATCTTGTAATTGAAATACAATGCAGTTTGTATGATGCGCCGAGCCCGGTGCATGCAAAACAGATGAATGATGCAAACATGCTGTCATACTGTATGCTAATTGAAATATGCCCTATATCTAACCATCATAAGCGGGTAAATAAAAGGGAGAAAGAAATGGGGGTTGGGAGACATACATCACACTCACACACCCTTATTACAATTATGCCCTCGCGCAGAGGGTCCGAATAAATAATACAGTCCGAATAAGAGAATATTACAGCCCGAATAAACGAATATTACAGATTTCTAATTAATTAACAAATTAAATAAGAAAACTGTAAAATGGCGTGCAGGCCAGGGGGCTGCCTCGATTCTGATGAATGATGCATGTTGGGCTGTCTTGGCGCTGAAATCCACTGGGATGCCCCAATTTGCCTCTGTTTGCAATGTTTCTCGAAATGCGTGCCAAACTCCAGAAAGTCGCTGATTCCTCATTTTGCTGCAACAGAGAGCAGGAAAGGGGCATAGCAATGTATTTCACAAATATATGCATGCCTCGATCCTCGTGCCACCAATCACGCACATCGATGCATGATGGCCGAGGAGCCGAATTGCACAACTCAATATAGGATGAATGCATATGAATGCGACAACAAAACCTAACTCCATCATGGGTAATCCGGAGTGTCGGTGACTTGGGAATTGAGACCCGTTCCGTTACTCGGAGTACAAAACGCGCCTCGTTTCCCGTGCAATATGCATGATATGCATGAAATGCAACTAATATACAATCCTAGCATGCACAATGCTATGCAAATGGAGATGAAAATGGGACGCCTCGAAAAGCGTGCACGCGGGCACGCAAACCGAGGCGATGGCATGAAATGCAAATCGGATAAAATCGAAGTGCCTCGAAATGCGTGCACACGGGCACGCAAACCGAGGCAGGGGCATACGCAATGCAAACCGGATAAAACAGAATATCTCGAAATGCGTGCACACGGGCACGCAAACCGAGGCGGAGGCATACGCAATGCCAACCGGATAAAACAGAATGTCTCGAAATGCGTGCACACGGGCACGCAAACCGAGGCAGAGGCATACGCAATGCCAACCGGATAAAACAGAATGTCTCGAAATGCGTGCACACGAGCACGCAAACCGAGGCGGAGGCATACGCAATGCCAAGCGGATAAAACAGAATGTCTCGAAATACGTGCACACGGGCACGCAAACCGAGGCAGAGGCATACGCAATGCCCAGCAGATAAAACAGAGTGCCTCGAAATGCGTGCGTACGGACACGCAAACCGAGGCGATGATGAAATGGGATGTAAATCGGATAAAACCGAAGTGCCTCGAAATGCGTGCACACGGGCACGCAAACCGAGGCGGAGGCATACGCAATGCCAATCGGATAAAACAGAATGCCTCAAAATGCGTGCACACGGGCACGCAAACCGAGGCGGAGGCATACGCAACGCCAAGACATGGAAAATGCAGATTGGGCTTACACTAACATGAGAGGACCTCAGTCGCACTCACATAAGATGCCGACGGATAAAAATAAAGTGCCTCGAAATACGAATCGGATAAAACCGAAGTGCCTCGAAGTGCGTGCACACGGGCACGCAAACCGAGGCGATGCTAAAATGAAATGAAATGAAATGGCATACGGAATGCAAATTGGGCTTACGCCAACATGAGAGGACCTCAGCCGCACTCACATAAGCTGCCGTCGGATAAAAACAAAGTTGCCTCGAAATTCGTGCCCGCGGACACGCAAACCGAGGCAATGGCATACAAGCATGAAAATGCAAATTGGGCTTACGCCAACATGAGAGGGCCTCAACCACACTCACATAGGCTGCCGGCGGATAAAACGAGGCTGCCTCAAAATGCGCGCACACGGGCACGCAAACCGAGGCGAGGCTCTAAAGCACCAAAATGACATGCGAATGAGATGTGGCGAATGGCATAAGGAAGATGCAAAATTCAGTAACTAAAATAATGCAAAAACAGCCCCCAAATTATGATAAAATTGCAACCGATGCCCAAAATGCGATGAAATGCACCCGAAATGGCCTACAGCTCTATTAAACATACAAAATATGGACATGGGATGCAAAACAGTGGCAAGGCAGCCCCTAAAATAGCATTTTATCAGCACAAAGCAAGGCCAAATAATGCTCACAAGTATGGAAACAAAAGCTTGCAAAAATACGGTAAAAGAGGGGAATTACAAAGCAAGTGATATGTACAATGCTCAAACCCAAAAAATCAGTTCTACAACATTGAATATGGAACAAAAATATGCACAAATTCAAGAGATGACAACCTCTAAATCAGTATGTATATATGCTAAACATAGCATGCAATATTACGGTAAATTTGGAGAATTGCAAAACAAGTACCAAAATAAATCACCAAATGGCTTAAGGCCCTTAACAAAACAAAAAGAATGGACCAAAATAAGGCTCTTTCTAAGCCTGATGAAGGCTGAAAACAGGAGCCAAATAAGCCTAACAAAGCATGCAAAATAATGAGCCAAAGAGAGGTATTGAGACAAGTGGTGTATAGAAAATTCAAACAGAAAAATTTCCTTCTACAACTTTGAAGAGGAACCCAAAATATGCATATTTACAGTTTATGTCATACTCGAAATCAGATTATTCATGAGTCAAATAAAGCATGCAAATTATTGACCTAAAGAATGATATTGAAGCAAGTGTATCATGGAGCTCTCAAATAGGGTTGAACCCTTAAACAAACATGGAGAATAGCTAAAAAAAGACCTAGTTTCAGTCAAGGTCGGAGCTCAAAAGTAAAAGCAAAGAGAGGTAAGAAATGGTGCAAAATAGGGCTAGAAAAGAGGGAAAGTAAACTTACCCTTGAAGACCAACACTTTGATTGCTTCTTGGACCAACTTTGGTGACTTTAAGCTGCTGGAATCCCTCCCTTGCTGCCAGAAATGGAATGGTGATGGTAGGGCTTGAAGATGATGAAGAAATGGGGTTGAAACTTGGAGGTTTTTTGACTTGGAAGTATAGAGAGGGAGAGAGATATAGATATGAGGCTCCAAAACAATTTTTTCTAACCTCTAAATCAGCTGGTGCTGCTGGTTTATATGGCCAAGAAGGGTGAAAATATCTTTCCCCAAAATATCTAGATATTTTGAGGGCAAAATATCTAGATATTTTGAGGGCAAACAAAAAAGATTTTGTTCGGCCACGAAGCGGGCATCTGAGACCGCAGTGTTCCTCGGAATGATGAAACAGAGGTACCTGCCAAAATTGAACAAAAACTAATGCAAAACGAAAGCTCGGGGACCAAAACCGCGCGGGGTCCCGAAAATGGGCTGCCGGGCACCGGAAGTGGTGTTCGGCTGCGAAGTGGGTTTCTGAGCCCCCAGTGTCCCTCGAAAGGACCAAACAGAGGTGTCTGCCAAAAATGAACAGACATCGATGCAAAATGAATGCTCGGGGCCTAAACCGCGAAGTTCGGGGTCCCGAAAACAGGCTGCCGGGCACCGGAAGTGGTGTTCGGCTGCGAAGTGGGTTTCAGAGACCCCAGTGTCCCTCGGAAGGACCAAACAGAAGTGTCTGCCAAAAATGAACGGACATCGATGCAAAATGAATGCTCGGGGCCAAAACCGCGCGGTTCAGGGTCCCGAAAACAGGCTGCCGGGCACCGGAAGTGGTGTTTGGCTGCGAAGTGGGTCTCAGAGACCCCAGTGTCCCTCGGAAGGACCAAACAGAAGTGTCTGCCAAAAATGAACAGACATCGATGCAAAATGAATGCTCGGGGCCAAAACCGCGCGGTTCAGGGTCCCGAAAACAGGCTGCCGGGCACCGGAAGTGGTGTTTGGCTGCGAAGTGGGTCTCAGAGACCCCAGTGTCCCTCGGAAGGACCAAACAGAAGTGTCTGCCAAAAATGAACAGACATCGATGCAAAATGAATGCTCGGGGCCAAAACCGCGCGGTTCAGGGTCCCGAAAACAGGCTGCCGGGCACCGGAAGTGGTGTTTGGCTGCGAAGTGGGTCTCAGAGACCCCAGTGTCCCTTAAATGGGAGTAAATGAGATGCATGCCAAAAACCGGAGAAATCGGAGATGGTTGGGCGGTCCCGAACTGAGGCACACGGCCTGACGGCTCCGAAAACCGGGAACCGGGCTCCGAAACGGGCAAAATGGCCTACGGCCACGAAAAGTAGCTCACGGCCACCGGGAGATAGTCTACGGGACCACTCCCTTCCCTTAGGAAAGAAAACAGAGAAAACCGAGCCTGGTTCGCAAACCGAGACAAGGTAGAGAAGAAAGTTCGGAAGTCCGGAGGCAGGGCGCACGGCCGGAACTCTGAGACTTCTGAACGAGCACAGCATGCAACATCACCGAGTGCTCAATCGGTGACGTCTGAGTCTTAAGGTCGGTCAAAAATGGGGTGTCTACAGTTGCCCCTCTTTGACAGAACTCGGAAGTCATAACAATGACGGGAGTGAATGTCAAAGCCCAGAGACGACCCATTTTTGACAAGGCCGAAGACTGAGACAAAGCATACAAGCTACAGATAAAGATATGCGCCCGAAGGCAGGGGCAAAATGCAACTGATATGCACAGAGCCAGGTGAGTATGCAAATGCAACAAGCTGTAATGAAGCAAGTATTGACAAATAGATGCAACAGTTTTAAGCAAGAATGCAAAGCAACAACTATATTTCATGCAGTTAGGAATGCGGAGAATTATTCAATTCTCGTCGCGTCTCACACGGAGAAGATACGATACCTGCGCGATTCGTCTGGTCGCACCAGCCTCAAATGAACCGTACATACAATATCGTGCCTGCAAAAGAGAGAAATTCAACAAGAACAATATGCTAACAACATATATTCAATGTGATTCCGAAAGTTTGGCACACGCGGTGCCGGTGGGTGAATGCATAAAGCAGTGTGATACAAATAAGGTGCGCAAGATAGTGCGATGCAATGCACTAACAAGTGCAGGTAAGGTGCGCAAGATAGCGCGAGTGATACAATGCTGAGGAAGGAACAAAGAGAGACACGTAGGGACTCATCCCAGTGTTTCGGAGTGGTTTAAGCATTGGAACGTATTCCAAATGCTCTTAACCAAGGAGGGAGGGAACAGAGGGACGTATCCCGGAGGTTAGGGACATATCCCAAAGGGTTAGGGACGCATCCCAGAGGTTAGGGACGCATCCCAGAGATTAGGGACGTATCCCAAAGGTTAGGGACGTATCCCACAGATTAGGGACGTATCCCAAAGGTTAGAAAAGAAGGAGAAACATAGGGACGTATCCCAGTGTTCTACAAGGAATGTGAAACATAGGGACGTATCCCGGCGTTTCGCAAGGAATGGAGAAACGTAGGGACGTATCCCGGTGTTCCGCAAGGAATGTGAAATATAGGGACGTATCCCAGTGTTCCAGAAATGAGAGAGAAATGTAGGGACGTATCCCGGTGTTTCGAAAATGAAGGGAGAAACGTAGGGACACATCCCGGTGTTTCAAAAAGAAGAGGAGACATAAGAACGTATCCCCGTGTCTCGGAATGGTGTGAGCACTGGAACGTATTCCAAATGCTTTTACCCAGAGAGAGAGAAGCATAGGGACGTATCCCGGCGTTTCAGAATGGTGTGAGCATTGGAACGTATTCCAAATGCTTTTAACCGAAGATGGAGAAACATAGGGACGTATCCCGGTGTTTCGGAATGGTGTGAGCAGTGGAACATATTCCAAATGCTTTTAACCGAAGATGGAGAAACATGGGGACGTATCCCGGTGTTTCGGAATGGTGTGAGCAGTGGAACGTATTCCAAATGCTTTTAACCGAAGATGGAGAAACATAGGGACGTATCCCGGTGTTTCGGAATGGTGTGAGCAGTGGAACGTATTCCAAATGCTTTTAAACCGAAGATGGAGAAACATAGGGACGTATCCCGGTGTTTCGGAATGGTGTGAGTAGTGGAACGTATTCCAAATGCTTTTAACCAGAGAGAGAGAAGCATAGGGACGTATCCCGGCGTTTCAGAATGGTGTGAGCATTGGAACGTATTCCAAATGCTTTTAACCGAAGATGGAGAAACATAGGGACGTATCCCGGTGTTTCGGAATGGTGTGAGCAGTGGAACATATTCCAAATGCTTTTAACCGAAGATGGAGAAACATGGGACGTATCCCGGTGTTTCGGAATGGTGTGAGCAGTGGAACGTATTCCAAATGCTTTTAACCGAAGATGGAGAAACACGGGGACGTATCCCGGTGTTCTGGAAAGGTATGAGAAACATAGGGACGTATCCCGGTGTTCCGCAAAAAGAGTGTGCATAACAATGCGACGAATGAGTATAGTGTGATTGATACACAAAGTGAGCAGAATATGATAGATATACTAAAGGTGATAGATACACAAAAAGAGTGAAGTGTGATTGATACACTAATAAATGATCTCAAACGGAAATTCTTTGAATGAACTGTACATACAATATCGTGCATGACTAAGAAAGAAACTTGATAGGTACAATGCATTACAATGCATGATGCTTAAGGAAAGCAAATAAATGGACAAAGCGGCGCTTTAGAAAGCACCTCATAATGTGAGTGGCGGTGAACCGCTCTACTCTGACGGGGATCTCCCCTCGTGCTCTTCGAACACTTACCTTCAACTCACAGTACAAAAGTTCTGAAATGCTGACAAGTAACAATATCTGCATGTAGGAGCTACGGCTGCTGCTTGTTTTCCTGATCATATTCACAACTTTCCCTATTCTCCAACGGGGTGACAGACTAGGTTGGTTCAGTATCCAGAACTGAGGCGCATACACATGCTATCTCAATCTATGGGGCTGCCATACAGATTTCAAGCCGAGGACACGCCTCTGGGTATTTAAACCAGACTTTAGTCTCGGAAATCCCGAACCTTTGCGTTCTAGGCCACGGCCATTCGAACTCTAGTTTCCACCGTCGCAATTGGTCTCCTAGGAACTCATCGCAAACACGTCCAAGATGCCTCTGGCAGGGAATGGTACTCAGGGAGAGCACTTCTGATCGCCATTCTGGCTTGAAGTAGACTTGATTTTGAGCTTGAGGTAGAGGCACACTCATACTTCGGAACATTGGCAAGACCTGAAGAGGTACACACGGAATACAATCTCGAAGCTTACTGAAGTTGGAACAAACTCAGATGCTCGACATTTTCCTCTTTTGCTTTTGCTTTGCAGCCCGAAACTCATAGCTTCAGATAGGTCCTGGTTTCACTGTTCTCACATGACCTGGGTTGAACCCTGCAGTTTTATGAAAGAACAAATTCTATTTTGCACAAATGTGGAGAACGGCACGGCACTCGGAGCACAAAATGATTTTTCTTTTGAAAATGAGAAAATGAGTTCTCGACCGGGTATTGAGCCTACAACTGAACACAGCGAAAGAGACTCAACAACGAAAAACAAAAGGTAAACAACCTAAACACATCCGTTGACACTCAAAACGACTCAAAACCAAAAAACGAGACAAACAAAAAGACACGACATGCACAGGGAGCCTGTTTCACCGGGTAGTGTTTCCCACCCTTTCTCATTTGTGATTCTCACATCACTCGGCCCTCAAGCTCTGTTTTTCTGAAAAAGCCCTTTCCTCACTTTTCCTCTCATCGCACATCTCTCTATTCTTCAATCTCTCATTTTTCAATCCCTCCCCTAGGTGGTTGATGGATAAACAACAAGTTGTGGGCTCGCGCCCCTAGCATTCTGCTAGATTCTCTTTCTTGTTCACAACAGTGAGTTTCTCCCACAGAGGGACTGCGCTACAATTGGGTGTGTAGCGGATCTGCGGCTGACATCGATCGATGATGCCCTGCTGGGGAGTTTGGACATGGTTAGATCTGCCCAGATGAGGGAATGGGAATATGTTGATCCATTCCAGTTTGTGCTTCGCACTTGGCTTGATACTTCGTTGGTCGGAGGATGAGAGAGCTTTCTGCCCTCTTGCTGTGCCCTTCAGTTGTGCCTTTGCTGGCAGGTAGAGTGCCCTTCTTGGCAAGTATGTTGATAACGGGGAAAAAGACAGAGAACCTGACTCAACTGTGCCCCTAGTTCATCATTTTGACCATTTTTTATTTTGGTTTTCTCCTAAAAAAAAAATTTGACCAAAATGAGAGTTAGATTAACATGCTTGTTCAATTTTTGATTTGAAATTATGCAAGTCAGGCTATGAGCACTGAAAATTTTCCTTTTTCGGGTCCAAGAAATGGTCCAGTTTTGAAAAATGAAATAATTTTCGAGAAACTAGTCAACCTCAGTAAAAATTCTCAAAAACTATTTTGCAAATGGTCACTGCTCAACGAACATGAAACCTACTCCTGAGATGCGCAACCTCGGATCCGAAGGAAAATTGCCCCTTGCTTAAAGAGAGCTGCATGGCAACGGAAAGTTGCCCCTTGTTTGAACGGCACCGCGGCGCGTTGAATGGCAACGGAAAGTTGCCCCTTGTTTGGATGGCGCCGCAGCACACTGAATGGCAACGGAAAGTTGCCCCTTGTTTGAATGGCGCCGCAGCACACCGAATGGCAACGGAAAGTTGCCCCTTGTTTGAGTGGTGCCGCAGTGCATTGTAGTCCGTCCTGAGAGCGATGGTTACAACCGAACTCTCGGATACAGAGAAGGCAAAGATGGTCAAAACCATTACATGGACACAATTGAATTTGAAGTGTTTTACGGCTGGACTTCAGAATGAAGTTGCCTACGTATCCCAAACATGGGAATCAAGCCTTACGTAGTTCGGGGTTAAGGTACACTCGGGTATTTAACCTCTCCTTTTTAGGCTCTAACTTTTGCCAAGGCGCCCGTCGCGGGTTTTCGACCTTGCGAGCTTTGTTCTTCTTTCTTTTCAATTTTTTCATTTCTTTTCTTCTTCTTTTCTTTTCTTTTTTCTTTTCTTTTTTTTTTTGCATTTTTTTTTTTCTTTTCTTTTATATTTTTGCTTTCTTTTTTTGTATTTTTCTCTTGCTCTAACTTTTGCCTGGGTCGCCCTTCCGGGTTTTCGGCCCAGCGAGCCTCTCAAAGGGTAAAAGGTGTAGCTCGGTCCATGCCAAATGGTTGTAAGATCTCGAAGCCATCCGTATCCAGGGGAATGACTACTGTATTGACTTGCAGAAGGATTCATCTTCGGCTCTTCGAGCACATCTGACACATTTTGCCCCTAGTTCGAGGGGTGCTTCTGATCTAGCCTTGTAAGCTTCTCCTGATGAGGTCTGACCTTCTTGATCTGACTTTGGTGCCTCTTGTTCAAGGGTTGCTTCAAATCTGGCCACACAGGCCTCACATTGTAGTTGACTGTTGAACATTCTGAATCTGAGTTCAAGGTGTTGAAAGCAGAGGGGTTGAGTCTTGAGGCTGAGAGAGATCCTAAGCTGCACAATCTCAAGAGCGATTCCACACATGTCTTTGCAGGACCGCGCAAAACATTTTTTTTTGAAAGTTTTAAGAAAGCGACAAATCGCTCGCGCTGAAGACAGTGTAGGACCAATCTGGATCAAAGCTAGGGTCCTTCTCAGTACTCACACTAACAAGCATGATTTCATTCATTAAGGGCTTAGTATGCCTCTCTTTCTCTCATATAATCAAATTTTGCAAATCCCGAGGAATTTCTTCCTCTTTGTTTTCACCGCAGTGTTCAAAAAAAGTTTTGAAAAACTCAGGTCATTACAATGATTTCAAGGCACAAGAGAGCAGGTGGAATGCACTGCCATTTCCTTCAAATCCCGGCATAACTAGCACACGGCAGAAGCAAATGCGAGAGCGTGGAAATCACTGCTGTTTCATTCAAAATCTGTTGGCACAACTGGCTCCCTGGCAGTAACAAACTCAAAACAAAACAAAAAGACAAACAGAAAACAAAACAGTGATGTCCGAGGTAACACCCCCGAATCACCCGACTCCTATACAACAGGACTGACTCGATACAACAAGACAAACCCAAAACAAAAGAGACTGACTCAAAATAAAAAGACAGACTCAAAACAAAACAACAAAACTGACCCAATACCCAAGTCAGAAAGTACAAATTAACAACATTCGCAAATGTGCTCAAAACAGTGCATGCCGTTCACCATATCTGGAATAATCTGAGTGCCGCCCGCAGGTGGTTCATCCCTCGATCACATCACATTATCCCCCCCAAGTTCACTGATCCAGTGATGATAGACTTTACTGAGCTGGTGCGACGATGACCTTGTTGTCAATCAAATTTTGTATCTCGTGGCGGAGACGGACACAACTGTCAGTGTCATGACCGGTTTGTTGATGGAAAGCACAGTACTTAGCCGGGTCATGATTTGGAGGGAGAGGATCGGGTAGAGGCCGTCGTTCTAGACGGTTTCAGATGTCCTTTCCTGAGTAGGCCCCCTAGAGCTTTTGACAAAGGCATATAGAGTGGGGTGAAAACCCTCTTGCCCTTGGGTAGATAATCCGAAGTTCGGGGGTTTGAAGTGGATGCACCAACAAAGGGGGTGGCTGCTCTTGGCGTGGTGGTGGCGACCATGCCCTCATCTGAAGTCCTAGCAGCTGCGTCACCACTAGTGGTCACATTCGAACTGCGGGAAAATGCCCTCCTGGGCTGCTCCTTTTCCTGGTCAATGAGGCCCTGCTTCATAGCATCCTCAATTTGCACCCCCATCTCATGCAAATCTGAAAAGGTAGGGAAGGGGACCACGATCATCTTTTGCATCAGCTTGGGTTGGAGGTTGCGCACAACCATCCTTATCTGGTCTTTATCTGTTGGTCTAATAGTCATCATTGAGGCCTTGGCCCTCCAGCGGGCCACGAATTCTGAGAAGCTCTCCTTAAGCTCCTGCCTTGTTGTCTCAAGATCACGGGTTGTGATCTCGATCTGAGTGTTATAGGAGTATTGCGCAACGAAGGACTCGGCCATCTCCTCCCAGCTTTGTTTCACTGAATCCTCCAATTTGGCGTACCAGGTGACCGCGATACCCGACAGGGTCCTGCCAAAAAGGGAGAGCTTCTGCAGTCTTGTCAAGCCCATCGGGCGCAGAACATCTGAAAACAAACTCAGGTGGACCATGGGATCTCCTGACCCGACAAAACGGTCGATGTAAGGCATCTTGAACCTGTCCGGCAGTGTCACAGCTGCGTTGTTGTACCCGTCCTCAATGTCCGGGATGGACTTGACTCCTTGGGATTTCTTAAACATTTTTTCCAACTTACTCAGCTTCAGCGCTGTGGGGTCCGCTTCGAACTCAAAGGGAGAGTCCGGGACATTGATAGGCGTGGGTGCCTTGGGTAGTTGTGGTAGAATCGGGGGCGGAGCTGGCCCCGTTGGAAGGCCTGTATCCTCTTGGACATTTTGGACATTTGGCGTCTCCTCGGGTATCGGAACCCTTGGTGGGGGAGGAGCCTGATGCGAAGCAGATGCCCCGGCTTGCTGTTGCAACTTAGTGATGAGCTCGGCTTGCTGAGCCATGATTGCAGCCTGTTGCTTGGAAAATTCCGCTTGGCGGACAGCGTCTTGCTGCATGAGTTTCATACTTTCTTGCATTTGAAGCATCATTGCCTCTATCCCTGATGTATTCTGTTGATCCATCTAACTGACTAGTGTATCTATCCCTGTAGCAGAAACTGAGGCCTCAGCCTGACTGTTCACTGGTGGGGTGGATAAGGGCCACTGATCTTTGTAACTGCTGAATTGGTGATCTGTGCTGACTGGCCCTTTTCACCCTGTTTCTGGCGAAGGAACACTGATTTGCCCTTAAACTGAATCTCTGACCTAACAAAGTCTATCAGCACTAGTCCAATGTACCCGGGGGATATCGGAGCCTTCTGAAGCTATGGTTCCAGGACTACCCCCTGCAAAAGAGAAAACGGACAGCATCTCAGCCTGATTTCACCTGAACAGATACGAGCATAGTTGAATGAGTGTGCCCTCTACTGAATTCTGCCCCCAAAATTCTGCCTGTAAATTGTTACCCTCAAGTAAACTGAATCCACCAAATACTGATGCCCGCAGGCCTGATACCCAAAATACTGAATTGGTGCCCGCAGGCCTAATGCTCAAACTTGTAAACTGATACATGCATTCCCTGTAGAGACGCACTCTAACAAGCACATAACAGATAAGTGAGAGCCAAAACACCCCTGTGTTGGGGTAGGGTTTTCCCTGTCCTATTTTGTCAGGAGCTAGGGTTTCACTACGCACGCAGCGGCTTCAAACAACCTATAAACGGGTAAGCAACCTGTCCTAGTTTGAATGGTCACTATGGATCCGAATATGCACTAGGTCGAATGGTCAAAAAGGGTGCCCCGGTAAAACCGGGGTTTGTGTTCCCATACTGGCAGAGCCCGTAACCGGTCAGCCTTATGGACATGCCTTGACAAGACAAGCCTCCGGCAAATCGCTCAGGAATAGCAGATGGCAAACACGGTGTCCTAGGCGCACCAATGCAAATGCAATGCAAAGAAATACACAAATATAGTCAAAAGCAGATATCACGAGTTCGAGTCAAGTTCTCTAAATCCCCAGCAGAGTCGCCAGAAACTGTAACAACGCCCGCGGGGGGCCTCGCTACAGTTCGGACTCGATTTTTGTTGCGGTTCCAAATCTCGAACCAAAGAGTCCAAATCCGGCAAATCGTTTTGAGAAAAACAGATTTTTTGAAAGAAGTGCCAAACATGGACTGCTTTGCCAGATAACAGAGTCGCCACCTAAATATTTTAAAATGGGAAATTTAGGAAACCCTGACTCGGTGCCAAAAGGCCACGTGTCCGTCATCACCAAAGTTGGCTCGGGAACTTGGGTACGATTGGGGAAGGTCACATCGTGAGCACCCCCGCTCGCCCGGTCAAAGACCGGCCTCTACTAACCATGATATCTGTTTTTGAAGACATTGTGAGTTCTTATTCCGGTTATTAGCCTAGGTTACTATGTGATGCGCACAGCATACAAGTATAGACTGAATCGCCTGAATTGGAACAAAACATTTCACGTTTGTCTGTTTGAAAGTGGTTTGATGGTGCTACCCGCAGGTAGGCTAAAAATGCGGATTTGCCACCCTCAAGTGGGCTTAAGAAAACAATGATTTTGCCACTATCTAGTGGGCTTAAAACAAACATTTGATGAATTGCTCCAATTCAGATAACTCAACCTCCACCCACAGGCATTCAAGGCAGTTATATCACATAAGCATTTAGCCTCATGGTAAGCATGCTATCATGGCAGTCACTCACACACATGCAAGGATGCTAAAGCATAAAACTTACAGAGTACTCCAAGCCAAAACAGAAAA